>OZ010584.1:7103916-7191416 GCA_963932145.1 Acanthosepion lycidas
GGAAAGATTGTGTTGCACCAATCTTTCAAGTGAAAAGAGATTGTTTACCCTGAAAATTATGATTTAAAATCTTACTTTTTATCTAGACTGAAATATCAATCACTGATATTAGTGTGAATGACCCAACTTCTTCGACCACTAAGCATGCAAACTATAAGTCAAAGCCTGGAAGTATTTGACAGGGGATGTGAGACTGGGGACATTTAGCATTCCCCACCCCAGTTTGGTAAATGCAAAGAGGCAATTTGCGTTTGGCAAAAGGAATGAAGAGATTTTACCAAATGTGTGTGAAAAGTTTTATTCTTTCTACAAATGTCTGAATTTCTATAAAAAAAATTTGAAAGAAAAATCAAGTTTCTGGTTTTCTCCATTTTTACCAATTAAAACTGTTTGGGATGCAAAGCACAACTCTGAAAAGCCATTCCTTTAAAACAAAAGCAAAAATAAATAAATAAATAAATGGACATTTTTGCATTGAGTTAAAAGAGGAGAGAAGTAAAAAAACAAAACAAAAAAAAAACTTGATTTAACAGTTGAAGTGTGAGTATGTGACACAGATCTGTGGACATCTTTACCCATATACTTATCTTGTTTGACTTTCATATATATGTATGTGTGCATCTAGATAAAGTTTCATATACATGAACAAAGAGATACTTATCCTGGATATTTACCTACATTTCTAAGTAAAAAAAATATTTATATTATCGACAATCTAAATATGTATGTGTAGTCGTGTATTTATGTAGTCAGTTACATTTATGTGCATATAAATAAAGGTTACGTGAATACATATTTGTTTGTTATTGTTTCACGTTGTATGACTATAAAATATTTGTGTTGATGCAGAACATCACACATGAGAAAATCATCCACACATCTTAGAACTTTTCCAGAAAAAAAATGACAAGAAAGAAGCCGTTCTTTCCAATTATTTCTAAACAATGTCATTTGGTCAGGAGATGACGATAAAAAAAAAAGAAAAAAGAGCAAAAGTAAACGTTAAAATTCTCTTTATGATTCTGCTTCAAAAAAGAATTTATTTTTTTTGTTGCAGATAGAAAGTTTGTTCTGAGAGATTTATTTTTATCAAAGATATCCCACATAAGGCAGTAAAGCCACTAAGACACAAGGGGGTAATGGGTGATTATCAAGGAGTAAAAACTATAGAAGAATAATCAGAAAGACAGTAGATAACCATTGACATTGCATTTAAATTTTTGAAGATCAAACTTGTCTGGAAAGCAAGAAGCCAAGAGAGAATTTCACAAGCAAGAAGTGTGAGAAAAGAAAATTTTTGCATACAACTTATAGTTACATCTAACCATTTCAACTATAAACTATTGTGACTTTGTTGCTTTGTTGGTATTGTGGTTAAGTTCATCTGAACAATTACCATGAAAGTATTTATAAATAAACTAGCAGTATAACCCATCTTCACATGCGTCTTTCATTACTGGAGATTTTTGCCATTCAGTTGGAGCAGTTTAAGTTCAAAATCAACCCACCTGAAAATCAATATTAGTAACAACATTTAGGTGCAGCTGAGAGGGGTTAACAATTTGAATAGAGGGTGGCCCTGAAAAGGGAACTGTATGATAATAAGTAATATTATTGTAATAATTTAAACTATTTATTTTTATTAAAGTTTTTACGGAAGATATATATCCAAGAACAGATAGCAAATAGTAAAATGTTTCTAAGAGTTATAATGGACAGGAAGTAGTGGAGAGCCATTGTTGCCAACAATTTGGACACAAAACTGGCACTGAAGAATTATCTATCAAACAAAATATTTCATCAAAATTGGATGAAAACTGTGGAAATGCATAAACAACATTTGATCACACACACACACGCATTTTGAGAATTATAGATATATAGATGTATAGGGAAGCAACTTTATGTTGGTGGGAATGTGACTGAAGCTGAGATGCCAGTAATATTACTCATTCTTCTTGGATTTTATCAAGGGGCTCAGGATAAATAGCAGAAGCACTGGACCATATGTGGCAGCAATATTCTAAGCATGGACAAGACTTATAGATATGTATTATAGATTCTAGAGAGAAACATTGTCTTACACAACACAGTGAACCAACTTTCTTAGCAGCTGACTTAGAAATGGATTCAATATAATCTTTCTGCTTCAAGTCAGCCAAGACTGTTACTGTTTCTCAAGATAGGAATTTTTAGTTTATTATCAATTAGTAAAGTGGAATTTCTTTCTGTCTATTGAACAGGAAGTATTTTGCAGATTTTACACTGATACGAAATGATAAAGGGTTCTCTTTGTTTTTGAATTCATTGTTTTCTTTCTTCCATGTGAGTCTTTCTGACAAAACTTACCTAACTGAAACATATGAATGTGTCAAAAATCCTTTTAAAAAAAAAAAAAAAAAATTCTGCTTCTCATTTGAGTGTTGAGAAATTCTTAGCTCAGCCACATAATTTCTAATGTTTGGTCATATTTTGGGAAATGGATCAGCCTAAGAATTTTGTGTCACCCCCATATCACATGCCACAACAGATAGTAGTTCAGTGGTTAGTCCTATGAGCTGCAATATTCTTTCAATTGCCACTTTTATATTAGTGATTCAGTTATGTGTCATGTGTGAAACCTGCTTAGGCAATCTTATATCTTTTGATACATGACTGACAAAGCAGATTTTTTTCCTACAATAGGTTGCCATTAGACCAGTTGCCATCCAAGGCTATAGAGCTCGGTCTGTCCTGCTATTTACCCATAGCATAGGCCAGGATTAATACCTTTTCCAAGGGTATTAGCATGTAAATGAATGTAATGGATTTGACTGGAATTTGAACTCGGCTCTCTGATTTCTCAATTTGATCCACTATCCATTACTCCAGCATAGCAAATTGTAGAAAATTAATATATTAGGCTTGGTTTGCATATGTGTTGTTGTTAGTTTCTGCTGAAAATTGTTTTGTAGTTTTTTGAAACTGATTTTCATGAGTTGGAAAGATTTGTAAATGGAAAAAGAAGTTGAGTATTGGGAGAGAAAAAAAACAAAAACAAAAAAACTCAATTTGTTTCCATAGTTTGTTGTAAAGCTATAACTGTATAACTTATTAAATTAGCCCTTTTCACTTGGTTTGTTAAGTTTGTTTATAATTCAATATCTGAGTTACAGGCTATATTCAAGTAGTGTATATATTCCTGAATGGTTCAAATCATTTGATCAATTTTTTTGTTATTTGGGTCTAACATTTAAAAGCATTACTTTTGCATGCAGATTTTGTAAATTAGTTATTTGCTTTTAAACCATTAAGTTAAAAACTTGGTCAAGAAGTTGTTTTTATAGCTTCTTACTTGTATCATAAAAGAACAGATTTTATTTTTTTTATTTTAGCTATTATATTTGCTTAGTACTTGATATCATGGCTCCAAGCTGTCTTGAGCTTAGGCTTTACTAAGATGCCCTGTTAGTTGCAATTATAAAGTTTATGAGTTGCTGAATTGTTGAGGTGAGAAGCCATTTCTGGTTTATAGAAATTTGTAGAAAGAGCTGGAAAACTTTACACATTAATTTTACTGAGGAATTAACATTTGATCAGAAGTCGTTTTAAGCTTTCATCTTGTCTCTTTCTTTAGAATTATGGCTTCTTATTTAAGATTAAGGATGTGATATAGTGGATAGTGGAAGGAAAAATTGGCGAGCTGAATTTGATTTCCAGTTGAGTTCATTACATTCCCTATCTCTCAAATACCCTTAAGAAAGGTATAAATTTATCTTTTCTACCCTCAGTTATGGATTAAATAGTAGGTCAGAATGAGTGCCCTACCTATGGTTGACAATCAGTCTAAAACAAGGAAAAACTCTGATTTGAAAACCATATGTAGCCCTGGCAAAGCACATATTATGAAGCTGATAAAAGGATAATGGAGTTAACAATGATACTATCCTGACTGTGGTCTATCATTAAGGGATTGATTTGTTTTTTACAGCTTATCAACGTTTTATATAGATTATTTAAAGCTAGAAAATATTTTTAGATTCAAAGATTATTTTTGAGATACTAATGATTTACTGATACAAGTCCTACTAATTAACCCATAGCTGGGGGTAGAAGACGTGGATTCATACTTTTCCCAAGGGTATTTGTATGTAAATGAATATAACAAACCTGACTGGAATTCGAACTTGGCTCTTCGATTTCCAATTTTGAGCCATTATCCATTACAACATCTGCACATTCTAGCTTACAGCATCTGGTATTCTCCGATGGTCATCCATCTAGGTACTGACCAGGTTCAATATTGCTTAACTATGGTGATCATACGAGAAGCTGTGTTTCAATGTGACATGACTGTAAGCTTTCCAAGAAGTGAAGATTTACAATCTTTTTTCCATTATATATAATCAACTATATTGGATTTTTAGGCAAAGCCACGGCTGAAGAAGTGCCTTCTTCCAAACTGATAATGAGATTGGAAATTCTTTAATCGTTTTCTGCAGGCAACAAAATTTCTGTTCTGATATACAAAGAACTTGACTTGCCTTTCAAACCTCGGATTTAACTTAAATGCTTCTCTCACAGTATCTTTTGTCTTATTTCAATTTGTTGTTCTTTTTGATTTTCAGAAATATTTTTAGGTGCACATTCAATAAAATAGCTTGTTTGAAGAAAGTTACAATAATTAAATTTCACCTAACTTTATCCGACCTCTCTCTGGAGAGCCTCAGATTGTAAATTATTTCAGAGCAGGTTAAATGAAGTCCTTTGAATTTATATGTTTATTTGTGGTTATTTTCTTTCCCCCCCAACTCCTGCTCTGTAAGGTACAATGGTATTAATGAGCAAACAGGCAGCCCAAGAGGGTAGGTATTCCGATCAATAGAGTTAATTAGAGACAATTTCTTTTCAACATTGTCAGGATCAGTGAGAAAAAGCAAAACTTTTGCCATGTTTACGGGTAAAAAAATCCTACTGAAATGCTGCTACAAAACTGCTAATTCATCATCGTGACCATCATAGAAACTCAATGGCAATTAGGAAATTGGTCAAACATCTGACAGTTTGAAAGCCAATAAGTATCAATGATTGACCTCAAATGAATCAGCAGATGAAGAGACCTGAGTGTTTTGGCTTTCTTCTTAAAGTCTTTGCTTCTATCACTCTGCCTTGTATAGTTGCACAGTAACCATAATTCAGATGCACATGTTTGTGTATATATATATATATATATATATATATATATTTGGGGTGGTATCTTTTAATTCCCTGATTAGAAAGTTGTTAGTTTTGCAGACAATTTTTTTAATCATTTCATACCAAGTAAGGCATTAGAGCCACTAAGATAGACAGATTTACTGAGTGTGAGATATGAGAAAAAGAAAAGCATTATTAAGGAGAAAGAACAATAAAATAAAAATAATTAAGAAGATGGAAGATAAAGATTGCCGTACTGCTGTAGTGAGTTGAACCCTCACTGAATGTATCATAATTTTATGCTTATGTCAAAATAATCAAAACTATATATAGAGACATAAGCAAAATGTAATATATATATATACATATATATATATATATATATATATATATATATATATATATATATATATATATATATGTGTGTGTATTTAGGCAGCAATCCTTCTTTCATGCACATTTCATTGAAAACGACAGACAAAGTGCTTTTATTTAATTTTTTATACAATTTCTCATGCGATCTAATGATTTTTTTCTTTATGAATGATAAATTATATAAAAACTGTCTAAATATATATATATAGTACAACCTTGGTTCTCAAATGTCTCACATGTCAAACAAATCAGTTTTTGAATGGAAAATTGAAGATGAAAATGCCTTGGTTTTCAAACAAAAAACCAAGGCATTTTCATCTTGAATTTTCCATTCAAAAACTGATTTCTCGAACAACATTATCGAACCGAGTTAACCCAAATGGAATAATTTCTGAGTCGACCGCCATGTTGTATACATTCATGTGTTGTGCCATGCTTTTCTTTTCCAATTTTATTGTACTGTGCCTTTTTTTCTCTGCATTGATTCCTATTAGAAAAATAGTTTTGGTTTACAAACATTTCACGTTACAAATGGCCTTCTGGAACAAGTTAAATTTGTGAACCAAGGTTCCACTGTATGTTAGACATATATATATAGTTTTTTTTACTTAATATAAATGTTATTTTTAGTGGGTACACCTGTTTTAGTTGGTATCCCCTTTTTATTTTTCTTAATCTTGTCCTACTAAAGAAAAATCTGACTCCCAACAGGAATCAAAGCTGTGTCTCATGGAAACAATTCCTTTATTCGAAGCCGATTATCATCAATTTGGCAAGTTTGTGGAGAGGGTATCTTAATAAAGCCAAGTTCTATTACCTATTTATAGAAATGCAAGTCTGTCATTGCAACTTCTATGAAAATATATGTACTAGTTTAATTTTCATTCTTGAATACGTAAATACAGGAATTTTTAAATAGAATTTGTGCTCTTAGATTATTTCTTATAGAAAATGTTTTAGTGGATGAATTTGTTTGAGATCCTAATCTCTGTGGGTGTATTGTCATGTTGTTAGAACTTGAATATTCTGAACATGTGACACAGGTTCAAATCTTGACATAGATGATTTGCAAAAGAGATAACTTCTTGGCAATATCAGCCTGGCAAGACAAAACCCAACATGTGGGAAGCGGTGGAAAACTATACCACAAGTTAACTCAGTCGCTTTTTCAGGGGAATTGGGTAGATTCTTTGGAACCTGTCAATGGTTGCACTACTGTGAAGTCGCAAGTCTTTGTGACTGATAGTTTTTTGCATACTGGCATAGTACGAACTGTTGATTATACCAGATTATGTGCTACTTCCTAGAAACATGAACTAAGGTCTGCTCAACGTAGTTGCAGTCTAACCACAGATTGGTTGTTGGGGTGTTGAAGAAACGTAAATGTGCCTTAGTGGGCATCTGTAACAAGTATGAGCTAGCCACTTTAGCAGAGGGATATACTATCAGTCAACCATTATATATACATTTACACATGCATTCTCATTGTGGTTGTAAGTTAATATGTACACTACAGTTCAAAAGTTTGAAGCAATCCTCAGAATTAACATGGAATGAACTTGAAAGAAGAGTGAAAAAAATATGAAAAAGTGCTCTTAGAGTCATTGAAAAAAGAATTGCATCAATTATTAAACTTGTACTTTGAGAAACTTTTTCAACGAATGCCAAAGATTTGTGCTGCAGTAATTAAGGCTAAAAAAGGATATTTTGACGAGAGCAAAATTTAATCATAAAATGCTTTTATTCTTTTTGTTATAATAAAATTTCTAAAAAAAAACATCACACTTTTTTAACCATGAATAATAATTTTCTTTTTTTTTTTTTCTGAAGTAGAAAACAACTATTTTTTGAGTTAAATTAAAAAACAATTACTAAGGGTAGCCTCAGACTTTTGAACTGTAGTGTATATGTTTTAATCATTTCGACACAAGCAAGGCAATAAAAGCCATTATGATTCAAGGGGTTGCTGAGTGTGAAAGAAACAGAGATGACAATAAAAGAACAGATATTGATTGACATTGCAAGTTTTTAAGATCATAAAGCAGGAAGCCAGAAGAGAGTTCCACAGGTGAGAAGTGTGAGAGAAGAAACTATTGGCATAGAACATATGGTTACAACTATCAATTTCATCAGTAAAATCATGAGACCTAACTGCCAGTCTAGTACTACACTTTATCCAAACAACTTCTATGTGCTGTGTCTCTTCAGGACATAAGTGATCATGTTTTACTACAATTTCTTCTCCTTTATAGTTATTAATAAAGTTTGTCTTTTTGTTATTTCTCATAAATGCTGTTTTGTCATCCATTTATTCATGCTTGCTAAGTAGGTTATGCATATTTTTCTTCTATCCCTCTTTGTTTTCAATATTTTCTACGAGTATCAAATTTTCCAAGCATTCTTTCCTGATTATGAGTCCTAGAAATTTTAACAGTTTCTTTCTGATTCTAAGTATAAGTATTCTTTTAGTTTCCATTTTCCTTAAAACTTTGTTGCTGCTCACATGTTTGGTCCACAATATTCTCAGCATCCTTCTGTAGAACCACATTTCTGTTGCTTTAAGTTTCCTCTTCATCTTGAGGAGATTGTTCAACATTCACTGATATTACATGACAGTTCCATACTTATTTCTTTGTTCCAAATAAAATGTTTCTATTTCTTAATAATTTGCTTAGTTTTCGGAAGGCATCTTTCATTATTGCAGTGTGCCTTCAGATTTCAGTGTTGCACTTTCCATCCTCTGTTAAAACACTTCCCAGGTATTTAGATTGTTGTACTTCTTTGATTTTGTCATCTCCAGTTTATAATTTGTATGATGTGCTGTTCAATTTGCTGACAACCATACATTGTGTTTTCTTGCAATTGCTGCTTAGTCCTTTCTTCTCACTTTCCTTTACTGCCTTCTATAGGAGTTCATGTAGTTTCCATTCTTTATCAGATGTCCACATTATGTCATCTGCCTATATCTCATGTCGTTAAGATTGTGAGCACCAATAATAAATGCCGGTAGGACTTTTAATTCTCTCAGAATTGCCTCACTGAAAAGGTTGAATGATTACAGTGAATTCATTTTCTGTCTGCAGCTGGATTGCTGCCAGTATATGTACTGAATGATTCTAATATTCTTTTCAAATATATCAACGTTAACTTGTGACATACTTTATCAAAAGTCTTACACCATCAACTATCTTATTTATTTAACCAAATAGTTGGTGCAAGAATAATATGGCAATATTTTTTTTGACAGTACTACAAAAGGCACAAAAATCCTTTCATATCCTTAACCTTTATCAGATTTGAACTCAGTAAAACGGAACTCGACAACACTTTGCCTCGCAGTATGAAGACATTGTAAAATTAAACATTTCCTTGAAGGCAGATTGAAGCAAAATTTCATTTCATTTGCCGTAAAAGAAGTAAACATTTCAAAGGTTTCAGTAGTTTTCATATTGAGATACTCTCTTTCTCTATCTCCCTATATATATATATATATATATATATATATATATATATATATATATATATATATAAAAAAAATGTTAGTAGGATGTAGAGTAGTATTGGAAACACAAACGGTGGTAAATCTATGTCAATGACAACTCATTTTGCAAACGTGCACCAAGTGTAGTGTCTTCAGGTAAGAATGAAAGAGAAAATTGTATATAAGTAAAATGTGTGGGGAATTTTGAGGTTGAGGAGAGCAATAAATTAAATTATTAGATTGAACAACTAGAGATAGAAAAATCCACAGATAATAATAATTCCAATAACCATAATACAATTAGACATATTATCCTTCTTATGAACTCCATAACGTTCACCAATGAAAATAATTTATCAAACCTTGATCTAAAATTTATCAATACCACCTCTAAGACAATAAGAGATGTAGCTAGCACCAAATGAGATAGACACAACAAGAGAACAAAGGCAAGAATTTACAAAATAAATTGTACATAATGTCTAACTGAAACATCTAGAAAATTCAAAAAATGTCTATATGAGCATTGTGAAGTTAACAACACTTTAAATGCACTGGCAGTTCACTGTAATACATCTGACCAGAATTTCGATTTACTAAATGCCAGTCTGATCAGGAGAGAAAAGGGATTCACTAAGAAGAAAATGCATTGAATGTGTGCTGATCTCACAATAATAAAACTAAGAGCAGAATCATAAATAATGTCACTGATCATCACAAAAGCAAGAACAGCTCAATACTGTATATGAGCTAATAGAGGCAAAAAAAAATTTATCTATTCGTAGTGGTCTGATTGCAAATCCAACAGACACAAATAACTCTAAAAAAATAAAATAAAATAAAATCACTTTCTGGTTGTCAGATTTGATAAGGGAAATGAATCTGACAGTTTTATTTTTCATTTCAACCTGAAAATGCCAAAATTAACACAGATTGGTGAAACACGTTGTTATTAAAAAGGCTTTTCCACTTTACCCCATTATCTCCATATATATATATACATATATATATATATATATATATATATATATATATATATATATATATACAAATGAAGAGAAAGAACCAACATAGTAAGAATCCACCGTTCTTTCTCAATACAATGTAGGGCATAATATTTTTAATGATATTTTTATTTTAAAATATTTTACATTGTGACACAGAAATTTCTATGTTTCAGGACTTTTTTATCCCATCATCAGGCAGTGTTTAGTAACTTTTGACGAAAATGATTTACTTTTGAAAACAGAAAACAATATGTTTGCTTATTAAAAAGGAGGGGCGATTTTAGATTTAAAACATGAACTTGTAAGTCCTTAAATAACCCATGCCCCTGTGTCTACATAAAAAGCTATATATTAAGTTTCCTAAAAATAATGATCTATTAAATCAGCAGAATGAACTAATCATAATATGCAGACATTGTACAATGTTTATGTTAAATATGGTTAATGTATAAAAAATCTCTGTATTACAATCATATATCCATTATTTTATCATATATAATGGTACATGTAATATTGATTTAATTCCTTGATTTTTTTAATTTTAATATTGCCATGCATTAAGGCCCCTTGAATTAAATAAGTATTGTATTTTAGGTTCAAAATTATATAAAAATGATTTAATCATACCAGAGGCCCGTTTAAGATAGTTCTAAAGTATATATAAAAATAATTTTTAAGAAAAACAAAAATTAACCTATTGTTAGAGATATAAATATCTCTCAGATTATTTCATCATAACTTAAATGTATATTCTTAACCAGAAATATGGTGTCACATCTTAATATGACAGTTCCTCAAGACGTATGAATACCACACCCCTCCCAAAATCTAATGTATATTTTTTAACTTTTCTGCGTTAGTTGTGACCTGTGTTTTGATTAGCCAGAAGAGACATATGCATAAGATTTTAAATCTGGATCCCCCCTCCTTTTTAATAAGCAAACGTATTCTGTTTCCAAAAGCAAATCATTTTCATCAAGAGTTACTGAACATTGCCTGATGACAGGATAAAAAAATTTATGTCCCAAAACAGAAATTTCCATGCCACAATGTAAAATATTTTTAAACAAAAATATCATTAAAAATATATTAGGTTGGTGCAAAAATAATATCGTTTTTTGACGTTAAAAAATACGTCAAAAAACGATATTATTTTTGCACCAACCTAATATATATATATCAGCAGCCTGACGCTCACTTAAGGTATCAACTTGCTGTCATTATGCAGTGTTGATTTCTATGCCAATGTTCTTCTTAATAGTGAGCCATGTTTTCTATAATTTTTACAAATTTCAAACACAATAAAAAATAATGTTGGATTAAAAAATGAGACATTCATTCCTTCAAAATTTAACGATATATGACGACAGTAGATATTTGTGTCTCTGCATATGTATATACAACAATACTAAAATGTTTTTAGCCCAACTGAGAAAAGGGAAAAAAGGTTTGGTCAATAGGGGTTCGGCCAAGAACATTTCAGCACTCCTTTGTATATGGGCTTATATGAGTACATGTTTGTATATATTTATTTGTTTGTGCATAGATATGTATTTATGCATATATATATATATATATATATATATATATATATATATATATATATATATATGGTATAAAAATGACAATTAGAGAAAAGTTTTGGCTGATGTATTTCATCTTCCGACTTTATCAAGGCAAACAAAAATAAAAATAAAGTCGGAAAACAAAACACATCAGCACTAAGATTTTTTCCAGTTGTCATTTTTATACTAATTTGTCTTATCCACAGAATTATTCTGGGAAACTGAACTATATATATATATATATATATATATATATATAGGCACACACACACACATTGTTTATTTGGGCAACAATCCCTCTTTTATGCAAGTTCCATTGGACAAACTGAAAAGGTGTGGTGGTTGAGTTTTTTATATAATTTCTCATGTGTTCCTATAATTTTTTTCTTTTCAGAACATAAATTATATAAAAATTGTCTGAATGTTTACCATGTACTTTTGGCTATGCTTTTAGCTATTATCAAGGATGAATTTTATTTTACTTTTAGCTGAATATATGCATCGTTTTATGTATGTATCTAGAGTAATAGGAATGTTTTATTTTCCAAATATGGTCAGCACATTGTGGTAGTGTTCATAGTTGATATTATTAAGTGTTGGGTTTTTTTTTTTTTTTAATAATGCTTCCATTACTTTTAGCCTTTTTATACATATGGATGATGCTATTATATTTGCATTATTAACGAGTACATTACAAATAGAGTTTGGTAGATCTCATTTGAATGAAACTTAAATGAGCTATGGTCAGAGAGATGTAACGTGAGTCTTCTTATTAAACATGTTGTAGTATATCCAGTATAATTATTTACAAATTTGGATTGGTCAGGAACACAGCTCCTTAATGGACATGGAAATCCATAAAAAATAAATGTGCGTGTATGTATGTAAGACAGAGAGAATGTCAGGGCCATTGGTAAAATTACAGAAATTGGTTTTGGTATAAAGTAGCTGGGTAGTTATTGAGGTAATGTTTGTTTCTCTTAATGTAAACTGACACCCAATCTCTCTCTGTTTCTTGCATATGAGGCATATGCCATGTGTAATTATTCAGCGTGGGCAGTCAGCTGACCTTTATAAAGTTGTCAACAAATGCTTTGTCACAATAAGAAAATATTTTGAATTATATCTACAGGAAATTTAAGAAATACATTGAGAGTAGGTGGTGAAGGAGGAGATAAATTTTACAGAAACTGACAAAATGGATAGTTTTGCTTTGATTCTTGAGATAGGGATCTAGCAATAGACAAGGATACTTGTGCCTATAATAAATTCCATAACAAAAATAAGAACAATAGATACCCATATTGTCGAAATAATAGACCTCTGATGATGGCTAGAGGGTACCTGGTTGAAATGCTGTCTCTATAATAACATCAATAACAATCAAAGATGAGAATAATAGTTTGAATATGTCAAAGTATAATATTCAAAGGGGTTTTTTCTATAAGAAAAAAAGAGATATTTATTTACATTTTTTTTTTTTTTTTTAAGTGTTTCACCCCAAGCAAGGTGGGAAGCCACTAGCACACAAGGGGTTACAGACAGTTGGAGCGAGAGCAAAGGGGAGTGATAGAGGAAAGGATGAAGAGAAGTATAGGGGATGGATCAAGCATATCTGGAGACGTCAATTGAAATTACATTTGAATAGTTGGAGATTATAGCTATCAGGGAAACAAGAAATGGGGAGGGAGTTCCACAGGCAAGAGGTGCGAGACATGAAGCTATTGGAGTAGAAGAGTTTCAACAGTGAAAGGGTGAGAGTGAGATGCCAGCCTAGTAGAACACTTTAATTCATGAAGTCTGGGAACCAGCGAAAGCAGCTCATCGGAGCAGCTACCATGAAAATATTTGTAAAAAAGACAGAGGGAGGCAACAGCACATCTGTGAGAAAGCGACTGCAAATGAGATGCCAGATCAGGGCCAATTACATTGTAGAAAGGAAGCATATATCAAGGGTCAGTGAGTGCCAGTTTTATGGTGATGTAAAGTTCACATAATACAAGGCATGAGAGATATTCAAGGCAGAGAATTAATGTTAAAATGTTTGTGATGAATGAGGTGTGATATGAATAAAAGAGGAGCTGGTAGGCAGAGAAGATTATGAGATTGAGATGGATAGATAACAATTGATGCTTGACTTGAAGAGGTTTAAGAATTAAGATGGTTTAGGGAACCATCTAAATGGAAATCTGTTCCATAAAGTCAAAGTTCTTTAGAAAAAGCTGATTGGAACTTTCTCCCAACATTTTGGACTATGGATGAAATGTGGGTGATTTGACTCTATGTGTATAGCATGCTGCTGTGTTCAAGCTGTAAACTGATGGACATAAGAGGTTGAACTTATCTCAAAATTTGCCATTGAAATAAAGTGGTGATTGGCTCATGATGTTTTATCTATGAGAAAGAGCCCGCTGAGTAAGAATAATTCTTTCTATACAAGACTGTAAATCATTTTGAACTCTCTCAAGCCTGGAAGGTGAGGGTAGAACAGCTCCTCTCCAGATATAAAAGACAAGCAAAGGTCTACACATAGCTGAATGCACCTCTCACTTGTTAAATAAACTGAAAATTCCAATATCACAACCCCAGAAGATCTTATTAATTTTTGATATCTGGATTTTATATGTAACTATAAAGATTCCAATAATTTTTTATTCTTTTCATTTGACGGTTGAATACATCAAAGAGAAGCAGTAAACAGTGAGAGAGTAATTGGTTGGTTGGGGATTATGTTTGCAGACAGACACACGAATAAACACAAAAACAGGCTCACATGAAGACACACATGAGACTTAGACATAGATAGGCACACATGTAGCATAGATCACTTAGCCACATCTAACATGAAGCTTTTATTCAAAATTAGCCTTGTATATGTTTGTCATTTTCTCCTTGATCATCTAAAAGAACTCGGTGATATTTGATGTTTCTTCTTGGCATCTGGGGAATCAGTTATGATATTCTTTCTCTCAATTTTTTTTCCAATTCCTCTTGAGTATCAAATGCAAGTGCTGGCATAATAATGGTAATATTAGCTGTTTACTTATAAGGAAACATTTGAAATTCATTGACTGAGTGGCCACTGCTACTTTCATTAACAATAAAATTTATGAAATCTTTCTTTTAAAACAATTTTTCAGTATTGATAGGGGTTTCCTTCCTTTGTAACTTTGTTTGAAATAGTGTGAAATGTTAACATCTTTAGTCCTGGGTATAATGATAAACTACATCTGGCAGAAATGCTGTTTTTTTAAGCATAATTAAATTATTTCCTTCAATAGTACAGTACTTATTAGGTATGATGCACATTATTTTTCCAATAATTTTCTCTGTGGAACAATTATTTTGTTCCAATTTATTAAACTTATACTCTTATTTTATGAATTGAAAAATTATCACTGGCATGACTACGCCAGGTTGGTACTTTTTATTTGGAACAAATTTATTTATTTATTGATGTCCTCTTTTGTGACTCTGTCATTGTATTTATCCAACTCAGCTGGGCTTGACGAAGCCAAATAATACATCTGAACAACTAACATGGATCACCAGCTGCCTTTACACAAAAAAATCTCTGAATTTGTCTTTGAAGTTGTAAAAAAATCATCACAATATGAAGTAAATTGCAGTTGGTCATGATTAAAATTTACAGACAGACAAATGTCACAGTAAATTCCATATCGAGTCAGTCGCTGCCTGTCGCCTCTTTTCATATTACATAGTAATGAATAATATTAGTACTTTATCTTAATGTGTATGGTGATGAGCCTCTAACTTGACTGGAGAATGTCGACCATTAGTGTATGCCAATGACAACATCCTTATCAGGATGACTGATGAGGGGACAAAACATAAGGGAGAGTAACAGATAGTTTTTTCTTAAGAATAATTCTATAGAAATGATATAGATATTGATCATTTTACTGAATCCAACTAGCATAATGGTTTAATCTCATAAAATGGACTCAGCAAAATGAGTTCAAGACTTTTATGTTATATATATGTGTGTGTGTGTCTGTCTCATACAAGATGTCAGCCATTATATGTGATTCAAAGGGTTGGGGAGACAGCTCTCATCTGAGTAAGATGTGGCAATCACCATATATGTATGTAGGTATGCAGAAATCTGCCAATAAGCAAGAGATGATTAGAGCAAAACATATTTAAAGAAAATAAATAAGTAAACTTGATCTCAACACTTTCGAAAAGTTCTTTACCTCGACTGTAAGTTTATCAATACAAAATAGGTTTTCTTTTATCCTTCTTGGTCACTTCAGCTCTGAGGGTTTTTCTTGTTTAGTTTCAAATTGAGTAGCTAAGTAGAAGACCTCATCGATTGCTGAAGTAAACAGAATCGGTTTTGAATGGTACTTCTAGGATTTATATTGACAATTGTTTTATGGGCTTTTATTTCTCTATGGATATCTGGAGCTTATTGTAAATTGGTTTCTCATATGTGTGCTCAAGATAAAAAGAAAAAATTCTTTAAAATGGTAAATCATATTTTTCTGCCTCACTGCTGCAGAATCTCTTGCCAGACCATGAAAACTGTTTAAATAGAAAAAGCCTGCAAAAAAAAAAAACATTGTCCTTTGCAATGGTATAAGTGATTTTCTGTGGAAATAACCAGACTTTTGTAAATTATAATCAGAAATGTTATTTAATAATTTATTCAAACATTGTTTTTAAAATATTTTCTTAAATAATTCATACTTTTGTAATATTTTTGACAATGAATAAGTTTTCAAATATGAATGATTAAAAAAAATATTTATCTTGACACCTGACCCTCTCATGTAATCAGTGATTTATTTGGAAGATTTTATTATTCATGATTCCAAATGAATCTCATCTAAATGGGAGACTGTAGAATTTTCTGAAGGTATGTCTCTTGTTACATTGCTGAAAGTAGAGGGTTAAATTCCTCTAATAAAAGTATTATATCTTTTCTTGTTAGAGAACAAAATTAAACTCTCCAGCAAAGGGAGGCAATCAAATCTATGTTTCTTTTCCATGTGGGCCAATTAATAAAAGATGGCAATTGTCATCTTAGATCTCACTCAAAATGTTTGTATCAACTGAATTTGGTGCAGACAAAGAGTTGTTGAACTCTCTTTGGTTTTTTTGCATTCCAGTCAACTTTGATCTTCAAAATTTTAAATGCAATGTCAATCATTATCTTGTTTTCTTAATTCCTGTTCTTTTATTTTCTCTCTCCTTAAGGTTTTTGTTTTTCTTACATTCTCTCACACTTAGTCACCCCTTGCATCTTAGTAGCTTTATTGCCTTGCTTAGGGTGAAATGATTAAAAAAAAAGTGTATAATTATAGATTAATTTGTTGCTAAGATAATTGTACATATTGCCTGATGCCAGGAGTTGAGATTTGAGTTAATTTTCAATGCAGTCAGGCTTCTGAAGTTGGAAAACAGATGCAATACAATCTTCCTAGCTCATTTAGCCTTGCATCAGACCAATTTAATCCTAAATATCTGTCTATATTTCTGAGATGAGGTACTGTAATTATTTACTTTGTTCAGAATGCTGTCCGTATCTTTATTGGCATATTCACAATGTTTCGGCCATTGTACACTCCTGCCCTTTTCAGATGACTGGAATTTCAAACTGAACACTTTATTTTGTCCACTGGGGTAGATTGTTCTAGTTCCACATGCCTTTACCAGATGTCTCAGTTATCTCCCTTTAACTCAACTCTCCAAGTTTTTGTTCACCATTGCAGTAGCCAGGTATTGAATTCATAACACTTTGGCTTGAGTCACTGGATCCAACCGACTGTACTGATGATCTTATTGAGTCCAGATGATCTTATTGACTTTCTGTACAAAAGACATATATTTAAAGGATGAAGGCTTAGCAATGGGCTCACCATTGTCACCAGCAATGCCAAACATATATATGGAATACTTCAAAGAAATGGCATCAGAATCCACATCACTAAAACCAACCTTGCAGCTGAGATACGTAGATGATACCTTCATACTCTGTTCACACCAGGAAGAGATAAAGCTGCTGCTGGATCATGTGAACTCAATAAGATCATTGATAAAGTTTACAATGGAGAGGGAAAATGCCAGTAAACTCCATTCCTTGATGTACTAATATCTCAGTGCATGGGTTCAAGACATCTGTACACCTCAATCCAACATTCACCAGACAATACCTCAACTTCAACTCCGACCACCCATACAACGTAAGGAAAGGGTCATTCACTGCTTACAACATCGAGCAAAAGTTATAAGTGGTGACCCAGAGACTGTGTGTATGCTATCCCATGCAGCTGTGGTAAGAAATATAAAGGAGAAACAGGCAGCCCCCTTAAGGTAAAATTGCAAGAACATTATAAAGCTGTGACATGAGGAGAAATAGAAAAATCAGGTGTAGCTGACCATATATGGAGGGAAAAGTGAGATCTCTGCCCACTGTGGGATGAAGTTGAAATAATAGACAGAGAATATCACTGGAAAATACAAAAACTTAAGGAATCAGCACATACACTAGGCCACAAAAATCTCCTAAGCCAGTCAAGCATAGACATGAATACAATATAGGGACCAGTAATACGGATTGCTAGAGAAAAGCAATAATAACAATAAAATTGAAATATGAGCTCTGATAAAAAAAAAAAAATGGTTACTGAAACATTAAGTTTATAAGTCCCAAAAATTCATACACTGATGTCCTCAAGGATACATGGCCCAGTGGATAAAAGCATTGGTTGGATCCAGTGACTGGACCCAAAGAGTTGTGAGTTGAGTAACTGGCTACTGCCTGATGAACAAAAACTTGGAGACTTGAGTTAAAGGGAGATAGCTGAGACATCCGGAAGAGGCATGGCACATGGAACAAGAACAATCTAACTTGGCAGATAAAATAAAGGGTGCAATTCAAAATTCCAGTCATCTGAAGAACACTGGAGTGTACAACAACTGAAATGTCATGAATATGGCAATAAAGATAAGGACAACACTCCTAACAATGTAAATAATGTAGATAAAGTTAATCTTCCTAATTATTCATAATTGTAGACATTCTGATTCAATTAAATAACAGTTAAGCAGTCATTAAAAAAATGAGTTCAGCTTTTATTTTTCGGTATTCTGACCCCAAAGTGATTCAGGTGGTTTTTGAAATGTGAATTTAAGCTTTGTGCAAAAATTAACAAATGACACATAATTTTCTTTCTTGATATTTTAATGGAGAAATTTATTTCCTCAAGTGAGAGGTTAAAATGATTTCTGGTTGGAGAAGAAAAACAAATTTAAAATAAGCTTTCTTGTTTCATTTATTTATTATCAGAACCAAAACTAGTTAAAAACAATAAAGAAGCCATTTTGAAATTTTTGAATGTCAACATTAAGTAAAGTTTATGAGTAAAGTTTTTTTTTTGCATATTTTCTACAGTGACTCAAGGAGAAGGACTGGCAGTTATGAAGAACTTCAGTTTTCTATCATTGCTTCTCTTCTTCAGTTTTTCTGCTATGGTTTTCTTCATTTAGAAAGGGAGATAGTCTGCAAGATCTTGGGTCATTTAGTTGTACCCATGGCTAGATGGGTCTTTTGTAAGTAATAACCTTCTAATGTCATATGAAATATACCCATGGTAAATGTGCCTTTTGCATTAGAGCTTCAATGTTTGGGATACTGTCTCTTAATGTTTGTAATGAAATCACTTGTATGTGTATTGACAATGATGCAAAGAGAAGGCTAATGGAAGTGTTGAAAAAGGCAGAGATGACTTTGCTAGGGGACTGAGGATTTCACTCCAAATTAAATGGTACACAAAGTAATTACTTTATTGATTTATTTTGTGACTTTTCTGGTGTTTTTGTTGAGGCAGACATGTTTAGAGAGTTTACCAAAATTTTGGTTTACATTTTGCCAGTTTGCTTTTATTAGTTTACTAGCAGCCCTATTCAGCTGGTCGATCAGAAAAAGCATTCAATTAGAATAGAGCAAAAACAGAATCATGTTTAGATATAACAGAGTCTATCTTCTTCAATTACTTTAAAGTACTTTCATTAAAAAACATTTTGAATTAATGCAGTTACTTATATAACAGTAGTCTGTATTTATTCAATCAAAGTTAGCCAAGGACATGAAAGGATAAACCAGGCAACATTAAGACTCACTTCAGACCACAATTATTTTGGAGTTTTTGAAATTCAGTTTGTCAGTGTGCTACTAGGGATACATTTATAAAGCAGTTGTTAAGTTTGATGGAAATTGGTTGAAAGATCAACAAATAATATGAAAGAAACTAATAAAAAATCACTATTTTTCACTATTTACATGGGTTTTCACAATATGGGTGGACTGAATTATCAAGTTAAATGACTGTTAAACAATCAACTTATTGTTGGCTACAATTGAGTGAAGTTTATATTAGATTGCTTGAAAATTGAGTGAGTTTTAGTTTAAAATTTGTGTTGGAATCGATTTTTTGTTTTTTGCAGTTTTTTGCTAAATGTAGTGGTATAGAAATAAAAATATGATATTCTTGAGTTTGTCATGATGTAAGTAACCTATATACCGAGTTTGAACAAGTTTGAGGAAAAAAGTTGATTTTTTTTCAATTTTTGATCAGCTTCATTGATTAACAATTTTTTTAAAAATTATGTATTTTTTATGTTATGAATCTATCTCTTACATAGTACAATGTATATGCCAAGTTTGATCAAAATCAGTTGGATGGATCTCATGTGAAAAGGTATCACACAGACATCCTCTGTTTTTTATATATAGATTATTATTTATTTTTGAGCAGACTTAGATATCTGAAGTCTGAGATTGCTTCCAGCCTTGTTGGATACTCCTGTGGAGGTTCAGGTTGATGGAGATTAATACTTTTAATCTAAAAAAATTCTACAACCCTTTCAAAGAACATTCATAGGGAAAAAAAAGGATTTTTTTACAAAACAGTACACTCAGTGCATTAATTACTCATTGTAATATGTCTGGGCATAATTTCATCTTGAAAAAGATAAATTTAATTAAAAAAGAATGTAATTTATTAAGGCAAAAATATATTGAAAGTGCACTAATTTCAGAATCCTCTGCAGTAAATTGATGTTCCAGATCATACAACATATTTTTAAGTATGATTATGACATAATTAAATTAAATAATATAGAAGTAATTTTTATGAATTATTTGAACTAATATCCTCATCTATGATGATTTTTCTTTATCCAAATATTTCTACCTTTACATGACTTTCTTCACATCTTTCTTTGCATCTTGTTACTCCTTGGACATTGTCCAGTTTTTTCAAACTGATTCAAGAAATTTCTGTCACGCAGATACTTTGAAGCCAACTTCTTTAATTTATTCCAGTTTAAGAGTTGATAAATTCCTCCAAAAATATTGACCAAGGTTATCAAAAGTAACACACACCTGGGGAAAACTGAAGAATATATCAAATAAATACCATTAAAATGAAAATTTTGTGTCTAAGATAATTTGAATTTTACACAATCATCAGACGAAATAAGTGTATTGGAATTTTGGAGAAATTTGGTTCATTCAATTTCTTGTCACTCTTTTGGTTGATGAAATACAAATTAGTATTGAAAATTGATGCTACACCACAGAAATTTTTTTTTAGAATCGGTATTAAAGAAAAAAAATTGTAATGACATTAGTAAAAACTAAAACTTTTTTCATAAATATTTTGGCAGAATCAAGAATTATTAACAGATGTTTTTAGCAAATTAATGTCAGAAGTAAAAATAAATCATTGATGTTTAAAATGAAAGTGTACCCACCCAGGTTTGGTGGCAACTTTGCCTCTAAAACGAAATGGCTTTGATTCCATCAGATGACACTGCCATTCAATTTTTGTAATGGAATAAAGTTGGCAGTTAAATGGATGCAGTATAACAATTAATTTGCCTGATTTTTTTTTTTTTGTAAACTAAAAGGTAAATTTTCACAGTATATGTTAAAAGAATATCTTTCTTGATAGTTACATTATGATTTTGTTGCAGTTGTATAAAAATCTTTCATCGACCTAAAAGTTGAAACAAAATATTATTCAAAACAGACAAGTAGCTGCTTTACAGTCATGAAGTTTTTTCATTTTTATTTGTATTGAATGAAAATGAAAGCAACAATGCTTTTCGACTTAATCAAAATTGTTTTGCTCGTTAGAAAACAAATTCTTTCCTCTTATATATTATCTTAAGGCTACAACAAAAAATTTTTACCTTTTGTTTTTGACAAAATTAAATTCAACAGTGATTCGATTTTATCTGAGAATTGCTAATGTTAATGATTTTCTGCAGAGTTAATCATAACGTGAATATAATTAGTTGAGTCAGCTGTTTACTGAATTTTTGTAATGAAGTGTTTCCATTATTTTGTATATTATTCAGACAATTGTCTTTAAATTGCTAGAATCTTTAGATTTTGTCAGAAACATCCAGTAATCTTTAGAATTTGCTTTGTATGTTTTCCTTTTTTATTTTCCATTTGCCTCTTTATTTGTTCAAATAAACTGGTCTCTTGTTTTTGTTGTTTTTATTTAGTTATGCGTTAAGAAGATTAAAAAATCAGAAAAAAGCCTAAGGCAATTTCTAAAGACCACTGGATGCAACATATCCCTTATGAAAGCTAAAGAATGTATTGATTGAAATGTTGTGTTAATCACAATATTAATAAAATCTGAATCAAAAATGAAATATTTTTGATGCTTTGACAAAATTGACATTTCTCTACTTATCTTTCTACTTTTGATGAAGTATTTGCACAAGCATCCTCACTTTTCTTGTTTTGATCTTGGCCTTTCTTGTAATAGTGTGAATTTCATCATTTCTGGAAATAATTTGCCAAAGTTGGATTATTTCATGAAAAATTTTCTCGGTTATAAGTGATAAAGCTCTTGTCCTCATACAAGCTCCATTTTTAAACTGTTGAAAATGAGGTGTGACCTTTAATTAACGACAAAGTCTTGCATCCAGTGTAGAATGTCTACTATATATAAGTCAAGCTTAGAAACAATATACTGTGGCACCATTTAACGAGGCAGAAAGGGAAAGAAAAGAAGGAAAGGAGAGGCTAAGAACCAAATTGTGAGTGATAAGCAAGAACACACACGCAGCTAAGAGACAATGGATAAAAGGATATTTTGATAAGTAACAAATGGCGAAAGAGTGAAATTACAATGACAGGGAAATTCTGAGTAAAAAGAGAGGGAAAGAAGGAAAGAATCAGATATGTTTTGGCATCGGCTGTGTTATCTAAGGATATGAAGACAAACTATTGGTGCGGGAAGACATCTTATTATCAACTACAGACTGGCTGGCCAGAGAAAGAGAGAAAAATTCAAATGAAAATGTTATTTCGTTAAGTGACGAAAAACAGACAACTAAAAAAGGACTTGGACAGATATGAAAAATTAAAAACCACCCACGGAACATCCTTGGCCTGCGATAATAAAATTTTGTTATCAGGAATTTGTACCGAGGGAAATTAATGTGTTTTCTTTCTTTCTTCGAGGCGACAGACGGACTGGAACTTTGGAGATGTTCCTTTTTGAGACCATGTCAAGAAGACCACACATTCTGATAATTAGCGATAAAATACTTGACATAAACCACGTGTAGAACAAGAGTTATGACCGCCATTGTCATATTGTCCCGTTCGCGGTTGGAGAAATTAAGGGGAAGAAAGGGGAAATAGAAGAGATAATTTTTTTTTTTAAGCAAGATATTTTTTTTCTTCCTGAAACAAAGCCGCAGATTCGTCCACGCCCGACTAAGACATCATTGGTCGAGTGGTGATCACGTGATGCACGAGGGAGGCTGTTGCCGCCCATCTGGAGGATGAGTAAGAGAGGTTGCCACGAAGATGTGGGGAGGGCAGTTCACGCCCCTCTGAAGTATGATGAGAAGGTGGGAGTGAGGAAAGGTTTCCAAAAATGGAAAAAAGTGGAAATTCCTAACCAGAGAGGTGGATATGTATTTAGAATTATCGAGGAACCCCCCGGCGCCGACAAATTCACCCCAGTTTTGGTCGGCACCCATATAAACGAAGCCACAACGAGCAGAAATGAGTCGAGTCGAGTCCCAGCAATTCCCAGAGTCAGTCTCCGGCTGACCAGGATTCACGCACTTTCCGGACCCATCTCTTCAAACCAAGAACAATTATTTTGAAGAGTGACTTAGATCCAGATCACCGAAATAAGTTTTTCTTTTGACTTTCGTCCAAAGACCCACCGAAACACCAATTTCTTAGAGAGCAAATGACTTGAAGTGTTAAAACTTGCCTAGCGGAAAACAACGTGTCACAATCCATAGAACGGGTCGGGAGATAGATGCAGTCCTATGTAACGAACAACTAGACATAAAGTTTGTTACCTTTTTCTTTGATACATTGAACTTTTGAGTTTTCATTTTATTGCCTTTTATGCGTATTTTTGTGGTATCACCGCCGTTGGACTCGGTTTGCAGTACGGCCCCGATGACTGATTGATTTCCTCTGCCTAGATCAAATCACAACGTGGGTAGGCAGACTGGGAATCAAAGTAGGACGTCACAGTTGGTGCCGTGGTAGACTGGGATAAAACGACACGGTTGGCGCTGCAACCAGGGGACAACGTCACATACAGGTATACCTCACTTTACATTGTTAATTGGTTCTAGGGGTCACAACTTAGGTTGAAAAATGACATGTCAAAATAACCACACTATAAACCACAAATAAGCACTCCCCATTGTATATTACAGTATTTATGATATGTATGTACAGTATTCTGAATAAATTAATTTAGTAGTGATATAGTCTTACACTTGGCATTAGCAATGAAAGAACGGTCTGGCAATTTTTTTCCAATATAATCCAGTTTTGTCAATGTTAAAAATTTGTTCAGGAAGAATCTTGGCCAATGCTTTAGGAAAATCAGCTGCAGCTTGTTTGTCAGCTGATGCACTTTCACCTTGAATCTTAATAGAGAGATAACTTCATCATTCTTTAAATCTCATAAACCAGCCTTGATTCGCTTTAAACTCTTCATCATTCTCATCTGGGTATTTTTTGTTCAAATCCTCAAACAAAGACAACACTTTCGCTTGAATGATTTCTTGGCTAATAGCAACATCCTGATGAGTCAACCTGTCAATCCAAAGAGAAAGAAGTTGTTCCATCTTTTCAAAGATTTTTCCTCTTTTCTTATTGATAACAATATTCTTCATCCCTAGGGCATCAGATTCGATATGTGCCAAAATCTTATCCTTATTGTGAACAATTATCGATACAGTTGTCCGACTCATTACAAAAGATTGAGCAATCAATATAACCTTTTCACCTTTTTCCCATGGCATTTTATCATAGTAAGTTTATCATCCAATTTTATAGCATGATGCTTAGCACTTGCACTAGGAATTTTCTTAGGAGCCATTGGGGCAAAATATGAAGTCAGAAATGAATGAGAATGAGAGAGTAGGCGATAAGCAGATGTATAACGTACATATGTCTAAATTAAACTGGAATTCAATTTTGTGAGAATCACAAGTGGTACTGACAATGATGCCAAATGGTAGATATTGGAACTACTATAGAAAATGCCAATATTGAACTCTTAAAGACTGCTAAATAAGATGACAACACAGAGTCACAGATGTTTCCATATTTTGTTCTCATCTTTATGATGATTATATTAACATTTACTGTAAATGTATGTATTTTAATATGATTTTATATACTTTTATTCTTATTTATTCTTCAGTAACATGATTTTATTTGCTTTTAATGATTTTCTAGTGATATTACGACTTCGATATTTGTGGCAGACAGATGTAAAGTCCAATAAAATGACTTAAACTTGATTTTTATTTTTCCATATATTTTTTTTGACAAATGACGTATAATCGAGCATGACTTAACTCGAAACAATGTTACCTGAAGTATATCTGTATACCAAGTGCACCTGGTAATTGAGAACAAATATAAATAAAAACAAAGATGATCTCAGCAAAAATAAATCAGTAAAATAAAAAAAAAATAAAAATGTATGTAAACACATCTTCAACTTGGAAAAAAGGTCTTCAGTAAAACTAGCCTCAGACTTGGGCATGAGACAATCTTCTTTCTTTTTATATGCCATGTCCTTTTAGGTTGTACGCGATCATGACTCTCCACCTCCCTCTATCTCTTGCAGTTCTTCCTTCCCTCTGCTTCCTCCCCCAGACCATATTCTGTCTCATACTTACTTAAGTTCTCCAGGTATGTCATGCGTTGTTTTCCCTTGTCTCTCTTTCCCTCTATTCAACCTGTGAGTATCAGATTCTCCAGGCCCTTCTTCCTCATTATGTGTCCCAGAAACTTCAGCTGCCTCTTCCTGATGTTAAGTATAACTTCCTCCTTGTTTGCAACCTCTCTAAGATCTCATCATTGCTCTCATGCTCGGTACAGCCTCAGAATCAATTTGCTTCTCATCCATTCTGATGATTGATCTTTCAGAGGCCTAGGTATTAAAATCAGCTGAGTGAGAAAGCCATAAGTTGTGAGTTACTTGATCATGTGAAAGGGAACTGAAATCTTCTGGAACAAGTACTGCTTGCTCTCAATCTAGGGCATGGTATCTCTATCTAGTACCACTCAGGTGTAGGCAGTGAGTAGAAGGTATAACATGAACTTCGTTACTCATGAAATTCAGGCTAATCACAAGTGATGTGAACTTGGTATTCATCACCATGGCATCTTTCCCTACTCTGTTTTACTTACAGATTGACAAATGAACCAGAATACGCCGAGCCTCTCAGGATGATTGAGCTTAGTTAGCAAGTATTTTGATTTGCTCACAGTTCTGCATTTTGCCTCCTCATTATTGTCATATTTCCGTGCTAATAGGAATATGGAATGGACAAACATGGTGGATAAATAGTAACAGGTTTATTGTAGGAACCAGTACAACAAGCAAGGAAGTAATAGTTATGTATAAGTTTATTTCTTTCATATTCTTTGACACAGATCATCATTCTGTCTACAGTTTCAAGGTATCTTTAAAGACTGTTATATTCCGTACTAATAGGAATATGGAATGGACAAACATGGTGGATAAATAGTAACAGGTTTATTGTAGAAACCAGTACAACAAGCAAGGAAGTAATAATTATGCACAAGTTTATTTCTTTCATATTCTTTGACACAGATCATCATTCTGTCTACAGTTTCAAGGTATCTTTAAAGACTTTTATATTCCGTACTAATAGGAATATGGAATGGACAAACATGGTGGATAAATAGTAACAGGTTTATTGTAGGAACCAGTACAACAAGCAAGGAAGTAATAGTTATGTATAAGTTTATTTCTTTCATATTCTTTGACACAGATCATCATTCTGTCTACAGTTTCAAGGTATCTTTAAAGACTGTTATATTCCGTACTAATAGGAATATGGAATGGACAAACATGGTGGATAAATAGTAACAGGTTTATTGTAGAAACCAGTACAACAAGCAAGGAAGTAATAGTTATGCACAAGTTTATTTCTTTCATATTCTTTGACACAGATCATCATTCTGTCTACAGTTTCAAGGTATCTTTAAAGACTGTTATATTCTGTACTAATAGGAATATGGAATGGACAAACATGGTGGATAAATAGTAACAGGTTTATTGTAGAAACCAGTACAACAAGCAAGGAAGTAATAGTTATGCACAAGTTTATTTCTTTCATATTCTTTGACACAGATCATCATTCTGTCTACAGTTTCAAGGTATCTTTAAAGACTGTTATATTCCGTACTAATAGGAATATGGAATGGACAAACATGGTGGATAAATAGTAACAGGTTTATTGTAGAAACCAGTACAACAAGCAAGGAAGGAATAGTTATGCACAAGTTTATTTCTTTCATATTCTTTGACACAGATCATCATTCTGTCTACAGTTTCAAGGTATCTTTAAAGACTGTTATATTCCGTACTAATAGGAATATGGAATGGACAAACATGGTGGATAAATAGTAACAGGTTTATTGTAGAAACCAGTACAACAAGCAAGGAAGTAATAGTTATGCACAAGTTTATTTCTTTCATATTCTTTGACACAGATCATCATTCTGTCTACAGTTTCAAGGTATCTTTAAAGACTGTTATATTCCGTACTAATAGGAATATGGAATGGACAAACATGGTGGATAAATAGTAACAGGTTTATTGTAGAAACCAGTACAACAAGCAAGGAAGTAATAGTTATGCACAAGTTTATTTCTTTCATATTCTTTGACACAGATCATCATTCTGTCTACAGTTTCAAGGTATCTTTAAAGACTGTTATATTCCGTACTAATAGGAATATGGAATGGACAAACATGGTGGATAAATAGTAACAGGTTTATTGTAGAAACCAGTACAACAAGCAAGGAAGGAATAGTTATGCACAAGTTTATTTCTTTCATATTCTTTGACACAGATCATCATTCTGTCTACAGTTTCAAGGTATCTTTAAAGACTGTTATATTCCGTACTAATAAAAATATGGAATGGACAAACATGGTGGATAAATAGTAACAGGTTTATTGTAGAAACCAGTACAACAAGCAAGGAAGTAATAGTTATGCACAAGTTTATTTCTTTCATATTCTTTGACACAGATCATCATTCTGTCTACAGTTTCAAGGTATCTTTAAAGACTGTTATATTCTGTACTAATAGGAATATGGAATGGACAAACATGGTGGATAAATAGTAACAGGTTTATTGTAGAAACCAGTACAACAAGCAAGGAAGTAATAATTATGCACAAGTTTATTTCTTTCATATTCTTTGACACAGATCATCATTCTGTCTACAGTTTCAAGGTATCTTTAAAGACTGTTATATTCCGTACTAATAGGAATATGGAATGGACAAACATGGTGGATAAATAGTAACAGGTTTATTGTAGAAACCAGTACAACAAGCAAGGAAGGAATAGTTATGCACAAGTTTATTTCTTTCATATTCTTTGACACAGATCATCATTCTGTCTACAGTTTCAAGGTATCTTTAAAGACTGTTATATTCCGTACTAATAGGAATATGGAATGGACAAACATGGTGGATAAATAGTAACAGGTTTATTGTAGAAACCAGTACAACAAGCAAGGAAGGAATAGTTATGCACAAGTTTATTTCTTTCATATTCTTTGACACAGATCATCATTCTGTCTACAGTTTCAAGGTATCTTTAAAGACTGTTATATTCCGTACTAATAGGAATATGGAATGGACAAACATGGTGGATAAATAGTAACAGGTTTATTGTAGAAACCAGTACAACAAGCAAGGAAGTAATAGTTATGCACAAGTTTATTTCTTTCATATTCTTTGACACAGATCATCATTCTGTCTACAGTTTCAAGGTATCTTTAAAGACTGTTATATTCCGTACTAATAGGAATATGGAATGGACAAACATGGTGGATAAATAGTAACAGGTTTATTGTAGAAACCAGTACAACAAGCAAGGAAGTAATAGTTATGCACAAGTTTATTTCTTTCATATTCTTTGACACAGATCATCATTCTGTCTACAGTTTCAAGGTATCTTTAAAGACTGTTATATTCCGTACTAATAGGAATATGGAATGGACAAACATGGTGGATAAATAGTAACAGGTTTATTGTAGAAACCAGTACAACAAGCAAGGAAGGAATAGTTATGCACAAGTTTATTTCTTTCATATTCTTTGACACAGATCATCATTCTGTCTACAGTTTCAAGGTATCTTTAAAGACTGTTATATTCCGTACTAATAGGAATATGGAATGGACAAACATGGTGGATAAATAGTAACAGGTTTATTGTAGAAACCAGTACAACAAGCAAGGAAGGAATAGTTATGCACAAGTTTATTTCTTTCATATTCTTTGACACAGATCATCATTCTGTCTACAGTTTCAAGGTATCTTTAAAGACTGTTATATTCCGTACTAATAGGAATATGGAATGGACAAACATGGTGGATAAATAGTAACAGGTTTATTGTAGAAACCAGTACAACAAGCAAGGAAGTAATAATTATGCACAAGTTTATTTCTTTCATATTCTTTGACACAGATCATCATTCTGTCTACAGTTTCAAGGTATCTTTAAAGACTGTTATATTCCGTACTAATAGGAATATGGAATGGACAAACATGGTGGATAAATAGTAACAGGTTTATTGTAGAAACCAGTACAACAAGCAAGGAAGGAATAGTTATGCACAAGTTTATTTCTTTCATATTCTTTGACACAGATCATCATTCTGTCTACAGTTTCAAGGTATCTTTAAAGACTGTTATATTCCGTACTAATAGGAATATGGAATGGACAAACATGGTGGATAAATAGTAACAGGTTTATTGTAGAAACCAGTACAACAAGCAAGGAAGTAATAATTATGCACAAGTTTATTTCTTTCATATTCTTTGACACAGATCATCATTCTGTCTACAGTTTCAAGGTATCTTTAAAGACTGTTATATTCCGTACTAATAGGAATATGGAATGGACAAACATGGTGGATAAATAGTAACAGGTTTATTGTAGAAACCAGTACAACAAGCAAGGAAGTAATAGTTATGCACAAGTTTATTTCTTTCATATTCTTTGACACAGATCATCATTCTGTCTACAGTTTCAAGGTATCTTTAAAGACTGTTATATTCCGTACTAATAGGAATATGGAATGGACAAACATGGTGGATAAATAGTAACAGGTTTATTGTAGAAACCAGTACAACAAGCAAGGAAGTAATAGTTATGCACAAGTTTATTTCTTTCATATTCTTTGACACAGATCATCATTCTGTCTACAGTTTCAAGGTATCTTTAAAGACTGTTATATTCCGTACTAATAGGAATATGGAATGGACAAACATGGTGGATAAATAGTAACAGGTTTATTGTAGAAACCAGTACAACAAGCAAGGAAGTAATAATTATGCACAAGTTTATTTCTTTCATATTCTTTGACACAGATCATCATTCTGTCTACAGTTTCAAGGTATCTTTAAAGACTGTTATATTCCGTACTAATAGGAATATGGAATGGACAAACATGGTGGATAAATAGTAACAGGTTTATTGTAGAAACCAGTACAACAAGCAAGGAAGTAATAGTTATGCACAAGTTTATTTCTTTCATATTCTTTGACACAGATCATCATTCTGTCTACAGTTTCAAGGTATCTTTAAAGACTGTTATATTCCGTACTAATAGGAATATGGAATGGACAAACATGGTGGATAAATAGTAACAGGTTTATTGTAGAAACCAGTACAACAAGCAAGGAAGTAATAATTATGCACAAGTTTATTTCTTTCATATTCTTTGACACAGATCATCATTCTGTCTACAGTTTCAAGGTATCTTTAAAGACTGTTATATTCCGTACTAATAGGAATATGGAATGGACAAACATGGTGGATAAATAGTAACAGGTTTATTGTAGAAACCAGTACAACAAGCAAGGAAGGAATAGTTATGCACAAGTTTATTTCTTTCATATTCTTTGACACAGATCATCATTCTGTCTAGTTTCAAGGTATCTTTAAAGACTGTTATATTCCGTACTAATAAGAATATGGAATGGACAAACATGGTGGATAAATAGTAACAGGTTTATTGTAGAAACCAGTACAACAAGCAAGGAAGTAATAATTATGCACAAGTTTATTTCTTTCATATTCTTTGACACAGATCATCATTCTGTCTACAGTTTCAAGGTATCTTTAAAGACTGTTATATTCCGTACTAATAGGAATATGGAATGGACAAACATGGTGGATAAATAGTAACAGGTTTATTGTAGAAACCAGTACAACAAGCAAGGAAGTAATAATTATGCACAAGTTTATTTCTTTCATATTCTTTGACACAGATCATCATTCTGTCTACAGTTTCAAGGTATCTTTAAAGACTGTTATATTCCGTACTAATAGGAATATGGAATGGACAAACATGGTGGATAAATAGTAACAGGTTTATTGTAGAAACCAGTACAACAAGCAAGGAAGTAATAATTATGCACAAGTTTATTTCTTTCATATTCTTTGACACAGATCATCATTCTGTCTACAGTTTCAAGGTATCTTTAAAGACTGTTATATTCCGTACTAATAGGAATATGGAATGGACAAACATGGTGGATAAATAGTAACAGGTTTATTGTAGAAACCAGTACAACAAGCAAGGAAGTAATAATTATGCACAAGTTTATTTCTTTCATATTCTTTGACACAGATCATCATTCTGTCTACAGTTTCAAGGTATCTTTAAAGACTGTTATATTCCGTACTAATAGGAATATGGAATGGACAAACATGGTGGATAAATAGTAACAGGTTTATTGTAGAAACCAGTACAACAAGCAAGGAAGTAATAATTATGCACAAGTTTATTTCTTTCATATTCTTTGACACAGATCATCATTCTGTCTACAGTTTCAAGGTATCTTTAAAGACTGTTATATTCCGTACTAATAGGAATATGGAATGGACAAACATGGTGGATAAATAGTAACAGGTTTATTGTAGAAACCAGTACAACAAGCAAGGAAGGAATAGTTATGCACAAGTTTATTTCTTTCATATTCTTTGACACAGATCATCATTCTGTCTACAGTTTCAAGGTATCTTTAAAGACTGTTATATTCCGTACTAATAGGAATATGGAATGGACAAACATGGTGGATAAATAGTAACAGGTTTATTGTAGAAACCAGTACAACAAGCAAGGAAGTAATAATTATGCACAAGTTTATTTCTTTCATATTCTTTGACACAGATCATCATTCTGTCTACAGTTTCAAGGTATCTTTAAAGACTGTTATATTCCGTACTAATAGGAATATGGAATGGACAAACATGGTGGATAAATAGTAACAGGTTTATTGTAGAAACCAGTACAACAAGCAAGGAAGTAATAATTATGCACAAGTTTATTTCTTTCATATTCTTTGACACAGATCATCATTCTGTCTACAGTTTCAAGGTATCTTTAAAGACTGTTATATTCCGTACTAATAGGAATATGGAATGGACAAACATGGTGGATAAATAGTAACAGGTTTATTGTAGAAACCAGTACAACAAGCAAGGAAGGAATAGTTATGCACAAGTTTATTTCTTTCATATTCTTTGACACAGATCATCATTCTGTCTAGTTTCAAGGTATCTTTAAAGACTGTTATATTCCGTACTAATAGGAATATGGAATGGACAAACATGGTGGATAAATAGTAACAGGTTTATTGTAGAAACCAGTACAACAAGCAAGGAAGTAATAGTTATGCACAAGTTTATTTCTTTCATATTCTTTGACACAGATCATCATTCTGTCTACAGTTTCAAGGTATCTTTAAAGACTGTTATATTCCGTACTAATAGGAATATGGAATGGACAAACATGGTGGATAAATAGTAACAGGTTTATTGTAGAAACCAGTACAACAAGCAAGGAAGTAATAGTTATGCACAAGTTTATTTCTTTCATATTCTTTGACACAGATCATCATTCTGTCTACAGTTTCAAGGTATCTTTAAAGACTGTTATATTCCGTACTAATAGGAATATGGAATGGACAAACATGGTGGATAAATAGTAACAGGTTTATTGTAGAAACCAGTACAACAAGCAAGGAAGTAATAATTATGCACAAGTTTATTTCTTTCATATTCTTTGACACAGATCATCATTCTGTCTACAGTTTCAAGGTATCTTTAAAGACTGTTATATTCCGTACTAATAGGAATATGGAATGGACAAACATGGTGGATAAATAGTAACAGGTTTATTGTAGAAACCAGTACAACAAGCAAGGAAGTAATAGTTATGCACAAGTTTATTTCTTTCATATTCTTTGACACAGATCATCATTCTGTCTACAGTTTCAAGGTATCTTTAAAGACTGTTATATTCCGTACTAATAGGAATATGGAATGGACAAACATGGTGGATAAATAGTAACAGGTTTATTGTAGAAACCAGTACAACAAGCAAGGAAGTAATAGTTATGCACAAGTTTATTTCTTTCATATTCTTTGACACAGATCATCATTCTGTCTACAGTTTCAAGGTATCTTTAAAGACTGTTATATTCCGTACTAATAGGAATATGGAATGGACAAACATGGTGGATAAATAGTAACAGGTTTATTGTAGAAACCAGTACAACAAGCAAGGAAGTAATAGTTATGTATAAGTTTATTTCTTTCATATTCTTTGACACAGATCATCATTCTGTCTACAGTTTCAAGGTATCTTTAAAGACTGTTATATTCCGTACTAATAGGAATATGGAATGGACAAACACAGTGGATAAATAGTAACAGGTTTATTGTAGAAACCAGTACAACAAGCAAGGAAGTAATAGTTATGCACAAGTTTATTTCTTTCATATTCTTTGACACAGATCATCATTCTGTCTACAGTTTCAAGGTATCTTTAAAGACTGTTATATTCCGTACTAATAGGAATATGGAATGGACAAACATGGTGGATAAATAGTAACAGGTTTATTGTAGAAACCAGTACAACAAGCAAGGAAGTAATAATTATGCACAAGTTTATTTCTTTCATATTCTTTGACACAGATCATCATTCTGTCTACAGTTTCAAGGTATCTTTAAAGACTGTTATATTCCGTACTAATAGGAATATGGAATGGACAAACATGGTGGATAAATAGTAACAGGTTTATTGTAGAAACCAGTACAACAAGCAAGGAAGTAATAATTATGCACAAGTTTATTTCTTTCATATTCTTTAACACAGATCATCATTCTGTCTACAGTTTCAAGTTATCTTTAAAGACTGTTATATTCCGTACTAATAGGAATATGGAATGGACAAACATGGTGGATAAATAGTAACAGGTTTATTGTAGAAACCAGTACAACAAGCAAGGAAGTAATAGTTATGCACAAGTTTATTTCTTTCATATTCTTTGACACAGATCATCATTCTGTCTACAGTTTCAAGGTATCTTTAAAGACTGTTATATTCCGTACTAATAGGAATATGGAATGGACAAACATGGTGGATAAATAGTAACAGGTTTATTGTAGAAACCAGTACAACAAGCAAGGAAGTAATAGTTATGCACAAGTTTATTTCTTTCATATTCTTTGACACAGATCATCATTCTGTCTACAGTTTCAAGGTATCTTTAAAGACTGTTATATTCCGTACTAATAGGAATATGGAATGGACAAACACAGTGGATAAATAGTAACAGGTTTATTGTAGAAACCAGTACAACAAGCAAGGAAGTAATAGTTATGCACAAGTTTATTTCTTTCATATTCTTTGACACAGATCATCATTCTGTCTACAGTTTCAAGGTATCTTTAAAGACTGTTATATTCCGTACTAATAGGAATATGGAATGGACAAACATGGTGGATAAATAGTAACAGGTTTATTGTAGAAACCAGTACAACAAGCAAGGAAGTAATAATTATGCACAAGTTTATTTCTTTCATATTCTTTGACACAGATCATCATTCTGTCTACAGTTTCAAGGTATCTTTAAAGACTGTTATATTCCGTACTAATAGGAATATGGAATGGACAAACATGGTGGATAAATAGTAACAGGTTTATTGTAGAAACCAGTACAACAAGCAAGGAAGTAATAATTATGCACAAGTTTATTTCTTTCATATTCTTTGACACAGATCATCATTCTGTCTACAGTTTCAAGTTATCTTTAAAGACTGTTATATTCCGTACTAATAGGAATATGGAATGGACAAACATGGTGGATAAATAGTAACAGGTTTATTGTAGAAACCAGTACAACAAGCAAGGAAGTAATAGTTATGCACAAGTTTATTTCTTTCATATTCTTTGACACAGATCATCATTCTGTCTACAGTTTCAAGGTATCTTTAAAGACTGTTATATTCCGTACTAATAGGAATATGGAATGGACAAACATGGTGGATAAATAGTAACAGGTTTATTGTAGAAACCAGTACAACAAGCAAGGAAGTAATAGTTATGCACAAGTTTATTTCTTTCATATTCTTTGACACAGATCATCATTCTGTCTACAGTTTCAAGGTATCTTTAAAGACTGTTATATTCCGTACTAATAGGAATATGGAATGGACAAACATGGTGGATAAATAGTAACAGGTTTATTGTAGAAACCAGTACAACAAGCAAGGAAGTAATAATTATGCACAAGTTTATTTCTTTCATATTCTTTGACACAGATCATCATTCTGTCTACAGTTTCAAGGTATCTTTAAAGACTGTTATATTCCGTACTAATAGGAATATGGAATGGACAAACATGGTGGATAAATAGTAACAGGTTTATTGTAGAAACCAGTAAAACAAGCAAGGAAGTAATAATTATGCACAAGTTTATTTCTTTCATATTCTTTGACACAGATCATCATTCTGTCTACAGTTTCAAGGTATCTTTGAAGACTGTTATATTCCGTACTAATAAGAATATGGAATGGACAAACATGGTGGATAAATAGTAACAGGTTTATTGTAGAAACCAGTACAACAAGCAAGGAAGTAATAATTATGCACAAGTTTATTTCTTTCATATTCTTTGACACAGATCATCATTCTGTCTACAGTTTCAAGGTATCTTTGAAGACTGTTATATTCCGTACTAATAGGAATATGGAATGGACAAACATGGTGGATAAATAGTAACAGGTTTATTGTAGGAACCAGTACAACAAGCAAGGAAGTAATAATTATGCACAAGTTTATTTCTTTCATATTCTTTGACACAGATCATCATTCTGTCTACAGTTTCAAGGTATCTTTGAAGACTGTTATATTCCGTACCAATAGGAATATGGAATGGACAAACATGGTGGATAAATAGTAACAGGTTTATTGTAGAAACCAGTACAACAAGCAAGGAAGTAATAATTATGCACAAGTTTATTTCTTTCATATTCTTTGACACAGATCATCATTCTGTCTACAGTTTCAAGGTATCTTTAAAGACTGTTATATTCCGTACTAATAGGAATATGGAATGGACAAACATGGTGGATAAATAGTAACAGGTTTATTGTAGAAACCAGTACAACAAGCAAGGAAGTAATAATTATGCACAAGTTTATTTCTTTCATATTCTTTGACACAGATCATCATTCTGTCTACAGTTTCAAGGTATCTTTAAAGACTGTTATATTCCGTACTAATAGGAATATGGAATGGACAAACATGGTGGATAAATAGTAACAGGTTTATTGTAGAAACCAGTACAACAAGCAAGGAAGGAATAGTTATGCACAAGTTTATTTCTTTCATATTCTTTGACACAGATCATCATTCTGTCTACAGTTTCAAGGTATCTTTAAAGACTGTTATATTCCGTACTAATAGGAATATGGAATGGACAAACATGGTGGATAAATAGTAACAGGTTTATTGTAGAAACCAGTACAACAAGCAAGGAAGGAATAGTTATGCACAAGTTTATTTCTTTCATATTCTTTGACACAGATCATCATTCTGTCTACAGTTTCAAGGTATCTTTAAAGACTGTTATATTCCGTACTAATAGGAATATGGAATGGACAAACATGGTGGATAAATAGTAACAGGTTTATTGTAGAAACCAGTACAACAAGCAAGGAAGTAATAATTATGCACAAGTTTATTTCTTTCATATTCTTTGACACAGATCATCATTCTGTCTACAGTTTCAAGGTATCTTTAAAGACTGTTATATTCCGTACTAATAGGAATATGGAATGGACAAACATGGTGGATAAATAGTAACAGGTTTATTGTAGAAACCAGTACAACAAGCAAGGAAGGAATAGTTATGCACAAGTTTATTTCTTTCATATTCTTTGACACAGATCATCATTCTGTCTAGTTTCAAGGTATCTTTAAAGACTGTTATATTCCGTACTAATAGGAATATGGAATGGACAAACATGGTGGATAAATAGTAACAGGTTTATTGTAGAAACCAGTACAACAAGCAAGGAAGGAATAGTTATGCACAAGTTTATTTCTTTCATATTCTTTGACACAGATCATCATTCTGTCTACAGTTTCAAGGTATCTTTAAAGACTGTTATATTCCGTACTAATAGGAATATGGAATGGACAAACATGGTGGATAAATAGTAACAGGTTTATTGTAGAAACCAGTACAACAAGCAAGGAAGGAATAGTTATGCACAAGTTTATTTCTTTCATATTCTTTGACACAGATCATCATTCTGTCTACAGTTTCAAGGTATCTTTAAAGACTGTTATATTCCGTACTAATAGGAATATGGAATGGACAAACATGGTGGATAAATAGTAACAGGTTTATTGTAGAAACCAGTACAACAAGCAAGGAAGGAATAGTTATGCACAAGTTTATTTTTTCATATTCTTTGACACAGATCATCATTCTGTCTAGTTTCAAGGTATATTTAAAGACTGTTATATTCCGTACTAATAAGAATATGGAATGGACAAACATGGTGGATAAATAGTAACAGGTTTATTGTAGAAACCAGTACAACAAGCAAGGAAGTAATAATTATGCACAAGTTTATTTCTTTCATATTCTTTGACACAGATCATCATTCTGTCTACAGTTTCAAGGTATCTTTAAAGACTGTTATATTCCGTACTAATAAGAATATGGAATGGACAAACATGGTGGATAAATAGTAACAGGTTTATTGTAGAAACCAGTACAACAAGCAAGGAAGGAATAGTTATGCACAAGTTTATTTCTTTCATATTCTTTGACACAGATCATCATTCTGTCTAGTTTCAAGGTATCTTTAAAGACTGTTATATTCCGTACTAATAAGAATATGGAATGGACAAACATGGTGGATAAATAGTAACAGGTTTATTGTAGAAACCAGTACAACAAGCAAGGAAGTAATAGTTATGCACAAGTTTATTTCTTTCATATTCTTTGACACAGATCATCATTCTGTCTAGTTTCAAGGTATCTTTAAAGACTGTTATATTCCGTACTAATAGGAATATGGAATGGACAAACATGGTGGATAAATAGTAACAGGTTTATTGTAGAAACCAGTACAACAAGCAAGGAAGTAATAGTTATGCACAAGTTTATTTCTTTCATATTCTTTGACACAGATCATCATTCTGTCTACAGTTTCAAGGTATCTTTAAAGACTGTTATATTCCGTACTAATAGGAATATGGAATGGACAAACATGGTGGATAAATAGTAACAGGTTTATTGTAGAAACCAGTACAACAAGCAAGGAAGTAATAATTATGCACAAGTTTATTTCTTTCATATTCTTTGACACAGATCATCATTCTGTCTACAGTTTCAAGGTATCTTTAAAGACTGTTATATTCCGTACTAATAGGAATATGGAATGGACAAACATGGTGGATAAATAGTAACAGGTTTATTGTAGAAACCAGTACAACAAGCAAGGAAGTAATAGTTATGCACAAGTTTATTTCTTTCATATTCTTTGACACAGATCATCATTCTGTCTACAGTTTCAAGGTATCTTTAAAGACTGTTATATTCCGTACTAATAGGAATATGGAATGGACAAACATGGTGGATAAATAGTAACAGGTTTATTGTAGAAACCAGTACAACAAGCAAGGAAGGAATAGTTATGCACAAGTTTATTTCTTTCATATTCTTTGACACAGATCATCATTCTGTCTACAGTTTCAAGGTATCTTTAAAGACTGTTATATTCCGTACTAATAGGAATATGGAATGGACAAACATGGTGGATAAATAGTAACAGGTTTATTGTAGAAACCAGTACAACAAGCAAGGAAGTAATAGTTATGCACAAGTTTATTTCTTTCATATTCTTTGACACAGATCATCATTCTGTCTACAGTTTCAAGGTATCTTTAAAGACTGTTATATTCCGTACTAATAGGAATATGGAATGGACAAACATGGTGGATAAATAGTAACAGGTTTATTGTAGAAACCAGTACAACAAGCAAGGAAGTAATAGTTATGCACAAGTTTATTTCTTTCATATTCTTTGACACAGATCATCATTCTGTCTACAGTTTCAAGGTATCTTTAAAGACTGTTATATTCCGTACTAATAGGAATATGGAATGGACAAACATGGTGGATAAATAGTAACAGGTTTATTGTAGAAACCAGTACAACAAGCAAGGAAGTAATAGTTATGCACAAGTTTATTTCTTTCATATTCTTTGACACAGATCATCATTCTGTCTACAGTTTCAAGGTATCTTTAAAGACTGTTATATTCCGTACTAATAGGAATATGGAATGGACAAACATGGTGGATAAATAGTAACAGGTTTATTGTAGAAACCAGTACAACAAGCAAGGAAGTAATAATTATGCACAAGTTTATTTCTTTCATATTCTTTGACACAGATCATCATTCTGTCTACAGTTTCAAGGTATCTTTAAAGACTGTTATATTCCGTACTAATAGGAATATGGAATGGACAAACATGGTGGATAAATAGTAACAGGTTTATTGTAGAAACCAGTACAACAAGCAAGGAAGTAATAGTTATGCACAAGTTTATTTCTTTCATATTCTTTGACACAGATCATCATTCTGTCTACAGTTTCAAGGTATCTTTAAAGACTGTTATATTCCGTACTAATAGGAATATGGAATGGACAAACATGGTGGATAAATAGTAACAGGTTTATTGTAGAAACCAGTACAACAAGCAAGGAAGGAATAGTTATGCACAAGTTTATTTCTTTCATATTCTTTGACACAGATCATCATTCTGTCTACAGTTTCAAGGTATCTTTAAAGACTGTTATATTCCGTACTAATAGGAATATGGAATGGACAAACATGGTGGATAAATAGTAACAGGTTTATTGTAGAAACCAGTACAACAAGCAAGGAAGTAATAGTTATGCACAAGTTTATTTCTTTCATATTCTTTGACACAGATCATCATTCTGTCTACAGTTTCAAGGTATCTTTAAAGACTGTTATATTCCGTACTAATAGGAATATGGAATGGACAAACATGGTGGATAAATAGTAACAGGTTTATTGTAGAAACCAGTACAACAAGCAAGGAAGTAATAGTTATGCACAAGTTTATTTCTTTCATATTCTTTGACACAGATCATCATTCTGTCTACAGTTTCAAGGTATCTTTAAAGACTGTTATATTCCGTACTAATAGGAATATGGAATGGACAAACATGGTGGATAAATAGTAACAGGTTTATTGTAGAAACCAGTACAACAAGCAAGGAAGTAATAGTTATGCACAAGTTTATTTCTTTCATATTCTTTGACACAGATCATCATTCTGTCTACAGTTTCAAGGTATCTTTAAAGACTGTTATATTCCGTACTAATAGGAATATGGAATGGACAAACATGGTGGATAAATAGTAACAGGTTTATTGTAGAAACCAGTACAACAAGCAAGGAAGTAATAATTATGCACAAGTTTATTTCTTTCATATTCTTTGACACAGATCATCATTCTGTCTACAGTTTCAAGGTATCTTTAAAGACTGTTATATTCCGTACTAATAGGAATATGGAATGGACAAACATGGTGGATAAATAGTAACAGGTTTATTGTAGAAACCAGTACAACAAGCAAGGAAGTAATAGTTATGCACAAGTTTATTTCTTTCATATTCTTTGACACAGATCATCATTCTGTCTACAGTTTCAAGGTATCTTTAAAGACTGTTATATTCCGTACTAATAGGAATATGGAATGGACAAACATGGTGGATAAATAGTAACAGGTTTATTGTAGAAACCAGTACAACAAGCAAGGAAGGAATAGTTATGCACAAGTTTATTTCTTTCATATTCTTTGACACAGATCATCATTCTGTCTACAGTTTCAAGGTATCTTTAAAGACTGTTATATTCCGTACTAATAGGAATATGGAATGGACAAACATGGTGGATAAATAGTAACAGGTTTATTGTAGAAACCAGTACAACAAGCAAGGAAGTAATAGTTATGCACAAGTTTATTTCTTTCATATTCTTTGACACAGATCATCATTCTGTCTACAGTTTCAAGGTATCTTTAAAGACTGTTATATTCCGTACTAATAGGAATATGGAATGGACAAACATGGTGGATAAATAGTAACAGGTTTATTGTAGAAACCAGTACAACAAGCAAGGAAGTAATAGTTATGCACAAGTTTATTTCTTTCATATTCTTTGACACAGATCATCATTCTGTCTACAGTTTCAAGGTATCTTTAAAGACTGTTATATTCCGTACTAATAGGAATATGGAATGGACAAACATGGTGGATAAATAGTAACAGGTTTATTGTAGAAACCAGTACAACAAGCAAGGAAGTAATAGTTATGCACAAGTTTATTTCTTTCATATTCTTTGACACAGATCATCATTCTGTCTACAGTTTCAAGGTATCTTTAAAGACTGTTATATTCCGTACTAATAGGAATATGGAATGGACAAACATGGTGGATAAATAGTAACAGGTTTATTGTAGAAACCAGTACAACAAGCAAGGAAGTAATAGTTATGCACAAGTTTATTTCTTTCATATTCTTTGACACAGATCATCATTCTGTCTACAGTTTCAAGGTATCTTTAAAGACTGTTATATTCCGTACTAATAGGAATATGGAATGGACAAACATGGTGGATAAATAGTAACAGGTTTATTGTAGAAACCAGTACAACAAGCAAGGAAGTAATAATTATGCACAAGTTTATTTCTTTCATATTCTTTGACACAGATCATCATTCTGTCTACAGTTTCAAGTTATCTTTAAAGACTGTTATATTCCGTACTAATAGGAATATGGAATGGACAAACATGGTGGATAAATAGTAACAGGTTTATTGTAGAAACCAGTACAACAAGCAAGGAAGTAATAGTTATGCACAAGTTTATTTCTTTCATATTCTTTGACACAGATCATCATTCTGTCTACAGTTTCAAGGTATCTTTAAAGACTGTTATATTCCGTACTAATAGGAATATGGAATGGACAAACATGGTGGATAAATAGTAACAGGTTTATTGTAGAAACCAGTACAACAAGCAAGGAAGTAATAGTTATGCACAAGTTTATTTCTTTCATATTCTTTGACACAGATCATCATTCTGTCTACAGTTTCAAGGTATCTTTAAAGACTGTTATATTCCGTACTAATAGGAATATGGAATGGACAAACATGGTGGATAAATAGTAACAGGTTTATTGTAGAAACCAGTACAACAAGCAAGGAAGTAATAGTTATGCACAAGTTTATTTCTTTCATATTCTTTGACACAGATCATCATTCTGTCTACAGTTTCAAGGTATCTTTAAAGACTGTTATATTCCGTACTAATAGGAATATGGAATGGACAAACATGGTGGATAAATAGTAACAGGTTTATTGTAGAAACCAGTACAACAAGCAAGGAAGTAATAGTTATGCACAAGTTTATTTCTTTCATATTCTTTGACACAGATCATCATTCTGTCTACAGTTTCAAGGTATCTTTAAAGACTGTTATATTCCGTACTAATAGGAATATGGAATGGACAAACATGGTGGATAAATAGTAACAGGTTTATTGTAGAAACCAGTACAACAAGCAAGGAAGTAATAGTTATGCACAAGTTTATTTCTTTCATATTCTTTGACACAGATCATCATTCTGTCTACAGTTTCAAGGTATCTTTAAAGACTGTTATATTCCGTACTAATAGGAATATGGAATGGACAAACATGGTGGATAAATAGTAACAGGTTTATTGTAGAAACCAGTACAACAAGCAAGGAAGTAATAGTTATGCACAAGTTTATTTCTTTCATATTCTTTGACACAGATCATCATTCTGTCTACAGTTTCAAGGTATCTTTAAAGACTGTTATATTCCGTACTAATAGGAATATGGAATGGACAAACATGGTGGATAAATAGTAACAGGTTTATTGTAGAAACCAGTACAACAAGCAAGGAAGTAATAATTATGCACAAGTTTATTTCTTTCATATTCTTTGACACAGATCATCATTCTGTCTACAGTTTCAAGGTATCTTTAAAGACTGTTATATTCTGTACTAATAGGAATATGGAATGGACAAACATGGTGGATAAATAGTAACAGGTTTATTGTAGAAACCAGTACAACAAGCAAGGAAGTAATAGTTATGCACAAGTTTATTTCTTTCATATTCTTTGACACAGATCATCATTCTGTCTACAGTTTCAAGGTATCTTTAAAGACTGTTATATTCCGTACTAATAGGAATATGGAATGGACAAACATGGTGGATAAATAGTAACAGGTTTATTGTAGAAACCAGTACAACAAGCAAGGAAGTAATAATTATGCACAAGTTTATTTCTTTCATATTCTTTGACACAGATCATCATTCTGTCTACAGTTTCAAGGTATCTTTAAAGACTGTTATATTCTGTACTAATAGGAATATGGAATGGACAAACATGGTGGATAAATAGTAACAGGTTTATTGTAGAAACCAGTACAACAAGCAAGGAAGTAATAGTTATGCACAAGTTTATTTCTTTCATATTCTTTGACACAGATCATCATTCTGTCTACAGTTTCAAGGTATCTTTAAAGACTGTTATATTCCGTACTAATAGGAATATGGAATGGACAAACATGGTGGATAAATAGTAACAGGTTTATTGTAGAAACCAGTACAACAAGCAAGGAAGTAATAATTATGCACAAGTTTATTTCTTTCATATTCTTTGACACAGATCATCATTCTGTCTACAGTTTCAAGGTATCTTTAAAGACTGTTATATTCTGTACTAATAGGAATATGGAATGGACAAACATGGTGGATAAATAGTAACAGGTTTATTGTAGAAACCAGTACAACAAGCAAGGAAGTAATAATTATGCACAAGTTTATTTCTTTCATATTCTTTGACACAGATCATCATTCTGTCTACAGTTTCAAGGTATCTTTAAAGACTGTTATATTCCGTACTAATAGGAATATGGAATGGACAAACATGGTGGATAAATAGTAACAGGTTTATTGTAGAAACCAGTACAACAAGCAAGGAAGTAATAATTATGCACAAGTTTATTTCTTTCATATTCTTTGACACAGATCATCATTCTGTCTACAGTTTCAAGGTATCTTTAAAGACTGTTATATTCCGTACTAATAGGAATATGGAATGGACAAACATGGTGGATAAATAGTAACAGGTTTATTGTAGAAACCAGTACAACAAGCAAGGAAGTAATAGTTATGCACAAGTTTATTTCTTTCATATTCTTTGACACAGATCATCATTCTGTCTACAGTTTCAAGGTATCTTTGAAGACTGTTATATTCCGTACTAATAAGAATATGGAATGGACAAACATGGTGGATAAATAGTAACAGGTTTATTGTAGAAACCAGTACAACAAGCAAGGAAGTAATAATTATGCACAAGTTTATTTCTTTCATATTCTTTGACACAGATCATCATTCTGTCTACAGTTTCAAGGTATCTTTAAAGACTGTTATATTCCGTACTAATAGGAATATGGAATGGACAAACATGGTGGATAAATAGTAACAGGTTTATTGTAGAAACCAGTACAACAAGCAAGGAAGTAATAATTATGCACAAGTTTATTTCTTTCATATTCTTTGACACAGATCATCATTCTGTCTACAGTTTCAAGGTATCTTTAAAGACTGTTATATTCCGTACTAATAGGAATATGGAATGGACAAACATGGTGGATAAATAGTAACAGGTTTATTGTAGAAACCAGTACAACAAGCAAGGAAGTAATAATTATGCACAAGTTTATTTCTTTCATATTCTTTGACACAGATCATCATTCTGTCTACAGTTTCAAGGTATCTTTAAAGACTGTTATATTCCGTACTAATAGGAATATGGAATGGACAAACATGGTGGATAAATAGTAACAGGTTTATTGTAGAAACCAGTACAACAAGCAAGGAAGTAATAATTATGCACAAGTTTATTTCTTTCATATTCTTTGACACAGATCATCATTCTGTCTACAGTTTCAAGGTATCTTTAAAGACTGTTATATTCCGTACTAATAGGAATATGGAATGGACAAACATGGTGGATAAATAGTAACAGGTTTATTGTAGAAACCAGTACAACAAGCAAGGAAGTAATAATTATGCACAAGTTTATTTCTTTCATATTCTTTGACACAGATCATCATTCTGTCTACAGTTTCAAGGTATCTTTAAAGACTGTTATATTCCGTACTAATAGGAATATGGAATGGACAAACATGGTGGATAAATAGTAACAGGTTTATTGTAGAAACCAGTACAACAAGCAAGGAAGTAATAATTATGCACAAGTTTATTTCTTTCATATTCTTTGACACAGATCATCATTCTGTCTACAGTTTCAAGGTATCTTTAAAGACTGTTATATTCCGTACTAATAGGAATATGGAATGGACAAACATGGTGGATAAATAGTAACAGGTTTATTGTAGAAACCAGTACAACAAGCAAGGAAGTAATAATTATGCACAAGTTTATTTCTTTCATATTCTTTGACACAGATCATCATTCTGTCTACAGTTTCAAGGTATCTTTAAAGACTGTTATATTCCGTACTAATAGGAATATGGAATGGACAAACATGGTGGATAAATAGTAACAGGTTTATTGTAGAAACCAGTACAACAAGCAAGGAAGTAATAATTATGCACAAGTTTATTTCTTTCATATTCTTTGACACAGATCATCATTCTGTCTACAGTTTCAAGGTATCTTTAAAGACTGTTATATTCCGTACTAATAGGAATATGGAATGGACAAACATGGTGGATAAATAGTAAGAGGTTTATTGTAGAAACCAGTACAACAAGCAAGGAAGTAATAATTATGCACAAGTTTATTTCTTTCATATTCTTTGACACAGATCATCATTCTGTCTACAGTTTCAAGGTATCTTTAAAGACTGTTATATTCCGTACTAATAGGAATATGGAATGGACAAACATGGTGGATAAATAGTAACAGGTTTATTGTAGAAACCAGTACAACAAGCAAGGAAGTAATAATTATGCACAAGTTTATTTCTTTCATATTCTTTGACACAGATCATCATTCTGTCTACAGTTTCAAGGTATCTTTAAAGACTGTTATATTCTGTACTAATAGGAATATGGAATGGACAAACATGGTGGATAAATAGTAACAGGTTTATTGTAGAAACCAGTACAACAAGCAAGGAAGTAATAATTATGCACAAGTTTATTTCTTTCATATTCTTTGACACAGATCATCATTCTGTCTACAGTTTCAAGGTATCTTTAAAGACTGTTATATTCCGTACTAATAGGAATATGGAATGGACAAACATGGTGGATAAATAGTAACAGGTTTATTGTAGAAACCAGTACAACAAGCAAGGAAGTAATAATTATGCACAAGTTTATTTCTTTCATATTCTTTGACACAGATCATCATTCTGTCTACAGTTTCAAGGTATCTTTAAAGACTGTTATATTCCGTACTAATAGGAATATGGAATGGACAAACATGGTGGATAAATAGTAACAGGTTTATTGTAGAAACCAGTACAACAAGCAAGGAAGTAATAATTATGCACAAGTTTATTTCTTTCATATTCTTTGACACAGATCATCATTCTGTCTACAGTTTCAAGGTATCTTTGAAGACTGTTATATTCCGTACTAATAGGAATATGGAATGGACAAACATGGTGGATAAATAGTAACAGGTTTATTGTAGAAACCAGTACAACAAGCAAGGAAGTAATAGTTATGCACAAGTTTATTTCTTTCATATTCTTTGACACAGATCATCATTCTGTCTACAGTTTCAAGGTATCTTTAAAGACTGTTATATTCCGTACTAATAGGAATATGGAATGTACAAACATGGTGGATAAATAGTAACAGGTTTATTGTAGAAACCAGTACAACAAGCAAGGAAGTAATAATTATGCACAAGTTTATTTCTTTCATATTCTTTGACACAGATCATCATTCTGTCTACAGTTTCAAGGTATCTTTAAAGACTGTTATATTCCGTACTAATAGGAATATGGAATGGACAAACATGGTGGATAAATAGTAACAGGTTTATTGTAGAAACCAGTACAACAAGCAAGGAAGTAATAGTTATGCACAAGTTTATTTCTTTCATATTCTTTGACACAGATCATCATTCTGTCTACAGTTTCAAGGTATCTTTGAAGACTGTTATATTCCGTACTAATAAGAATATGGAATGGACAAACATGGTGGATAAATAGTAACAGGTTTATTGTAGAAACCAGTACAACAAGCAAGGAAGTAATAATTATGCACAAGTTTATTTCTTTCATATTCTTTGACACAGATCATCATTCTGTCTACAGTTTCAAGGTATCTTTAAAGACTGTTATATTCCGTACTAATAGGAATATGGAATGGACAAACATGGTGGATAAATAGTAACAGGTTTATTGTAGAAACCAGTACAACAAGCAAGGAAGTAATAGTTATGCACAAGTTTATTTCTTTCATATTCTTTGACACAGATCATCATTCTGTCTACAGTTTCAAGGTATCTTTGAAGACTGTTATATTCCGTACTAATAGGAATATGGAATGGACAAACATGGTGGATAAATAGTAACAGGTTTATTGTAGAAACCAGTACAACAAGCAAGGAAGTAATAATTATGCACAAGTTTATTTCTTTCATATTCTTTGACACAGATCATCATTCTGTCTACAGTTTCAAGGTATCTTTGAAGACTGTTATATTCCGTACTAATAAGAATATGGAATGGACAAACATGGTGGATAAATAGTAACAGGTTTATTGTAGAAACCAGTACAACAAGCAAGGAAGTAATAATTATGCACAAGTTTATTTCTTTCATATTCTTTGACACAGATCATCATTCTGTCTACAGTTTCAAGGTATCTTTAAAGACTGTTATATTCCGTACTAATAGGAATATGGAATGGACAAACATGGTGGATAAATAGTAACAGGTTTATTGTAGAAACCAGTACAACAAGCAAGGAAGTAATAGTTATGCACAAGTTTATTTCTTTCATATTCTTTGACACAGATCATCATTCTGTCTACAGTTTCAAGGTATCTTTGAAGACTGTTATATTCCGTACTAATAGGAATATGGAATGGACAAACATGGTGGATAAATAGTAACAGGTTTATTGTAGAAACCAGTACAACAAGCAAGGAAGTAATAATTATGCACAAGTTTATTTCTTTCATATTCTTTGACACAGATCATCATTCTGTCTACAGTTTCAAGGTATCTTTGAAGACTGTTATATTCCGTACTAATAAGAATATGGAATGGACAAACATGGTGGATAAATAGTAACAGGTTTATTGTAGAAACCAGTACAACAAGCAAGGAAGTAATAATTATGCACAAGTTTATTTCTTTCATATTCTTTGACACAGATCATCATTCTGTCTACAGTTTCAAGGTATCTTTAAAGACTGTTATATTCCGTACTAATAGGAATATGGAATGGACAAACATGGTGGATAAATAGTAACAGGTTTATTGTAGAAACCAGTACAACAAGCAAGGAAGTAATAATTATGCACAAGTTTATTTCTTTCATATTCTTTGACACAGATCATCATTCTGTCTACAGTTTCAAGGTATCTTTAAAGACTGTTATATTCCGTACTAATAGGAATATGGAATGGACAAACATGGTGGATAAATAGTAACAGGTTTATTGTAGAAACCAGTACAACAAGCAAGAAAGTAATAGTTATGCGCACAGTCATCGCAAGTCAGTACAGTTGTGTGCATGCTGCTATCGGAAGGCTGCTAGTTCTCGCAGATTCCAGCTTGACTCTCCCGTCTGCTATCGTAACAGATACTTATAGGTGATTACCACCTATAGTGCCGCCACTCATGGGGGTGGCAGGTTATTCCATCACATCAATTACTTAGGATTGTACCTGATGTACTTTAATATCACACTCACTGTAGATTCATCACCTTGAGCTTCTTGGTAATTTAGCTGATGATGTCCTGGACTGGCTGGAGGAACACAACAATTTTTAAAATGTCTGAAAGCTTAACATCTTTGATGTATCATAGCCAGAGATTCCCAAATCATTCCTGACTTTGAACAGGAAAGATGAAGCCATTTTAAAGAAGCTAGTTATCTCAAAATCATTGCTATGTTTATTGCTTTTGATATATGTGAAAATAAATGTGAATATGAAAACTTGCTGCATGCTTTGTGACAGTACGTTAGGTCATCTTTCCTTTCTGGCTTGGGAAATGTGTTCTCAAATACCTGACACCCTCTTCCATCTATCTCAGCATATTCTGTTGATGAATTTCAGTAGGAAAAATATTAAGATTTATGTTATATTTGGTTATTAAATATAACCTTTTATATCAATACATATCGACATGGAATAATTACTTTAAAAGTTATTATCTATCTTCTCAATATCATATATATATATATATATATATATATATATATATATATATATATATATACACATACTTATCTCATGTAATTACTTCAAAATTCCAAAAGTATCATTATTGGTAAGTTTTGCAATTTTTAATTTATTTTTATGACATGTAATGTCACCTGAATATATTGAGAAGTCATCTTTCACATTTATTAAGTCTCTCTCTCCCTTCAAGGCACAGGAAATTATTTACTTCTTCAGTAAATGTGTTCAAGAATTGGATGGCATCTGCAACTCAATACCCATTTATATCTCTTTTAATTTTATGTTTTCTTTATAGACTTGGTTGTGCTTTTCTCCAGCTTCTTCGCTGCATGATTCCTTCTCTTTACTTTTCCCAAAGAAGCCAGAATTGAAGTTTGTGAAGCCAAGATAATTAAAAAAAAAAAAAAGAAAAAAAAGACAGTTTCATTTCATATAGATTTTTCATTTTGCATATAAAATCTTCATCCAGAAATGCAAATATGATTTCTTATTGATTTTTACACACTTACAAAAGATAAAATTCTATAAATAAAAACAAAATCAGAATCTTTTATACATTTCAAATCTGAAATAGAAGTTGATATAGGTTCTACTTCGGTGACTGAAAATTCATTTTTATTATTTTCTTTTCTCCAATTTTCCACTACAAAAAAAGTCCCAAGTAAAGATATTCTTTTATTTATAATATCAAATATACAACAGCATGATATCCTCAATTGGTCCTCACTCAATTTGACTTGATTCAGGTAACACTTCTGTATTGAGTCCTTGTCTAAATTACTTTCTATCAGTTTGTCCTCTCTTAACCAAGATTTTATTCCTTGATATCACATGATTAATATACTCTGTGAATTTCAGCTTACAATATGTCTTTTTATTAGAAATTTAATGAAAGTAATGTTTAATAATAGGAGACTGTTTTTCACCTCTGAATGTCAAATTAATATTAATCAGATCAGAGGTATGCAGTTTCAGGTCCTTTTTTTACATTTGATCTTCTTCTTGTGAAAGATACTTCTTTTCCTGTCATAGGTCAGCATGTATATAACTAGTTCAATTTTTTCTGATGTGAGGCTTTATTTCTTTAACACAGATAATGTGCCATACAGAATATGAGCAGTATGCCTTGCAAAAAGAAATCTCTGCTAACAGAGGACTAGATTGCAATCAAAAGAGCCAAGGCTGCAGTGAGGAAAAGAAACTCCGATACAAAAGAAAACCCAGATCAAATGGCAGCCAGGAGAGATTCCAATGCTGAGAATATGCAAAGACTTATCAAGCTCCTGAACAAGCCGAAGGCACAATTAAGAGCCCTTCACAGGAGTTTGCTTAAAGCTAGTATTGTAAATAAATAATAGTATAATTACTGATATTTACTTGTTACCTTTTTTTTTTTTTTTTTTTTTTTTTTTTTTTTAAGCATTTCACCCCCAAGCAAGGCAGGAAGCCACGAGCATGCAAGGGGTTACAGATGATTTGGAGCAAGAACAGATAGGAGTGATAGAAGAAAGGATGAGGAGAAGGATAGTGGATAGATCAAGGCAACTGGAGTTGTCAATTGACATTACATTTGAATAGTTTGAGATTATAGCTATCAGGGAAACAGTAAAAGGGAAGGGAGTTTCACAGGTGAGAGGTGCGAGATATTAAGCTATTGGAGTAGAAGAGACGGCTACATCTAACAGTTTCAACAGTGAAAGGGTGAGAGCTGGATGCCAGCCTTATAGGGCGCTTGAATTCATGAAGTCTGGGAACAAGCGAAAGCAATTACCATGAAAGTATTTGTAAAAAAAGACAGGGAGAGGCGACGACATGTCTGTGAGAGAGCGACTGCAGATGAGATGCCAGATCAGGGCCAATTACATTGCATATCCATCTCTGGATCTTATCAAGAACCCTGAGGCAAACAGAAGGGGCTCCAGACCATATATGGCAGCAATACTACATGCAAGGGTGAATGGTTGACCTTCAAACAGATAAAGATAGTTCCACTTGTTATTGATGTTTGGAAATGGTGAAAATTGCAAAAAATAGTGAAACAAAGGGACAGAGGAATGAAAAAAATGAAATTGAAAACATTTTGAAGATAAAAACAGAAAAGAAGTCAGAAAAGGAGATGAGATAAAAATGGAAATGGTTAGAAAAATGGATTGACTAATAAGGAAACACTTGAAGAAGTTGGTGTTGCAAATATAGACAGAAAAGATGATGAAGATTAAGAACTTTGGCTGAAAACATGAAAGCAACCAAATTTCCATCTTTAATTATTAAACATCACAGAGAGAAATGTGAAACTTGTATTTTCAATAGTAATTTTGATTTGGTCAGCAGTTAGGTCCTGAAGAATCTCACATCAGAGGTCAATCAAAGAATAAACACCATCCAGAACTTATATAAATTCATGAAAATTCTACCTTTTGACAATGATTCACAGATTTAATTCAAAAATTAATTTTTAATACTTTCACCCTAAGCAAGGCAATAAAGCTGCTAAGAGGTTACTGAGTGTGAAATAATAGAAAAAAAAAACATTAAGAAGAGAGAGTCATAAAAGAGCAGGAGTTAAGAAAACAGAAGATAACAATTGACATTGCATTTACATTTTTGAAAATCAAAGTTGGTTGGAAAGAAATTATCACCAGAAATACATAGTTTTCCATTCATATAGCTTGAATTTGTCATAGGATATATTATAAACATTCAATTTAATATGGCTGGGGTTAAAAATATACAGTGTAACCCTGATATAAGAGAAACCCGGATATAAGCCATATATACGTTACACTGTACTTAAAATTTTACCTTATCTAAAGGTGATGAATTTCTTATTTTCAAAAAGGGTTTATTTTTCTTGGCTTTAAAGTTGTAGATCATTTGTTGTCTTTTAACATTGACATAAGAATTGTATATATTATTCAAACTAGAGATTCTGTTAGTTAGTGAGTAAAAATATCTATGTTGCCCTCAGTCTTCACACTGGCTGATTTACCTGTTGCTTAATGTGTTTTTTGAATGTAAGCAGTTATGTACTTGACAAACCCAGTGCTCTGCAGGTGTCTTTGCACAGTCAACAAAATAAACACTGCTAGCCCCTTTCACCAGCACCTGAAAAAAATCTCTTGATACTGTCATGAAGAAGGTGTAAAAAATTGTGTTGTTCTACACTAATATTTGTAAGGATGACTTTTGAATTATTGTTGTCTGCATTATTATTTGATGCCAAAATGTCTCTTTTTCAAAGAGAAAAAGAACCCTTCTGAGAAATAATACAAGGATTGCCTAAAATGCTTGACCAAATAAATAGTATGAGAACTGTTGAGGGCAGAACAATTTAGGAATAATAAAGATAATAATAAGATGCAGAGGCATTGTAGAATTTCTGCAATTGTTCTTGAAACATTTCTCAGTAATTTATATTTTTCCATTTCATTCTCAATAAATTATGAACCCTTGTATACTAAAAGGTTGCATGATTTTCTTTTTCTAACCTTTCTCTTGATGGATATGCAGAGTTGTTTAAAAGACACATCTAATATAAAAATTATTTTTACCCCCACAGATACTATATATAAACTAGTCACTACTTCATCACTATTTCCATAGCAAATGTTCAGATGAGCACTCCATTCTTTACTTCCGCCTGTTCATGCATTTACAGTTGGGACATGCCATACTACTTTCACAGAGTGAACACACCATCATTTCCATGTTCCAAATATAAACAAAAGTTTCACTCAGATAGCCTTTTCCCACGAACTGCCACTTTGTGCAACAGACCCCTATTGAACACTTCAAGTCAAAGGAAAGTCATTATCTATCTTACTTACCTTCATAATCTTCACTTCCTACTACCTTCTATTCAATTTATATTACACACCTCATTCATTATTACCATTTTAACAATAACAGTCTACCTTAGGTGGCTCTCGAGCCTTGTATTGTGTGAATTCTAGTATATAAAAAAGATTCAGATAAGTCTGCAACACTCTGAACTTTGACCTTTGTTTTACAAGTGATTATTGGCTGTCAGGAAAATAATGGCTAGTTTTTTTATTTCTATATTTTAACACTCATCTTCATCTTTTTGTTAAGGTTTCATAATTAAACATTGGTTTATTCTGAAATGAACACTCTTTCTGAAAATTTTGGATATACAGGCACTTAAAAAGTGAAAATAGAGCCTTGCTGAACTGTGGTGCTCTTGCTTCTATGCGGTAAAGCATGTGTTAGTTTCTCCTATAAAGAAGGATGCAAGTTTGATCCCTGTCAGAGCACAGATTTTTTAAAGATTTCTTGAATACACAGGCTGAAAGACATAATATTCAATATTTAAAATAAAAACGGGACATTTATTTGAAATATCTAATAAAAATAGTAATAAAAATGTTGGATTAAAAGTAATTCCATTAATTCTTTAGACCCTTATATATTTCCCTTTATATATACCCTTTATATACCCTTATACCCCTTTAGACTAATGTATTGAAAAGAAAAAAAATGTCTTTTTGCATGAGTCTAAACTTGATTATGATTTTTCTCAAACTACTCGGAACATTAAAGCACATTTAAATTGCATGAAGTTCTGATCAACAAGTGTATCATTGTTATAAAAGTTTTGTCAATGAGACATGAATTTCAGAAAAAGAAGATGGTCAAGGATGTTATTCTGCAATTACAACTAACTGACACAAATATTATAAATTGCTTAAACAACAATATTTGTCGATCTCAAGCAAGTTGGGAATGTAAAGAATCTTGACAAGTGATTTCAATAATGAAATAATTTTTTATTATAAATTGCTGATGATTTTCTAGATAATCTCATACATTATCAATCATCCCGAGTTAATTACATTTTGTTCACTAAAGGGAGATAATTGATTTAAAATTTTCATGTGTTTCTGTAAGATGATTGAATTTTCTCTAAAATGGTTGTTAGATGAACATTCTACAGACAAGCACAAAGGTGTTTAAAAATGTGTATTTTAATTTTTTAAAAATTATTTTCATTTAATTTTCTTGTTGAAAGATACAAAATGGATTATATTTTAATAATGTAGATGTATAAAAAAAAGTAATGTAATTGAAATGGTTAGTGTTTTCAGTCCCAGATTTTCTATAATTTCAGTCAATTTTTCTGGCTTCAATCTCTGATGAAATTTTTATCCTTAACTATTTCCCCATTCTCTTTAGAGTCTTCTACCATGAAAGGTGTGGGTGATCATGGCCCTCCACAGCTTTCTATCTTTTGTAGTTCATAGTAGGGATTGTCTTTTGCTATCTCTTTCAGTCCTTGTTCTGCTATCATTTCTCTCCACTACTTACATTTACACAAGCTCGTTAGGTAGGGGTTACTCACTGCTATCCTCTGTCCATCTTGTCTTCAATCTGCCCTGTTTGCCTTGAATTCTTCAGCCCTTCTAACAATAATCCAAAAGAAGAAGTTGGTAGCTGTTAAATGAAATGATCTTTCATGACTTTAGTGTATATGTAGCTCCTGAGCAAATAAGGCGAAATTGCTTGAAGTCGGCAATGATTCGGAATAACTCCATTGACTTGTTTGCTGTTTATTTTATTCAGCAAAAAAAGTGTGAGAGTGAATTAAATATTTAGACAAACTAATCCTTAATTTGATTGACATCAAAGATAATATGTGCTGAAAGAATGGGCAATAACAAGGGATTAAATGTTGTCTTTGAGATGAGCTTGTTAGTTCATTTGGAGGTTCAGATGCAAATTCATATTAAAGTGGCTGATGTCATTTTGATGCAAGTGCAATTTGTGGTATGAATTCAACTTTCCCTCTAATCTGCCTAATTGCTCATAATTTTTACTAGAGTCTTGAGAATATTAAAATAAATAACAATTGAAAGTGAAATGACAATAGTATTGTGAAAATATACTTCACTGTAATTTTTTTAAATGTCATTACCCTTCAGGATATGCATAATCATAATTCTACACATTTTCATATTTTTTATTATATGTGAATTACTTTGCACTCTTGGCAAAACATGTGAAGTGGTTTCCTGTTGCTTTCTTAATGGTTTTTATTTCATATTTTTTCTTCTCTTAGACCCATGACCAATCAAGGATAGATATCCCAGTTTACCCTACTATTTAACCCATTTCAATTGCACACTTCATTCATCATTACCATTTTAATAGTTTTTTTTTTTATCCATAGCTGGTAAGGGGTAAAAGTGATGGTTCATGCTTTTTCCAAGAGCATTTGTGCAAAAGTGAACTGAACAGATGAGCCCAGAATCTGAACTTGATTTGTTGATAAAACTTTCCATGCAGATATCCATGGAAATGGTGCCTAAGACAAGTTCTAGCTAATTCAGGTCTGGATAGGGAAGTCTGTGTTTACCTCTTGAGCTCTTCTTTTTTTTTTTTTTTTTTTTTTTTTTGAGAAAAAAAAACAAACTTTAAGTCTTATTGGTTGTAATTTGTTAGTGCAGTCATTTTAAAGACTTGTGCCAATTAAAACTAAACTTTATACCTAACTTTTAGAGCATTCAAAGAAAAATGATGATTTGAAAGTTATTCTAGCAAAATTTTACGACTGTAGTGTGTATAATTTTCACTTGGTTTTTATGGCGTTGTGTCAGTTTAAGAGAAGCTTAATATCAGGTTAACTTGATGTGGAGCAATGTCCCAAAGACTGACACTGCTGTAGTAGGTTTAATCCTTATTGGGGATCCCTTTGCTGTGACCTTATGCCAAAATATGATAAGTTTAATAAATACCAATATAACATGATTGATCCAATGTTTAGCTCATCTGTCACTTTAAACGCAGACTGAAGACAGATTAAAGCAGACAGACGCTTGTATTTGGGACAATCTCAGAAAGTTATAGAACTTGAAATACTTATTTATAAAGTACTGAATATATAATTGGTGTGTGTCTTTGTAATTATTAACTTTGCCTTTGATACATTACAGTTTTGGTAATTGTCTGCAGATTGTAATTTCTCATCAATGCACAGCTGATTTCTGGCAAGGCTGACCATTCATAAGATTGAACAGATGATGAATAAGAAAAGATCTTAATTGTAATCAGTATGCAAAAAACATTTCTGTTCCTTCATCAATTGGTTGATACAAAGCAAGCATTTCATATTTCTGTTTAAATGTTTCTTTCATAAAGATTAAAGAATTTTGTCTTGCCATGGTATGACTGTCTCAAAATGTTGAGACGATTCATTATCGTTATTCTCTGAGTGACATGACTTCCTGTCCTTTTTCGTTTACCGTTTTGACTGCAGTGTAACATGTAGGAAACACTGACAATGTCAAATTTCAATTATGGAAGGCCCAAATGGATAGCTTTTAACTGTTATAAACAGAGATCTCTTCCACACTCACATATTGTATTTTTTCTGAGTTTGATGTTTTAACTTGTGTGTAATCAGATGTTTTGAAATGGACTTCAGTCTGTAAGAATCTTTGGTTCCCAGGTCTACAAAAAGAATAACATGAACTGAAATAACAATACCCACCTGAGGAAGGCCGTAGAATTAATCAATCAAAATATTATAATGAAAGCAACACTAAATTAGAAAATGGTGAGATGCTGAGTTGGTGATGTTCAGTTTATTAGTTGTGGAGTAAATAGTACATCCCTGGTGAATATATGAACTAGTCCATAGTTATAAATAAAGAGCTTCAAGTCAGAGCTAAGAAGAAGCCATTTGGAGTCAGTTGTGATGAAGGATTTGAAACTCAGGCGATTTATAACCATTGTGACAAGGATTTGAACTTATAAAAGTAATGTTGTGAAGTAAACAGTATACCCCTGGTGACTATATGATCTCGACCATAATGATAAATAAAGAGCTCCATGTCAGAGCTAAGAAGAAGAAGAAGAAGCCATTTGGAGTCGGTCTTTAGACTAATTAATAAATGCATCATGGCAAATAGCTGAAGCATTACTTATAAAGCATGTTATAACAGTAATGTTGTTATAAAAGTATAAAAGTTTTGTGGATAAACAGTACACCCCTGGGGACTATATGATCTTGACCATAATGATAAATAAAGAGCTGTTTGGTATCAGTCTTCAGGCAAGTAGCTGAAGCATTACTGATAAGTGCTACAAAGCCTGTTATAACAATATTTCAGTGAGTAGGGCATTTAGAATTCTGTTTTTTTTTCCTTTTTTGAGTCACTTCTCACTGCCAAAAATGTTTATTCTGTTTTGTCATTATGGCATCTGTGAAAATGGACATGAATAATTACAACATTTTTTGAAAACTTGAAAGTTTCTTGATTAGTCAATGCTAGGGACAACACATTTGATGATGGTAAATGACATTTGTTGGGTTAGGGTTAGCTGTAATGAAACGGAAGATGATTTTTATTGCTCATTGATTTTTATATCATGTTTGCATTGGATATAAAATGTCTCAAGTCTTAACATATTCAGTTTCAATATGGTACAAAAATGGTGGCATGGCAGTATAATTATTGTGGATTGTATTGAGGGATCAGAGAGCTGAGTTTGAATTCCAGTCGAGTTCATTACATTCACTTACAACCCTAACCCTAACCCTTGGGAAGGGTATGAATCCATCCCTTCTGCTCCAGCTCTGAATAAATAGCAGAACAGACTGGATCCTATAGCCTTGGGTGGCAATCAGTCTAGGAAAAGTTTAACTCAGAATTCAAAACATTCAACTAAAATATGAAATAATAGTTTTGTAGTCTTGGTTGGTAACCAGTCTAAGAGAAGGACATCTTTGAATTTTTAGTGCTGGCACATCACATACTATGCAGCTAAGGAAGGGATTGATGATCCTGACTACAGTTAACCTCCATTCATCCATAGTACAAAAAGAAAAGTTTCAAAAGATGGTGATGGATCATTCTTAACCTTACTATGTTAAAAATCAACATTTGAAATTTTGTATTGACCTGAATTTGAATATCTTCCATTAGTGGCTGATGTGAAATACACAATGATCTTTTCAAAGAAAAACCTAATCTTATTCAATTTTGATTGTATTTCCCAAATTCTTGGAGGCAAATTTCATTCACCTTCCAGACATTCCATGTCAACCCATGATGAAACAAAAAAGATTGGCTGAATCTTTTCAAATGGGGAAACCTTAGTTCCTTATATTTTTCAGTGTCCAACCAAATCATTTTTTAAAAAGTCATTCCAGCCAAGCTTGATCCAGGATCACAATTTGATCATGGATCAAATTTGACTGAAATGATTTAGGGTGTCATATGATGTCATATAACTGTAATTATGAGATTAATGTTTAAAGATTCAATTTATATTATCAATAAATGTATTTTATTTTGTTTTTAAAAATAATTCTCAACTCATAATTTTTCTTCAAATAAACTTATGATTGAAACTTGCTTTTATTTTTACTATTGCTTCTTTTCATTCAATATAAACCCATCAAAAGAAATAAAGTGATGACTGTTTCTCATGACTGTTTAATAATTTCTTCTTTTAAATAAGTCTTAGGAAAACACTAAAGAAAAAACTAAAAGAGGCTTTCTTGTTGAATTGATTATTCCTTGAGATTATAAAACAAGTTGAGGAAAGCAAATGAAAAATCAGACAATTCTATCCATTTCCAGACAAAATATTTATTGGTTTTCTTATTCAAAAATTAAAATTAATTATCCTGTAAAGAATTTGTAATAAAAAAAAAGTGATTGAATTATTTGTATCATTACCTGCACTTTACTGGACTTGAAGAAAAAAATCTTTCTTCTTGTTTTTTTTTATTTTGCATTTCAATTTTCTGTTAGTTATCTAAAAAATTTCAATTTTACTTAATTTCTCTTGACTTGAATATACAAACCAGTAAAACTTTGGAAAATATTTTGGTAAATTTTCTCACTGTTGCTTTTCATTTTTCCACTGACCAGTCAGAAAGTGATTGCCTCATCTTCTTGTCATACCTTCAGGAATGTATTTGGGACCAGACATGATAAATCTCTGGCCAACCATAGACAACAATTATGAGTTGTTTTGTGTATTTTGTAACCAATCTGTTACTGCTGGCAAATATCAGTGCCAAAAAGAAAAGAGTCCATTTTTCATGAGATAAATTGGTAAACTCATGAAAGCTTGACACATTTACTGCCACTGATAAACTAATTGTCTCCTGTCCAATAAGTTTTGGATTTTTGCTCTGGTCCACTAAATACAAAGCACTCTATCCACCCCCATCCGGTTGTCTTATCTGTGTTTTTATGTTAACATTTCACAAAATCCGTGTGATGTATGTTCTGCACAATGCGTCAGGGTGCCTCTTAACAATTGTTCCAACAAAGTGAGAAAAACAAAATCTTTTGGTATTGTTATATCGAGTTCTCAGTTGAGTCGTTATCAATCCAATAGTTATTTGGAAGATTAAGCACCTGTTTTGTGTTCATTTTCTTATTACCACAATATTTCAGCTGCTCTATTCTTCGGGCTTCATCAGATGTCTAATCCACAAGGAAAAAGGAAAGCAGGAAAACAGAAGAGAATTTTCACTAATATATCAGACTTGTAGGGGAGGCTGTAGAATAGATTGACCAAAACATTATGCTCACAACAAAAGCATCGCAAAGTATATGTTCAATAGGTGAAACAACATGTCAATGGTTTGTACTTAGTTGAAGAATGGTTGCAACATTTTGTCTAAAGTTTGTCTTTGCAACCAACTTATTCTTTTTTTTTTGTTGTGACATGCCTTTGACAGTAATAGATTGATACCATGTGATTCAAGCCAGGATTTACCAGAGATCTGAATCAAATTTTATGTCTATCAGTGTAATGATATGTGAATGTACGAATGTGATCACTTTCAGATAAATGAGTGATGCTCTATATAAATGCGAGCAGTGATGAAGGAGAAAGAATTTGTCAGTAGTGATTGCAAACAACTTGCAAATACTACTATTAGGCATCATGACAATCAGGAACGTTTCTTTTAAATGAAGTTGAACTGTTATGACATCAGTATGAACACAATTCCATATTTTTTGGTTTTTACTAAAATTCACCCAATACCAGGCTCAAAACCACTCATTGTTGATTGTTACTGAATTAGGTGTGTGATAGGGATGTAAAAGGAAGTAGATGATGATGAGGATAAGGTGGATAGATAGCAACTGATCATCTGTTTGAAGAGGTTTAGATGGTAGCATCCAAACTTATTCCAAAAAGTCATCATTCTCAGGAAAAAAAAACATTTTGAGTAAAACTTTCCACATTTGGAATAGAGTAGAGATGTAGATGATTTGGCTCTGTGGATGTAGCATGGCAAGTCTGAGTAATAAATAACTGAACATTTAACATGGAAATAGCGATAAATGGGCAACACTGGGAAGGAGGCTGTACAGTGGAAAATAACATTCCCAAAATGATCTAAAAAACAATTTTGAACTCTTTGATCAAGGCTGAAAAAATTTTGGTCTAATCTGACTCTTGTAAAGGTAAAGCATGGATGGAATAGTCAGATACTTTCTGGAGTGGTAAAATGAGCCAACACTCATATTTTTTTAGCATTGGATCCTATTCATGAATTGTGAAACCATTCATTGTAATCTCAGGATCTGATCAGAGGTACCAAAGTAAGCTTTGTTCATAGTGTCCCATCAGAACATCAAAAAATGAAATACATCAGGAGAGTTAAATTGGAACGTGTTTTCACAGCCACCAAGTGCAGAATTGGATCTGAAATGATGTTATAAAACAGGAAACCGACCCAACAGAACTTAGTATAGAAACGCGTGAGACCAAAGGATTAACATGAACATTCAGCCTATGATAAGAAGGCAGAGGCCGATTCATGCTCATACAAATAACACATATTCACAGCCGGTGTTAATTTGACAGAGTTCAGAAGTGAATAAGAAATAATTTTACATCTGAATGATGTAATTTTGTATTCTTATCAGATATTAGTAACATAACAAAGATTAGACACATGGAAGGGATTGGTAGTGTCATGCTTTTATCAAAGCCAATAGTGTAAAGTTAATGCTTTTCAGATGAAATTCAAACCTGGTTCACCAGTTTCATTTTGGAGCTGATAACCATGATGTTACCTACTAGTCCAACTGACTCCACAGAACTATTACTTATATAAGAAATACCTAAATTGCGTGTCACTAATGAAAGTTTATCTCAGTCATGTTTAATTTTTGTTGATATTCTCTTATAATTTTTAATATTAATTTTATTCATGAGAAAAAGATGGTTTGTTTTTGACCTTTTGAACTGATATTATAATTGGTGATATATAACTTTAGCATGTGGAGGCCAAGATGTTTATCAAAATAGATAAAGTACTGACAATGCATTTTCTATTCCCCACAATTCTTAAATGATTGTTTATATTTTTCATATTTCTAAAAATAATTTACCCACACCTAGGTTTCCTTCCATTGCACTAAACAGAGTTTTCACTCCATTTGTTTCCCTTTTCTCATAGAATTCATTGCTTTTGATGTGCAATTTCATTTTAATACAAGTCATGAGTACCATAATTTGGATCATCAGGGTACCACATGTCCTGCAGCCTTAGATGTAGTGCCATATCAAGGACAAGATAGTCTGACAAAACCCATCCCTCTTGAAGCTGATTTTGATTTCAGTGTTTTCCTTTTCCAAGAAAAGAAAAACTATTCAAACCTGTTTCACTTGTAGCTGGTGGCAGAAGAAATGAATTCATACCTCTTTTTCAAGCTCATTTGTGTGCTGATGTTGCTGACCATTACACTACTCTCACATCACTAGTGCAAATAAAAATGAAAAATAAATAAATTTTGCCTCATAAAAAAATTAAATTTAAAAACTTAGAATTGAAATATTGTTTTGTGAATTAGTTTGAAGTTTTACAAAGATTCAGGTTTTTATTGAAAACTTTTAGAATTTTCAAGTTCATTGCTAATAAAAAGAAATTAAAAATCTTGACAATATTTCATGAGTTAGATTGTGAGTCAACTATTCATGTTAAATTTATATATTTTAATAATATCCACACTTTGAAAACAAGTTTATTGGAAAAAGAAGTGTTACTGTAAAGTTCTCAGCCCAAACCAAAAATGCTTTCCAAAATTCTTCTGTTCATTGTGCTTTCCTGTTCTTACTTTTTCTGCTGACAGAGTAGAGTGATTATATTTAATTGATTGCTTTGTCTGTTTACTAAGAAGGTTGGTTCAGTATCACACCAGAAAAATTTTCTTATCAGAATCCATTTTGCCCATTTATAAACCTATCATTTGTCCATGCATTGAATATCATTGCCATATCTGGTCTGGTGCTCTGACTACATATCTTGAGATTCTCAACTAAATCCAAAGTCTACAATGTTATTCAGTCCTGACTTGGCATCTTGACCTCATTTGCTTTCCCATCATTGTGAACTTGGCATAATAATGTTATTGCTTTTCCCATCAAATATTTTCATGGCAATTGTTCTAATGAACTCTCTTCTTTAGTACCTTGACTCTAAGTGCAGCTACAACTTTTCATTATTTTACTGTTGAAATAGATGTAACCATAACTATTATTCTAATAGGTTCTTTTATTTTATATTTCACCTATGGAGTTCTCTTCTGATTTCTTGCTTCCCAGCCAACTACAATCTTCTAAAATTTAAATGCAATGTCAATCACAATCTTCTGTCTTACTAAACACTGTTCTTTTATTATCCTTTCTCTTTGCTAAAGTCTTCTCATTCTCTTTCACTCCCAGTAACCCCTTGCATCTTAGTGACATTATAGCCTTACTTGAGGTGAAATGATTAAAAAGAAAACAAAAACAAAACACCTTAGTCATTTGGTCAGGCTTTGGCAATTAGGTTTAACCAAGAAATCCTCAGCATCTCTGTTTGTAGATGTTTGGACTGAAGTGGTACTATGTGTTTGATCATATTTGGAATCTCATTTATTTCTTCATTCATATTTACAATTATTTTTCTCTTTCTTTTTCTTTTTCCTTTTCCTTCCTTTTTGGTTGGAGGAAGATTTAACATTATTATATGCTGAGGAGTTTTCTCTAACTTTTTCATGTATTTCTTGAACAGGAAATTTTGGGTATCCTAGCTTCCTCAGCTTTGAAATTGGTATCTTTAATTGAAACCATTTTGTTAGTTTGAGTGGGAGAAGAAAAATGCTTTCTCAGAGATATACACAGGTAGGAACAAGTTTTACACTCAGATAATTCTGTTCTGATGTCAGGTGACAGAAAAAAATTCAAGCATCCTTTGCCGGATGATAAGCAAGACACCAATCTTTGAACATTAATGTGACAAAAAAAAAAAAAATGTCCAGATGTCTCTCAGATCTGAATATTGTATGTGCTGTCAAGGTTTAGAAATATTTCTGAATTGAATATCTGGTTGCTTACTGTTTATCAAATGCTCCACACTTGATTTGCTTCTACAAATGTAAAAAACTCTGTTTATTTGGTTCTGGAACTCACAGCTGAACAGAACATGAGCAACAAGATTCTCTTGCTGATTAAACATTCAGATTTTGCTGTGGCGGTAAAAAGTGAAAAATAAAATATTGTTTTGTTCAGTCAATTTGCACTGCTGTTCTCTTGTTGCTGTTGACACTGCCATGTTTTTTAGACATTTAAGATTTTCCTGATCAATATGACAAGAATTGCAGGTGTAGATTTGTATGTCTATAATGTATTCCAAAGTTAATATGTATTTATTTATGTGTGTGTATGTATATATATATATATATATATATATATATATATATATATATATATATATATATATATATATATATGTCTGTGTATCTTTTTATATATATAAAAATATATGTGTCTGTGTGTATCATACACATATATACACACAACATATATATATATATATATATATATATATATATATGATACATACACACACACACACATATATATATATATATATATATATATACACACAGAAATAATCCTATATATATATATATATATATATGGAAGGTGTCAGCTTTCTTTCATATATGAAAATTTGTCTGTATGTATCACCCAGATATATATATATATATATATGATAAACAGACACACACACACACACACACATATATATATACATATTCCTATATACTTATATATATATATATATAGAGAGAGAGAGAGAGAGTGTGATACAAACATATTTGTTAACCAGGTGCTTCCTTTATAGCTAAAATGTAAAGCACTTTAGGCCAAATGACGGTTCCATATACCATACAAGTTTGATTCCTGTCAGAGGACACATAGCTTCTATGACATTTCTCAGACATTCAGGTCAGTAATTGTAGTTAATACTGTTTATTATAAACAGAGTATTTGCCTAAAGATTTGTATCTATAAAAATAAGGTATAAACAAAATATATTAAAATAATTGTCAGACTTAGTGCAATTCATAATATAAATTGTAATATATATATATATATATATATATATATATATATATATATATATATAACACCATCATGTTTGGGAGTTTGTATGATTCAAGAAGAATTAAATATAATTAAACATTGTAGAAAATCACTAAAACAATAAAAATATATTTAAAAAGCACAATAACAATAAGTTTGACATAACAATGGGTAGTTATGATGTGCCATTTTTATGTCAGTTGATAGGAATATACATTATACATAATTTAGTAAATAATTAATAAAAAATATATAGGCTTATATAGAGATGATAGTCTAATAATTATAAGAAATTGTAATGGTAGAAAAAAAGATAAAATAAGGAAACAAATAATAAAAATATTCCAAAAGTTAATTGTAATAGACATAAAATCTAACTTAAAAATAATACATTCTTTAGATATTACATTAATTTAAATAACAATACATATAAACCATATAAATAAACAAATAATAACTCTTTCTCTATATACATAAACAAAAACTCAAATCACCCACCTAATATATTCAAACATATACCAATATCTATTAATAAAAGAATTACTACTAATTCTAGTAATGCAAAAATATTTAATGAAAATAAAAAACATATGAATCAGCATTAAGAAAAAGTGGATATATGAATAAATTAGAATATATAATTACCAACAAAACTTAGAAAATTAAAAGAAATATGATTTGGTTTAACCCATCTTTATAACAATAAAAATAGGGAAATTATACTTGAAATTAATTGCTAAACAAATTCTAAAAATAGTAAACTGTTAAAAATCATTACTAAGAAATACAGTAAAAATCAGCTACAGTTGTATGAATACTATGGAGAATATAATAAATGAACATAATAAAAAAATATTAAATAATAATATACATAACAATTGGTGAAATAAAAATAACTGTCCTCTTGATAAATGTTTATATTGGTTAAACATTTGTTATCAAGTGAATATATATATATATATATATATATATATATATATATATATATATGTTGGAATCACATCATTAAAAAATGATTTTCTTGTTTATTTTTTTATATTTTGTAATATTTTCTTGGTTTCTGGTGGATGCTTAAATCTCGATTGGTCAAAAAGTTGTTATTTTTGTGATATGAGATTCTGTTTAAATTGTCTTGTCTTTTTTTTTTTTTTGCTCTTTGATAATAGCTTATGAAAGCTGAAAGTACTCCAGTGTAGAACAATTTGAATTTAAACTCTTACTGGAAACCCGGAAAATTGTTTTAAATATAGAAAATAAACCAAGAAAATAGCTAACATTTTTGTTCAAGACTTTCTTGTCTATTTGGGCAGCAGTCCCTCTTTTATACAAGTTTCATTAAAGATTACTGACAACTTTTTTATTCAGTTTTTCTTGTCAGCCATCTTTAATGAAAATTTTCTCTCTCTCTCTCTATATATATATATATATGTGTGTGTGTGTGTGTGTTTAAGGTATTTTCAGATAGAGTGTATCTGAAAAGGGACAAAATGAATAAAAAGATAAGTGGCAAAACTATTCTTAGTTGACATCTTTCATCTTCTGACTTTACCAAGGCAAATGTAAGGTTTATTTTCTTGCACATGTTTATATACAAGAGCAAGGTTGTTCATAAATATTTATTAGGTAGTTGAAAGGTCAGTCAAAACATGTGGAGGACACAGAGTGCCATAATTCAAAATCTGGTAAGGCAAAAGTAAGTGAGTAATATTCAAGAAATATATTTTTTTAATAAATATTGTTTAAATTTTGTTCAGATTGTTATCGTTTTGGATTAACGTATATGCTGTAAATCTTCAAAAATATGAGGTAATGGATTTAACTGTTTTCTTCAGATTTTTTTCAACATATTTGTTGTGGATGTTGGCTTTGGAAAGAAACTAGGGTGTAGATTTATATTTTGATAAGATTCAATAGCAGCACTCAAGTATTTTCCTTCTGAGTAAATTACTTTCTCTTTTGATAAGTGTAGCATTTTTAGAGCAAGATTATGGTTGAATTTATTTCTGTGTATGACTAGTGCATTTGATAAATTGTTGTACATAAGATTCCTTTTGTATTCCTATATACACTATCAGACAAACGTTTCCTGTAAACTTTCATGTCTTTAAAGAAATAAATTTATTTTTTCTGTGTTTGCATGCAATGAAGCAATAATTTAAATCATAAGGAATATAAAATAATTATAATTTCAATTAAAGCAAATTTATATTTTCTTTTCATCAAAGAATCCACCACGAGCCTTTTTTTACTGCCAAGCAAATTCTTGGCATCCTTTCTAGTAACTTGTAAAAGTCTGTTGGGAGAAATGATTCCCAAGTAGTGTGTAAATGTGAAGACAACTCTTGCTTCTTCTTAGGCAGTTCACTTTGAACTTTATATTCTATTTCATCCCAGACTTGTTCAGTGGAGACTGAGGGGACCAAGTCATGATTTGCAAATTCCCTTAACATCCTTTCATTTTAGATGATTTGTACACGGTTTTGAGGTGTGTTTTGGATCATGATCTTGTTGCAAAACAAAATTTTGTCTAATAATGCAACAGCGAAAAGAAATTGCATGCCTCAACAGTATTGAATGATACTCACAAAATGCCTTTAATTTGAACAAAGTCTCCAGCAATTTCAACTCCAAAACATCCCCAAACCTTTACAGCACCCCTCCACCATACTTAACAGTTGGCAACATGCAATTTTCACTCATTTGTTCAGAAGGAGTTCGTCTGACAAACACTTTTCCTTTATTTCCAAAAATCTCAAATTAGGACTTATCAGTCCATAGAAACTTTTTCCAATCTTCTAAAGTCCAATTCTTATGCTGTTGTGCCCATTTTAGTCTTTTCAACTTATTTTCCATTTTTAATAAGTTTAAGTATTAATAATAATATAATATATATAGTCATTCACAGACATACTGTTTCAGTGCATCACAGCTCATCAGTGTGGCTAGACATTCAATCACTTCAGGCCAGGAGAGAAACGCAACTGAGTTGGTATCAGTCAGAGTTTCTAACCCCTTGTTCCATGGACGACCGGTAGAGAGAAAGGAGAATTTTTGCATGTAATATTTATTTATATATATATATATATATATATATATATGTGTGTGTGTGCATATATTTTCTATATATATTATATATGCGTGGTACTTATTGGAAAGTGCTCAATATCAGTGATAGAGCTAATATAAAAGCTCTGATTATCGCAAAAGTGTGAAACCCAGGGTAACAAACTCATCTGCATACAACTGAATATTTAATATTTTAATAATTTTTTAATAGAGGTTTCTTAATTGATATATATCCTTTAAGCCTGACAGAAAGAAGTCTTCTATTAATAGTCATAACAGATAGTGGATGTTGACATGTAGAATGAAATTTGGCAGTTAGTTGGGGAGCTGTTTTCCTTTTGTTCCTTTTGCAAGACATGATCAAATATCTGTTCTCCACAATAGATGTTACTCTGGGCCTCCTAAATCAACATTTGTGCAGGGTTCTGCATGTCACTGGAGGTAATAATGCACCCCATTTTTTAATATCTGTCATTTTCCAGAAATCTGACAATCAGAAAGTCTTTTTTGAGAAAGAATTTCCCCTTGGGCTCTTTTTTTGAATACTAATGTTTGATTCATGGCATTTCTGCAGATTCTGAAAATTAATTTCAATCACATATTTTTCTTGATGGAATTGAACCTCTAGCAAACAGTGCAGTTGAAATATATGCAAATTTCTGCCCTACGGTTCAGAAAATGTCTCAGGTTTGAACGAAATTTCCCAAGCTTATGAAAATAAATTTATAATGCTTATAGAAAATGTTGTTTGAATTTTATATAAGGGTTTCTACATATACACAAGAGGTGAATTTATATATCCATTTATATAAAATTAGCCTTTTTAAGAAGTTAGAGAAAGTGTTCAGCATGATCCCACACTTTTGATTGGTACTGTATATATTTAAGGTATTTTTTAGTGGGTACACATGTTTTAGTTACTATCCCTGTTTTTTATTTATATTAAACTGTGAAATTAATAACAACTGTACTAGCTTCAGATGTTCTACTAACAAAACTTTATATCTCCAACAGGAATCGAACATGTATCTCTTTTTTCCATGGAAATAACTTTTAAGCCAGAGTGTGCCACTACCAGTTTGGCCACAGAGACCAACCTGACAAAGCAACATTTGAACTACCTATTTAAGAAAACCACATCTCTTGAGACTTATGTGAGTCTATATCTGCTACCTTCTGTTTCATAACATTTGATACAAAATTAAAGCTAGCAGATATAGATTTATTTCTGTTGGAGGCACAATTTTACTCAAACACGTGTACCCCACTACAAATAACTTCTAAAGTAATATTAAATATGTGGATGTTCATCAGATGTAGAATAATATTTGAAGAAATATTGGGAAAGAGATGCAAATGTTTGTAAGAAAAGTGTGTTCAAATAACATGTTTTTTTAACTCTTCTTAAAATTCCAATATACTCCACTAATAAAAATGTTTGTCTCTCATTCCAACCTGAAGATCCCTGCCATAAAAGAGGCAAAAAGTATTTTTTAAATAGCTGTTCCATTTTGTCTCATCATACACGCACACACTACAGTTCAAAAGTTTGAAGCCATCCCCAGAATTAGTGTGGGATGAACTTGAAAGAAGAGTGAAAAAGAGTCAATGAAAAAAAATGGAATCTATTATCAAACTTACACTTTGAGAAACTTTTGCAATGAATGCCAAAAATTTGTGCTGCAGTAATGTAAGTTGAAGGAGGATATTTTGACAAGAGCAAAATTTAAACATAAAATGCTTTTATTCTTTTTGGCATAATAAAAGTTCTAATAAAAATCATCTCTCACTTATTTTTTAACCACGGATAATAATTTTCTTATATTTAAAGTACAAAGCAACTGCTTTTGGAGCCAATTTATGAAATTACTAGGGTGGCTTCAAAATTTTGAATTTTAGTTTGTGCATGCATATATATATATATATATTAAGGGTGAAAATGTGGGTTTCCCCTATGAAGTGGGGGTACAGATTTGATCCCTGCCACAGATTACATTTTTCTTAGATTTCTTGAATGTACAGGGTGACAGACAGACATAATACACACCATTTCAATTCAAATATGGAATATCTAGTATAACAATATTTGAAGTAAGAATATATATATATAGTGTATTTAGGCAGCAATCCTTCATTTATACAAGTTTCATTAAAGACAGCGGACAAGGTATGATGTTTAAGCTTTTTATTTAATTTTTCTTGTGTTTGAACAAGTGTTTTCTTTTTGGGACACAGTGTGTAGAAACTGTTCAACTGTTCTATAATTTTGAGTGCTTTTGGCTATACTTTTAGCCATTATCAAGGATAATTTTATTTTATTTTTTTTTTTCAATTTTCACACACACATTTAAATTGAAAAAATAAAATCATCCTTGATAATGGCTAAAAGTATAGCCAAAAGTGCTTGGAATTATAGAACATTTGGACAGTTTTTACACACTCTGTATCCAAAAAAGTAAACACTTATTCAAACACAAGAAAAATTAAATTAAAAGCTTAATCATAGTACCTTGTCTGTTGTCTTTAATGAAGCATATATGTATGTATGTAAAAATTCAGTAATAACTGAAAATATATCCATGAATAGACAATATGAATAAGGACAATATCCATCAGAGGATGAAATGCTTTTGTAAAAAAGTTTTTTTTTTAATCTTTATTCATATACATAATTAAAATAAAAGATCTTCCACATGTGCTTCTTATGTTGATGTATGAAATTTGAGGAATAAAAAGACAACAAAATAACAATGTTGGCAACAAGATTAATGATATTTATTGTATATTAGTCTTTTGACTAAATTGAAGACAATGGAAAGATTTTAAAGTCCAAATTTTCGGACACAACTGCGTGCTTCATCAATGAAACAATAAAAAAACAAAAAAGTGGGATATATTCTTCCAAAGAATGTTGTTGCTGGTTAAAGAGTTCACTTTGGAAACTATATTTTCTGAGTAAACCTAAATTGCTGTTTAATCATTTAATATATGATTTTATTCTGAAAATGTATTCTGTTGTTGGTTAGAGGGCTCTCTGTGGGAACTGTATTCTCTGTTGTTGTCCATTTATTCCTCAAATTTCTTTACCCAGCCCATTAAATCTCTCTCATATATATATATATATATATATATATATGCACACATCTGGATGTATCAGTATATATGTGCATATGAAACATCATAGATAACTGTAAGTAGTTGTACACTGTTCTATGCTTGAATTAATCCATGTTGAGATTACTTCAAAGCAAATTTTGCATTTATATAATTCTTCTGTGTCAGCAATAAATATGTGATATGTTAGATTTTCTCCTGAAGGTGTCTTAATAAACTCCCTTGCATTTTTGTTGATTTGTTGGAAAAGCATAAAACCCCATTTCAAAGTTTAGAACAAACTCATTAAATCCAATGGGAATTTCTTCTGAAAAGTGACTCTTTTCAAACGGACATTGTTATTTCTACATAATATACTCAATCAAAGTTCACTATTACATGCAATACTCATTCACTTTTTATCAATACAATTTATATTATAATTAATTTCAAATAAGTAAAGGAAAATACTCTATAAAGATCATTTAATACACCAGGAGTTTGCTCCCTTGAGAAACAAACTTGAAGGGGGGCATGAATGCAGACCCCACACTTAAAGTAAGTCTTTTAAAAATATTATACTGACAAAAATCTAGTTATCAGCTGATGCTTTAACATTGTCTCATCACACTAATAGACAGAAATTGGGTGTTTATTTGCAAACAAGTAAGACAAAAAGTTCTATAAATAGTATTACATATATTTAGACTTAACTCCCTTGAGGAATCATTCTAAAATAGATTGTGCCGATCATAAACACTGATTCTGCACCATTGATATTAAGCTGCAAAATTTCATTATTTTTCAATTTAGAATATGACAATATTATGTTATGGCAAATCTTGCTGCAATGTGCTATTTTTGCTGTTATTTTTACCTACCTTAACATTTGCAGATACTGTTATCCCTGTTGTTAACATTGACCACAAATGATCTTGAGTCTGGATTTAAGTTGATTTCTAAGCATAAAAATTTGAAAAGGTACCTAAATCTCCTGAATGTGACCTTCTGATGGAAGAAATGCTGCCATATTTTTTTCCTTTTGGGTGGGGAAGTTTGATTCTTTGATAAATATACATATAAGCCTGAATTAACACTCAAAAAATTGAATGTCTATCATATATATCGGTGTGTTTGTGAGTAGATATTTTTGCATATATTAATTTACATATTTACATTGTTCAGTAGGTTGTCCTCATCTTTATTATCATATTCATGATGTTTTGGGAATTTTACATTCAGTTCTTCTTCAGGTGGTATATATTGGAATTTCAAACCAAGCACTTCATTTAGCTCATTGGGGTAGATTGTTCTAATTCCACGTGCCATGCCTTTTTTGGATATCTCAGTTTCAGTTAATTCCCTTTAGTAACTCAATATGCTACATGAATAGGACAACAAAGATGAGGGCATCAGTCCAAAAGATGTAAATAGTTACAATACTTCATCTCAGAAATATAGACAGATCCTGAAGAAGACTGGTGCATACAACAACCAAAACATCCTGAATATGACAATAAAGATGAGGACAACAGTCCAAATGATGCAAATAGTGTAAATAGTTACAATACCTCATATCAGAAATACAGAAAGACCCTGAAGAAGGCCAGAGTGTACAGTGGCTGAAATGTCATGAATATGACAATAAAGATGAGGATAACAAATGTAAATAGTATAAATAGTTACAATACCTCATCTCAGAAATATCGACAGATCCTGAAGAAGGCTGGTGCGTACAACAGCCAGAATATACTGAATATGACAATAAAGATGAGGACAACAGTTGAAATGATGCAAATCATGTAAATAGTTACAATATCTCATCTCAGAAATATAGACAGATATTAATTTACATATATTTTTCAGTAAATGTACATTGGCCCATAGGCATAAAATTCTCTCTCTTTCTACCTCTGTAGACACGCACACACAGAATATATTAGAGAGAAAACTATAATATGTATTACATATATTCAGTATCTCAACTATGCTTCATTTACATACATCTTTCTGTAATTTGTATTAGCTTCAAGCAGGTAACCATTTCATTGACCCATTGAGATGTGAAAATTGCATACTTGCTCATATAGATTTAGTATGTGTGATTATAAAACAAATATACGCAATATGTATGCATGTATATTCGCTTAAATGCACATATTCAATAGTTAAGTATATATACATATATATATATATATATATTATTAATGGTTACATATCTATCTATCTCTCTCTCTCTCTCTCTATATATATATATATATATATATATATATATATATATATCCTCCTGCCAAATGTACTTTATATAGAAAATTTCCCATTGTTGCGCCTCTTTTTTGCACCATCTGGAATAAGAATGGTAAGTAAATCTGTGACAATTACGGTTGGCTGTCAACACCTGCTGTTTGAGAAATTTCTTTCCTGAGAAATTCTCAATAATTTGGCAAAATCAGCAGACAGAAGAGATTTTGGCAAATCTATTTTTATCCAAATTCTGCAACACTCTCCCAAACTTCAAAATGTCTATTACATTCCACAAAACATAAAAAGCATTTTCTCTTATATGCCATGTCTGTTAAGAACATGAGTGATCATGGCTCTCCACAACTTCCTGTTTTTTTTTTACCCATTTACCATCCCCTTTTGTCCTTACTTTCTCTCATTCATTTGTACAAACTCATTCAGTTGGTTAATTACTCTTTTCCTCTGCTTTTCTTGTGAGTGTGGACTATTTCCAAGTCTTCTTTCCTCATGTGTTCCATAAATTTCAGCTGATTCTTTATGATCGTAAGTATAAATTTCCATCTTTTAAATGTCCTTGTTACTTACATGCTTCCCATGATTTTCTCAGCATTTGTCAGTAGAACCTGCCCGGCATTCACTGTTCATAGCTGTTCAACATACTTTTCTTTGTTTGTAATGAAATATTCCTAAATCTTATTAGTTTGCTTTGTTTCTGGACGTCATCTTTTGCTATTCCTATGCATATTTGGATTTTGGTATCAAATTTTTCTACTCCATTACACAGATACATTCTATAAAACAAAAAAAAAAAATTTAATTCCATGAAACAAAACATTTCAGCATTACTATCTATTAACTATGCTGACTCTTGTGATCTTACCAAAGATCGAACTCACCATCCTTGGCTAACAAATTTCTGAAGATATTAGACTCATGTTCCTTAGCTTAATGGATAATGTTCTACGCAGTGGCAGTAGCAGGCTTGTCTCCCTTCCTGTCAAAGTGGATTTAACCTTTATGCATTATTTAAATTTACTGAAATTTCTCCTTAGTGAGTTTTTTTTTTTCTCTCTTAACCAAGTTCCCTCCAAGCAAAGCAGAAAAGCCACTAAGATGCAAGTGGTTACAGGGTGTGGAAGAATTAGAAAAAGAAACATTACTAAGGAGCAGGAAGAGAAAAAAGTAATCGGGATGGTAGATAACAACTGACATTGCATTTAAATTTTTAAAGATTAAAGTTGGCTGGACAGCATGGAGCCAAGAGAGAAGTGTAAAAAAAGTGAGAAGTGTAAAGAAAAGTAACTGTCAGCATAGAGTTTATGGTTACATCTTGCCAGCTCAACTCTAAATTGATGAGATCCCAATAACAGTCTAGTACTATGCTAAAATTATAAAAATCTAGGTACCATAGCAAAGAGCTTATTCGAATAAATTCCCATGAAAGTATTTATAGAAAAGGCACAGAGAAGCAACCTTACAAGGTTGGGAAAGTGACTGAAGCTGAACTGCCAGATCAGGACTGATAATATTGCTGATTCTTCTTTGGATTTTATCAAGGAGCTCAAGGTAAATAGCAGGACCATATGTGGCAGCAATATTCTAAGCATGGATGAATGGTAGACTGATAGATATGTATGTCTTGGATGATACAATGAGCCAATGATCTATTGTCCACTGAAGTTTATTGAGCAGGATCCTGTTTTATCACTGACCATAAAATAAATGTCAGTTAAAGTGTTTTGGGAGGTGGGTATTTAAACAGGAGATTTAAATATTGTGCAGATATCTTATTTGAAATAGATGCCCCATTTTTATTTTTTTGAGTGCTCAAACAGGCATGTAGACTACTTAATACACACTGTTTAAAGTAAAAATAAAAATGGGTCGTCTATTTCAAATACGAGTATCCACTATAATAATGTCTAAAGTAATAAAAATGTCAGATTAAAAATGAATCTATTAATTCTTTAGAAATTACACACACACACACACACACACACATATACTTGAAATATTGAAATGGCTAAATATTCTGACCTCCACCCCTACATTTATATCCAAGAGAATAAAACAGCAAAAGATGTCAGTAGAGAAAACCCTTCATAGAATTAGAAGTTGATAATTTCTCTTCTTGAAAAGTCACTCTGCTTCAGATGTAGTGATTCTTATAAAATATGTGTTTTAATGTTGAACAAATCAAGCCATTGACGTAAATAATATTGAAAAGATTCAATATTTGGTGTGTCAGTGTGTCCACACTTTCCTGACAGCAAAATTATTGGATGAATTGAACTGAAATAACTTAATGACATTTTGCCTCGCAGAGCAATGTCCACAACAAATGTGTTAACTTAGACATTGTTGTCAAAATGAATAAGCAAACTTAAAGACATATTCTAGATTACAAAGATGAAAATAAACCAAAAAAAGAAAACTAAAACATTACCTGTATCAATCTGACTGAAGAGAAAGAAAAAATAATAAAGAACATATAAGAAACAAATGTCATCTTGAAAAGACACAAAGTGTTTTACAACTCAGTCTATGAAATTCAATAACAAAAGACAAACAAGGTCAGAATAGGAATACAACTTTGTAGGACACATCATGAGAAAAGAAGGCCTGGAGAATCTGATACTCATGGGACATATTGAAATCATAACAGGCTGAGTAAGATAGCTAAAGAGCTTGTATAAAAGGATGGCATGACTTTTAAACTGGAACTTGTCTCAAAAACTTTGTGAAATATATTTTCTGCTATGTGCTTATACACAGAAGAAATCTCAGAAAATAAAAAAAAAAAAAAACCTGTAAGAGGGGTGCTGTAAAATTCAGATGCCATTCTTAAAACCCTCCAAAACTCTGCTGTTTAGTCATTTGGTTAGATTTTGAGAAGTAGGTGAGGCTTTTCAACACCCTTTGTGTCTATGTAAATAAAAAATTACAGGTATATAATGATTTAATAAAAACTACTGTCATTGCTACAGTAATGCAACCTCCTATAATTTCTGTTTGACTCAAAGACGGGGAGTATAAATGGTCCTCATCTGATTGAAGCATGATTGGGAGAGGGATACAAAGTCAGTCAAAGTGGGACACTAAACAAGTATTTTTGGTCAACCAAACCAGATGTTTCTTTGCTACAGTATCAGTCAGATCTAAATCAGTTGACTCAAAACAAGTGGTCTCCAGTCCATACCAAGAACCATTCATTACAACCTTCTCCACATTATAACATCTTGTGATAAAAAGGTTATATATTTAATAATAATACAGAAATGTTTATTAACATGTATAGAATACAGTGTGAATCTCAAAATGTACTTATATATAATTCTTTAAAGTTTTTTAGTATTTATGGAATTATGTGTGCTCAGTGTTGAGACTAAAGTGAAACAAATTCCTACTATGCTACCAACAACCATGACATGACTCAAAAGAGTAAACAACTAAATAGCCCATAAGCCAAATCAAATAATCATTCAAATATCAAATCTGGAACTAACAAAAATATGTAAAAAAGTTAAATAAATAAGTAAAATAATATAAAACCAAAATAAACAAACTCAAGGTTAGGACTCTGCATCGTCATTAGCCCTAAGTTCCTCCATTTCTCATCAGCTTCCAGTATGGTTAATATTGTGTTGTGAAAAAAACATATTTTAAATCAGTTAATTTATAGTATATACATATATAATATATATATATATATATATATATATATATATATATATATATATATAGTCTACCAAAAGAGAAATAGCAATTGGCCTGATTGTTTAAGGCATGAAATTGACATTCCCTATGCAGTATTGATTTCTTTATTCACAATGATATATATTCAAACATGTTTCATTGAATAATACTAATATATTTTGTGTATTTTTATACTGATCTTTTCCATTTGTTTAATCAGTTTCTTGATGTTAAAATGAAATTCATCAAAGAATGTGCTGTAAATTTTGTTAACCTTAGTACTTTCAATCTTTTCCAAGATCATCTTCAGGGATAAATTAAAGCTATAATGGATAAATTTAAAATTGAATTAAAACAACTGTGAACGCATTTTGTAATTATTTAAAAATAGTTACAGAATACGTGTGCACTTGTTTTTAAAAATCATCATCACAATGGAATGCAGATTTTATCACAGTTACGATAAGTTACAATGTCTTTGTAATTTACCTCTGAAAATAATCTTGGAAAAGTTTGAAAGTACTCAGGTTAACAAAAGCTACAACGCCTTTCTTGATGAATTTCATCTTAACATCAAGAAACTGATTAGAGAACTGAAAAGGATCGATATGAAAATAAATAGATACAATATGTCTATACTATTCTACCTATATATATATATATATATATATATATATATATATATATATATTATTAATGGAAATCTTATAAGTATAAGAAACTATACTCACTCGGAAAACCTTCGTTATATTGATTTGCAAATAAACAAGCCAATACCAAAGGGGAAAAAAGGTATAAAAAAAAGAAAGAATGAAGAACATGTACATTAAATAAAAATAATCATCCAGCATACAAGTTCAAGGTCCAAAGAAAAAAAAACCCCGATGCAAGTACCCAAAACAACTAAATAAAGTGCTCAATACAATGAGTAGAGCAGACCTGGTAGGTTTGTCTGGCTCTCTAGTTTTAACTATGTATATATATATATATATATATATATATATATATATATATATTCAAAATTATAACATATGCATGTTATAGCATCACTACAAAAATTGCAATTTTGTTTCAACATTACCAGTGTCTTCTTATCAAGTGATGGTGTTTATTGCAAAATAAAAGATTTTAAGAGTTCAAAAAACAACCAAACTACCTCAGTAGGGAAAACGTTGTTATGTAACCTATGATGACCAATCAGAATAGTATATATATTAATTCAAAATAACATGACACTGTACTCTAAGTACAATCTATTAGTGCATTAAAGTTGATTAAAGAAATTGATATAACAAATAAAGTTTTAATTTCACAGTTAAATTAAAAATTACAAATGTCAACTTGTAAATTTAACCAAGTATCAAGTTTAATATTATTACAAAATTATTCAGAAATGAAACGAGAATAAAAAATATATTTTATTGTTCTTAGCAAAATGCCACTGTATCAGTTAAGTTTGACATTGAAGCAAGAAGTATCCATGATTGTTACACATATTTGATACATGGCGGTTTAAATTCAAATACGGAGGTAGATAGTGAAGGGAATTTTCAAATGACAAGACAAACACATTCACATCCTAATACACAAACATATATATATATATATATATATATATATATATAATCAAATATATAAGTATGCAAATATAAGGGTGGATATTCACACAGGAAATAGAAGAAAGAAAAATTCAAAAAAGGAAAATGAAAATAAACAATAAAATAAGAATTAAAAGAATAAAAACATATAAAAACCACTCAAAAGAAAATTGTCAGACCCATGTATATATAGGTAAAAGCATATGCAAGCAATCACATGCACGTAGTTATATATAAATAATCAGACACACCAAAATTCAAGCTTAAATACACTAATAAAACAACACAAAGCAACTATCAATATTTTACATACACAAACATATAGATAAAAAGGGGGAGCAAGTATGAGTAAGAAGTGAAAATACATGCATATGTACAATATATACATATACATAGCTGAAATACTCATATCAGGCTATAGACAAAGCAAAGAATAAAGACATACATACACACACACAAACACATATACATACATATACAAAAAGCTGAACAAATTTGCATGTCCAAACAAAATACACATACAAGCATACAAAAAACTGGCATATATACCACTATAAAAACATATACACTTACCCACATAAACACACACACACACACACACACACACACACACACACACATATATATATATATAGATATATACACACACAAATGCATACACCCGCATACATACATATACAAACCAACATACATGCAAAATTTATGTACCCAGGTTTATACATACATACATATATAAAAAGATGTAGAAACAATGATACATACATACATGCTTACTTAGATGACCCTAACAAATAAGGTTAGGTTATAATTAACATTGATGATATTGTTACAACAATAAAAAAATATATAGATAGATCAATATAAAGTAAAGAACCAATAAATAATAATAATAATACAAAGTTACAATACCATTCTATTATCATTTATAATATTACTACTCATATTGCAAGATGAAGGGTGAATTATGTCTGCAGTTAACAGTAAGTTCATTCCATTGATTTGAGAGATTAATCCTATCTTTAAGTCTAATAAATTTCAATTTTTCATTGAGACAAATATAACATGGTGTGTATAGAGAATTACAGGTTCAAGCCCTCCTAATTAATTTCTGTTTAACTGTAGGAGTTTTTCTCTTTTAAACTCCAAAAGTACTTGGACAACAAAGTATTATTTTTAAAGGCATAGTCAAGTTACATTATGGTGGTGGAAATGTGACTGAAGCTGAGATACTAGATTAGGGCCAGTAACATCGCCAATTCTCTTTTGGGTTTTATCAAGAATTTCTTAAATTTATAGCAGAAGAACCAGACCAGATGTGGCAGCAATATTCAATGCGTGGAGGAATGGTAGACTTACAAATGTGTAAGATATCCTGCCAAGAAAAATTTTCTTGCATAACACAGTGAACCAAATTTTCGAGCAAAAGACCTAGCAATTGGTTCAATATAATCTTTCCACTTCATGTCAGCAGAAAATGTTAGGCTGAAAAGATGCAATAAGCCACTCTCCTGGGGGTTAGTATCAGCCATGCTGATGGAAGGCAAAAAAGAGGCATTAAAATTAACAAGCCATTCTTTGCTTCCGTTAACAATAGATTGAAGGTCATTTTTTAGCCCTTGAGAACACCTACATTAATACAAAAATATAAAAGAGTGGCTGTTAAAGAAAACTTGTATTTCCCAATTTGATAAAAAAGATTCAATCAGTTCAAAAATTTATCCAGAAATATTATAACTTTTCAACTTATCAGACCAGCATGCCAAACTCTGTGAAATGCCTTTCAGATATTTAAAGCAACATCCTGAGGTTCTCTATTTTATTTAAAACTTGAAAAACTTTTTTAGCAATACATCAGCAGTAGACCCAGAGATGTGTAACCCATTCTACTTATCTGAAAGAAGACCTAGTGAGGTAGCAGAAACTATGGATGGAGTTATATGCATATCATTCAATAAAGACTTGGTTTTAAGTCAGGTAAAATATACTCCATATGAGTCAATGGTAGAATTTGAAGAGAATTTAAAGGGAAAACATTGTGCTTTATCATCGGGAGATATTAAAATCTCAAATTGTGTGATTCCAGAACTGCCAGCAGTCACAAGGGCTATATAGTGCCTCATTCTATCAGCAAATAAAGACTTAGCTTCTTTGAAGATACATTAACAATTATTATCAGCATTCACAAAGAGGCATCTGTTATAACTGAAATGAGCACACAGGTATATACACACACACACACACACACACACACACACACATATATATATATATATATATATCCTAAAGAGCCAGGAACTACCTACCTAGGTTTCACCTAAATGGATCTTCAGAGTAAACTTTGGTTTACCCTGAAGATCTATTTACATGGAACCTAGTTAGATAGTTCCTGGCTCTTTAGTATTTTTTTTATTTTCTTCTCTACTTAGCATATTGAGTACTTTACATTTTATTCTATTTACTTGATTGTTTTCTTTTTCTTTGGATTGGAAATTAAGGTACTGGACAATTTTTTTGCCTTACTCAGATGTTTCAGGCATTTTTTTTTTTTTTGTTTTTTGTTTTTCCTCTGATACTAATTTGTTTTGATGTATTTATATTTGTGAATTGCGTCATCCAGGTTTTTTCACCAATCAATTATAGTTACTAATATAAGTATTCACTTGGGTCAACACTGAGCAGTGATAGTTTCATGCTCAATTTGCTTGATTATTTATATATGCTGGACAATGGTGTATTATGGACAGCAAGTTCTAATGTATTATGCTAATGGTTATTGGGTAGACCATAACAGTTATATTTCAAATTATTCTGGAGGTTATTAAGTAGAAGTAATTGTTGATCTGAATGCAGTTACTCGTAGCCATTTTATAGTGTTATTTGTTCACTTTTTTCACTCATTTTTTTTTAATTGATAAATTATTTATTGTTGTTAATTCTTATTATTACACTTGTGTTTATGTGTGTAATCATAGTTTGTTAATTTGTTTATTTAAATTTGTTGATTATTTTATTTGGGGTGTTGGTTACCTTATTTGTTTAGTTTAAAGTATTGTCTCTGTCTAAAGCATGTTACATTATCTGTGTTGTAGCTGCACTTTCATGGTGGTATTTTATGATGTATTTATTTTTGGTTTCTGATGAATTTGTTCTTGTCTCTGTATTTTTGGAGGAGTTCTGATCATTTATTTAATAATTTATGTTGGTCTGGGAAGATAATTTTAGCTGTTCTCTCCTCCAGGAAGAATTTACAGTTTTTGGATCATTTGTTGTAGGCTGATGCTGTTTTTCTTACTTTCCATGATATTTACGGTGTAATTTAGGTTTTGTTTTTGATTTCCCATATATGTTTAGAAAGCTTTATGCTGTTTGTGTATTTACTATTTGTAAAGGATGTTTTGTGTAAGCAGTTTCTCTCTTTCTAGGTCCTTCAATTACTTCTATGTATATTTTTCTTCTTTATCTGTTGATTTTACATTTATATAAAACTAGAAAACTTTGTCATCATTCTTGAAGTTCCTCTTGGTTTTGAATCACTTTTACCAAAGTCGAAGTGCAAGTTGCTAGGTGTGAAAATATCTGAAAATATAAACGGGCAGCCTTTAAGTAATTTTCTATTTCAGATCATTAAAATCAAACAATATCTTAAGAAAGCTAACATTAAACTAAAGAAATAAAAAGGCATTGTATTAGCAGCCTGATCTCCACTATTTATCAATGAGATATCCTGTTGTTACAGTAACACCAGGTATATTTGCTCATTATTTTCAAGTAATGCCTATTGTTTCATAAAACAACATCTTATGACCTCAAATAAGGGAGAGCAGAATACATAACTGATGAATATATAAAATCCCATTGTGTTTGATAATTTTGAAATGTTTTATAAATGTTAGATTTAGCAATCATTATCATAAAAAATGCATTAATCTATTAAAATTCAATGTCCATTTTCAAGCAATTCACAAGGAATCTATTTCCTGGAGAGAATATCAACTGAATTTGATTTTTTTTTTTTTGCTGGAGTTTCTCTATAGTTGTACAACTGTTACAATAAACGATTTTATTCAACAAAGAATGTTTTCATTCCACTCTTCAGCGTTGCATTATCATTTCTCTTTAGTAAAGCAGACAAAAAGGAATAAGCTTTCAATTCTTTATTGTCAAATTTTCTTTATTCCTTACTTTTGTCTTCATCATTCAATGTGAGAAGAAAATATTGATGAATCAAGAATTATCCAACAGGTTTACTTCTAATTGTTGTCTATGATACAAGTTTATCTATTTTTTTTTATATTATATATATATATATATATATATATATATATATAATGATACAATTTTATCTATTTTTTTTATATTATATATATATATATATATATATACATATAATGATACAACTTTATCTATTTTTTTTATATTATATATATATATATATATATATATATATATATATATATAATGATACCATTTTATCTATTTTTTTATATTTTATATATATATGTATGTATATATATATATATATATATATATATATATATATATATATATATATATATATTCTTATATATCAAGAACAGTATTGGGGAAATTGTATAACAAAGTGGAAAAAGTTTACTCATGATGGGTTTCGTCTTTCAGTCCAGTAAAGTTCTGAAGTATGAAATGCATCACAAGTAAACTTTTTACACTCTGATATACAATTTTCCCTATATATATATATATATATATATATAAATGAACAGTAATGTCAACACAGGAGCAGCAACAATCTGTTCTATGATTGAACATAATCTTCTGGCTAACTCTATCCTTGATATTGAGCACTTTTGCTGATAAATGTACAGTATAATAGTATATCTTAAAACTAATATATATATATAGTTTCAAGGTATACTATTAGGGATAGAGTGTATGTAAATATAAATTGGACACTCAGGTCAACACCAACTGGTGATGGTTTGTTTCAGACTAATAACAATCATCAGGCATGACGATTTAATTTTGCACAAAACAGTCTTTCACCTCTGGATGTTGAGTTCAATGTCAGCTTTTATATATTATTATTTATATGGGTTACTCATATTTATAGATTACATTTGCTATGTTATTGGTAAGAGAAACCCTTTGACAGAATCACATTCTCATTCTTTCCATCTTTGTCATCAGCTAAGAATTTGATCCATATTCTTCCTGAAATAAAATGTGCAATAGTAGACTTGATGTCGTGTAAGAACTGCTTTCCTTTTATTTTTCGAAAATGGCTTCAATGATGTCTCATCTTTACCCATACGCTGTAGGCAACCAGTACATATACTTTGCTTACTTCCATAAGACTGCATTATTAAAAGTGAATGGGGAGAGTTGATATGCCATCTTCTAACAGATTTAAAGAAAATGTGGAAACATTCCTTAAGTCTTTCTTTTATAGTGACATGCCCGAGGCATTTAGGAAATAAATGAACAAAGCCTTGTGTCATTCTTTATCCTATGAGAGCCTATGGATATATGAGTTGCTGTTCAAACATTTGAGGAAGTTGGCTCTAAAAGATTATTATTCAGACCTTGGAGTTTAAAAGATATTATTGTCCTCTTGGAGCAACAATTTCACAAAGAATACAAACAAAAGTTTGCAGTACACTGTTGAAATTTCCTTGGCTTTGGTCCATCATCTTCTATATATACTTACTAGCCAAATTACCTGCACCTTGCTGCATGTCACAGTTTTTTTGTAAGAAAATGATGATTGATTTTAAATCATTTTTATAATTCGTGGATAGAAATAATGCATTTCAATCTTACTCAATGATCTTGCTGATGTGACCTCACTCTTCTGGCTTTCTCCTCCTATATTTAGGATAAGATTCATTCCTTTGTTCAAATTTAATTTAAATCAAAGAGGAAAAAAGGGGTTAACCCCCTACCCGGGGACACCCATTGATTAAAATAAAATATATTTATCCAAGTACCCTTGCAGTGATTCTCTTGTTCAAAGTTAAATTTAACTTAAATCAAAGGAGAAAACCTCCTTTAATCAAAATGAAATGAACTTATCTAAGTACCTTGGATAATATAGTTTCAGAATATATATGGTTATGGGGGATCTATCTCCAAAATCCTAGGAGAAGTTTGATAACAAACAGAGGCTCCAATTTGATTATATATAGATTCCCATTCTAGTATAGTGAATAGTAATAACTTTATTCCTATGTTCAACTGACACTAGTCCCAAATATTGTATCTAAAAAATAAAGAAATATGAGGTTGTCATTATATATGTTGCTTCTCCTCATCTTTTCATCATTAGACGAAGATACCAAATTCCAAGATATTTATGGTGAGAGATGAAGAATTGCAGTTAAATTTTCCTTTGTCAACAATAAAATTTATGTCATTGCAATGAGAGTTCATATCCACAACATTATTTTTTTAATATATTATGGGCCTAGTCCCTTGAAATAATGACAGTGAACTTACAAGGGATGAAAATAAAGGAAAGGAAATAGGATATTATAAAAATAACATTTCTGTGATCAACTGAGATTTTCTGGTCAGGAAAATGGAGACACTAAGTCTGTTCTCAATTCTGATCCAATCAGCTTACTGGCTAGCTACCAATTTCCTAATTCACTTGTCTGCTAGGATAGTGAGCTAATCTCTGTTGCAGATATGCCCACTGAAGCTGATGTGCAATTTATACTGCAACTATGCTGAGTGGACCTTAGTCATAGTTTCTAGGTAGGGGTTAGAACGTAATCTGGCATGATCATTTGTAGAAAGGCTAGTAGGTTTGAATTCTAAGTTCTGATGATTTGTGACAGCACTGTCATCAACAGCTTCCAAACAGTTTTATTGACTCAGTTTCACTGACAAGGCCTGGGTTAACTTTTGTTATGTTTAACAAGCATTTCACCATGGTGCTGCATTTTTTGGATCATCTGTCCCAGGCCAATATTGACCAATGTGAGATTCAAACTTGGGTCGTTTTAACCTCATACCCATTATCAGCATAGGTGTTCCTCAAGGCTCCATCCTGTCTACATAAATAACCTTCCTGATGCCATAAATTCCCAAATTGGCATCGATGCGAATGGCACCACAATTTACTCCTGCCTCAAAAACAAATCTAGTGTCGCTGATAAAGCTAACCTGGCCATGCATCTCAAAAAGAACCTCCAATCGGTTGTGAATGGGGGCAGGAATTGGCTGGTCAATTTTAATGCCTCAAAAAAAAACTGCTCTCTATTAATCACCACAAAGATCTTTCATTGAGTCAATTGCTTTGTCCACCGCAAGGAAAGTTGGCTCCCTGTGCCATGCCAGGAAATTTTTCTCCCCAGAATCGATCCTTCAGATCTACAAATCAACAATTCACCCTTGCATGGAGTATTGCTGCCATATATGGTCTGGAACCCCTTCTGTTTGCCTCGGGGTTCTTGATAAGATCCAGAGGCGGATATGCAATATAATTGGCTGTGTTCTGGCATCTCATCTACAGTTGCTCTACCACAGATGCACCGTTGCCTCTCTTTGTCTCTTTTACAAATATTTTCATGGTAATTGCTCCAATGAGCTGCATTCGCTGGTTCCCAGACTTCATGAATTCAAGCGCCCTATGAGGCTGGCATCCTGCTCTCACTCTTTCACTGTCAAAACTATTAAATGTAGCCATCTCTTCTACTCTAATAGCTTCATATCTCACACCTCTTGTATGTGGAACTTCCTTCCTTATTCCAGTTTCTTTGATAGCTATAATCTCCAACTATTCAAGTGTAATGTCAATTGACATCTTCAGTTGCCTTGATCTATCCACTATCCTTCTCCTCATCCGTTCCTCTATCACTCCTATCTGATCTTGCTACAAATTTTCTGTAACCCTTGTATCCTAGTGGCTTCTCACCTTGCTTGGGGTGAAACACTTAAAAAAAAATTGAGTTGTTCGATACAATTCAAAAAATCTGGTAACTAACAGAAACTTGAAATTGAACAAAGACATGTATTTTAACAAAAGCTCCAATTTCTTTTTATTCATTAAATTATTGTGCAATAATGAAGTTGCAATATTATTGTTGGTTATGTGTGACATGAGGCAAATCAAAGGCAATAGAAACATGGAATTAGCAAGAAAGTACAGATGAGAGCAGTGAAAGACAGGAAGCTGCGGAGAGCCATGATCACACATGGCCTGATTATGAATTATGAAGCCATTTATAATTCAATAATAATTATCATACAATGTGGTGCTGAAAAGGTTTTGTCTCAGCCTACTGACCTAGAACAAAACCAGTTTTTTTTCTTGAAATGATACTTCGTTGGGTTGAGAACTTTTCAGCACTCTCA
>OZ010584.1:7194934-7434934 GCA_963932145.1 Acanthosepion lycidas
ATTTCTCTGTATTGCTACTTGAAATATCTATTTTAAATATCTTCAAAATTTTGTGTGTGAAAAATTTTTGAAAGAAAGAGGCAAAAATCTTTGTATATTTAAAGAATGTTTTCAGTTGCCCAATTAATATCATCCTTTCTCATGCATTTGCCAATATAAATGACAAATATTATTTTAAGTGAATATAGACTAATAGTTTTCCACTAGTTATCTGTTAAATAGCAGGGCAAACTCGGCTCTGTTGCCTTGATTGGCAACCAGTTAAGAACAACAACAATTCTGAATTTGAAAGCCCTGAAGAAGTTGATAGAAAATTATTCTCTCATTTTTTCCAAGGATAATCAGGTCAATGCACAGTTTACTAGTATTAAATCAAAGGAAACTGTGGAGAGGCATAACTGCCTACATCTTGAAGGGACATGGTAATTAAGGAGGAGTAGGAAGAGAGGACAATGATGTTCATTTTTCAAATTGTGAATAGTCTCTGAAGGTTGTTTTTTATTTTTGAAAGCAAATTTCTGCCTTCTTGACATTATTTTAATTCACACTAATGTCCTCATTTTTTTTGTCATCATCATAACATTTCAGCTGTTGAAATCATTAACCATCTTTTGGTAGTTATTGATCCAGGTAGTCTTCAAGGAATTTCAAATTTGATACTTTATTTAATCTACATTTAGTAAGGTACTAATTGGGAGTTCAATCCTCGTTTTGGGTAGTGGTGACTTAGAGAGACTTTGAAATTTCCTGAATGATACCTGGATCAATAAGAACCTGAAGAAGGCCAGAGCGTTAATAGGCTAAGCATTGTGATATTGACAATAAAGATGACTTCAAATGTAAATTATGTAAAATATCATTATCATATCAATGCAAATGCAAATTTCTGTCTTGTTTCTGAAATAATGTCATCTTTGGATTTCAAATAATCTCTAATATAGTCAAATGGATTACAAGCATATAGCCACTCAAGAGAGTGGATTTCAGTGTTGTGTTTAATTTATTTCTTGATGTAGATATCAGACTCAGTTTATACAAGAAATGGTTTATGCAAACAATGTGCTTTCAAAATAAATCATCTCATCAAATCAGGGAATTAGTTTCTTCATATTAAAAATCTTGAATGTAATTGCTCCTTAATAAAATATGAAAAATTAAAAAAAAAAAAATCATATAAACATAAAAAACACACACACATATACACACACACACACACACACAGAGTGTGATGGGTAAGTTCTCAACATTTTGTATTTTTAATTTTGCACATGCGTGTTATTTGTTTTTGATTATTCCGACTACACAGTTGGGCACCATCTGTGCGGAAAAAAAAAAAAACCATGACGCAGTTCAATCTGCTAGAAATACTGCTTGGCAGGAGCTCCAATATGAACATTTCAGAGTGAGTGTTTGGACATCAATCTGAGAACAGTGCAGAGGATCTGGAAAGAGTTGGATGAGTCTAATGGTGATTACAAAGGTGTTTGGAGTGATCATTAGTAATGGTGGCATTATGCCTCCAGTCATCTTCGTCTCAGACTCAACATGGAGACTTACATCAAGTGCTTTGAGGAGGTAGTGCTACCCTGGGTCAAGTGGGTGGCTTCAGGACTCTGCACCATGTCACACAAACAGGAGACCCCAATCATGGCTGTCAGAGAATTTCTGCAACCACATAATCCCTTATATCTGGCCACCTAACTCTCCAAGACTGCAACCCCCTTGATTATTATGTGTGGGGTTCAATTAATCGAGAGACCAACAAAACTACTTATGACATCAAAGATGAACTGAATGAAATAATTACAAAATGATTAAACTCAATTTACTTCCTTTTATTCTCCACAAGACAATCCAGAATTGTAAGTTTTCAACAGTAATGTCGTTAACAAACCAACAAAATACTTTGTATGATATTTCTACACTTTGAACTCTACTGTATTTCTATCAATCACCAAACAGTTACTCTTCCCTTGTTATTGGGTTTTCCTTTTGTAACATTGAAGTCAAGGATGATGGCAGCATTCATCAACTTAAACAAGAGGACTGTTCTGGAGATTTGCAGGAGATTTTCAGAATCATCTGGAGGCTGTGGTTGAAGCCAATGGTGATTTTACTCTTTATTATTTCAAGATATTTTTGTGTAACTTTAGTAAATATATCTGTTAAAATGAGATGTCAGTGTTATTTTCTTTTTTGTGTAATTTAGACAACATTTTATCCATCGCATTTTGTGTGTGTGTGTGTGTGTGTGTGTATATATATATATATATATATATATGTGGGCAAATAATGTTTGGAGAGAAAACAAAACATAAAAAAATGAGTAGTTTTGAGAAGAATTGAAGTTACATTCTTTTTTTCATTCCCCCCCCCCAATCTATTTCACCAAAAGATAAACTGAATGGACTAGTTTTTCTTTCTGTCTTCAAATATTTGCTCGTAATTCAGAAAGACTTTATCGATGTCTTGTCAAATTTGCATTGCATTCTCTGATCAATATTTGGGTTGGTATCTGTAGCCTTTTGCTTCAAAGTTTCTACCTAAAAAAATATTTCTTCATCTTTAGTAGTTGGCTTCATCTTTGCATTAGTTTCTTAATTCTTTATTCTCTTCTTGAAATGTATTTTGTTGATCAGGTGTCTGTCTTTGTTGTTTTAGAACGAGATTTTCAAGCATTTCATTACTGAATGATTTGAATCGGACAGAATTAAAAAAAAGAAAACGTTGCGTTAAATGAAGACTTGTTTGTATTCAGACTTTCTGCTCTGTTGAATTTCACATTATTTGAAAGCTTATGAATAAAAACATGATTGTATTTAAATCTGACTTTACACACTTGTTAATCTATTCCAGCAGAGGACAAGGAACCTTGTAATTAATCACAAGAAATGGAAATGAAACCATTCTTTAAAGCACAAATGGTGGAAACACTTTCCCTTTTTTTTTAACTCAAAGCAATATATAGAATAAAAAATATTAAGTTATAAAACACTAACGAAATAAAGGGAATTATAAGTAATAATCAACCTTGAAGTGAATTGTGGGTAATATACCCAACCTTGAAGTGAATTGTGGGTAATATACCCAACCATGAAGTGAATTGTGGGTAATACTCAATCAAGCACAGAATTATCTGTGCTTGATTATCTTTGTTAAAAATTAAGTTTTCAAAAATAAAAGAACATTTAATTTATGTTGCCATGTAACAAAGATCAGAAAAAGTCAAATAATTTATGTATTTTGACTTCACATCCAATAGACATGTAATGTTAAAAAGGTTTCTTTTCATTTCATTGTGTTTTACATTTGCAAGTTTTCTCTTATAAAACATTGGCATTTGAATAATTCTCGTTTTATGTGAAGAGTTTGCAAAAGACTTTTGCAGCAGTTGAAGATAAAAAGAAAACATTTCATAAACATTCTTATTTTGACAGATCAAATAACTTTTGTCCAAAAATTGATTTTTATTTTTATTTTTATTTTACTCTCTGCAGGGTTATCTGGTACTGCCAGGGTTAAAATATTTTCTTGGGTCAGAATTAAATTTTATCTCCATCTCATCTTTACACCATACTGATCTTCTATTTTGGTCTGTGGCTTTCTCTCTCTCTCTCTCTCTCTCTCTCTCCCCACTTATCTTTCATAGTCTTTCATTCTCTCTGCCTCATCATTTTGGCATATGGCATTCCTTCTACCCTGCTACTTTTCTGTTTAGATTGTTGTTTTCTCTCTTTTATGTTCCCCTCTTGCACTATCTTCCTCAGTCTGCTTATATCTACTTGTTTGTATGTGTCTTTTCATCTCTCTCTTTCATATATATCATAGTAATTTTAATTTCAATAATGAATATGCTTATAAAATGCGTACATTTCAGGAATAAGTTATTCAAAAAAAATTTCACTTGAAGATGGAACAGAGCTTGGTACTTTAATTCAATTTAATTCAAATAATTATATTGAAGTTTTCGGCTCTTGTTTTGAAACATGAGAACTCTTACGTAGCATTGGAATCATATTTTTAAATAAATAATTATATTTATGCTTTACTTTTGTATCAAGCACTATTTTTTTAAAATAATAACAAAAATACTAAAGAACTTTGGATTATTTACCTAACGAGTTCTTTCCTATTTTCTATCTATTTTTACACACACACACACACACACACACACACACACACACATATATATATATATATATATATATATATAATATGAAAGGCTCAAACACTAATAAAGTTATAACTTATTACATTGGAATCATAATCACAATCCAATTCATCAGACCTACAAATTCAAAAAGAAAACAAAGTATTTTCTGTTTTTTTTAAATTTGTAGATCTGATGAATTGAATCATGATTACAATTCCAATGTAATAAATTATAACCATGGAATATTAGTGTTTGGGCCTTTTATATTATATTCATGCTCTGTTTTGTACATAGAACTCTGCGTGGATAATAAATATATATATATATATCAAGAAATATAGTTTTAAAGTTTGCTATATTTATGGGATAAAGTGCTCAATATCAGAGATAGAGCGTAAGTAAATATAAATGTAAAAGTGAACATTGAAGTCAACACTTAGAGGTGACAGGCTGTTTCATGCTAGATGCAATTGTCAGGCCGCCTAATGATTGTATCTAGCATGAAACAGACTGTTGCCTCTGAGTGTTGACTTTAATGTTCACTTATATATATATTGATCACTAATATTATCTCTCTCTCTCGCTATATATATATATATATATATATGTGTGTGTGTGTGCATGTCTCTTTGTCAAAGAGATAGGGGAGAGAAATTTCATGAAAATAATAGAATGGGAATATACTAGACAATTTGAAAAACATTTTTACCATAAGATGTTACACTCGTGATGTTCCAGCATTACTAGTAAAAGAATTTTCTTTCACAAGAACAAAATGTATATTCCTGAGACAAAACATAATTTATGTTAAGTGTCAATGCACTTGATTTTTCCTGTATCATTAGAGAAATTTGATTTTAAGTAATTTCCATATATTCTCCTTATGGGATCTACATAGAAGCTAATTGCATTTAAATCAGTAGTAGAAGGCTTGGCACCCTTGCTGGTTAAAAGTGTTTCAATCCTGGAGCTGTATTTCAGCTCTGCCATTTATTCTTTGTCATTTTATGGTATCAGGTGCTTGTTGAAAGCCTTGTCACTTTGAGCAAGAAATTGCTTTTGCTATCTCCTTCTTTTGGATGTTCTATCTGCTCTTACTCTTGGTAGCAGAGTGTAGTCATAGCTACCAAGTGTAGCCTGAAAATTCTTTCATAGTTTAATGAAGGCACAACAGATTATGAGACTTGGAAAAAGGATCTAGATTTGTGGACTCTGTATGCATACTTGCCAAAAAGTAAGTGGGCTATTGCCATACACTTGAATTCGGAAGAGAACAGCAAAACCAGATTGACCACATCTGAGTTAACTGTGGAGATGAGCTCAGATAATGGAATCAAACAGATGGACAATAAATTGGATTATGTATTCTTACAAGATTATTAAAGTCACTGCTTTAATAATATCAGACACACTTTAAAAGAATTATTTTCTGAAAGTGGTGTAGTATTGTCGATTGCTGGTAGTCAATGTCTGAAGAACCATAAAGTAGGATCCAGCTATCAAGGATAAAGCATTTTACAATAGATAAAGGGATGGTTGAAGGCAAAACAATTAGAGATTGGAAACTTTATGGAAATAAACTGTTATATTCTGTGCTAATAGGAATATATACTTGAAAAACAAGGTAGATAAAATAAGTAAATGTTTATTGTAAAAACCAGTACAATAAGAATAAAGGTAACAATTATGCACAAGATCATCACAAGTCAATCCAGTAATGAGTGCTACTATTGGAAGGTCGGTAGTTCTCACATAAGTCTGAGTCGTACTCAACAGATCCCAGCTAGTCGATATTTACCAGCCCCATCCCACAAGGTAGGATGTGGAACAAGGCCAAATTTAATGGGGGTAATGTGAGTCCATAGGCTTGGCCAAAAGAACTTCAAAAGTGTCAAACAAGTGTTCATTGACATCACAGAAATTTTGAATGTTAATATGAGATGCATCACATTCTGTAACATTAATCATTTTAACTTTTCAATTTTTTTAACTTTATTGTTACTGTTTTGCAGAGATCATAATAATTTCAATATTTTCCTCTTTTCATATATCTCTTTTAATGGCAGTCAACACATTTTTTGTTGGATTAAAATTTGGAGATTCTAGCAGCCATTCTATTAATTTGGTATCTTTGATGTCTTTTAGCCAAAGTAGATAATAGTCAAAAGACAAAATATACTAGGAGCTACAAAGGACAGGAAATTGTGAAGAACCATGATTGCTAAAATCCTAAAGGGATGCAGCACATAGAAGAAACAGAAAATAATAGTCGGCTTTGTCTTGTCAGGATATATAGCTTCAGCTTTTTGATGATGACCTTCACCCCATCAAAATCAACCTTGTCCAAAAACTTAGACTTATTTGCATTTAACTTGATGGCATAATCAACTTTGAGAGACCAATAATTTTACTGCCTACAATTCTAACCAAAAGCATTACTCACCTTCCGACTGTTTAAGTTCATAAAATATAGCTCTACATTAATCAATAAAAAATACTCTATTTACATTATTTGGACTATTGTCCTCATTTTTGTTGGCATATTTATCACAACGTTTTGGCTGTTGTACACTCAGGCCTTCTTCAGGGGATTGGAATGCTGAACTGAACCCTTTATTTCACATGCTGGGGTAGACTGTTCTAGTTCCATATGCCGTGTCTAATGGATGTCAGTTATCAGTTATCTCTTGTTAATTCATTTCTCCAAGTTCTCCACTGCCTTAACCAGGTATTGAACTCACAACTCTTTGGTTCCTGTCACTAGATCTAACCAACGTCTTTATCCACTGTGACATGTGTCCTTAAGTATATCTGTATGAATTTCTCTTGCCCAAGTTATTGGGAAAACAATTTTGACTTATAAGATTTGACATCATGTTCAGGTATGTTAATTATATCTGTGTTACTCAAAAATCACTTAATATGTCTGCTAATGTGATGAAGTTTGGTTCTTGTTTTATATTCTTTTTTTTGTATAGATGAATTAGGCAAAGTCAATATCTCACTAGATCTCCCAGAAATGTAGTGGTTTTATAAGCATCTGCCTCCTGCAGATCTTGTGCCACTTCTATGCATTGTTTTGTTTTTAAAAATTCTTTACGTTCCTTCTCTGCATATCTCTTGTCATCTTGATATGTTTCTTTCTCTTGGAGATTTTAATCTTTTTTCTCCATCATGTTGTACTTAGTTTCCTCCTTCCACTGTGATGTATTTTTCAGATGATTCAGTCTTGGCTCTCTCTTGACTATCCTCATCATGTCTTCATATATTTCATTCTGTAGAGCCAGGTTTCATTTTCAGTTTGCAAGATCATAAATGGGAGTGGCCATTGAAAGCACTTCATCCTTCTTCTGAACATAATCTTCCTGTAGCCTCAGTTCATATGTATGTCTTATGATCTTTTCTTTTTCTTTTTATGTGACATGTCCTTTCAGGACATAGGCAATCATGGCTCTTCACTTCCCCCACTTATCCCTTATGGCTCTCAATGTTTTGTGCCTCTGCCAACTCCCCCAGACCACGTTCTGCCATCCAATTACTTAAGCCTGCCATGTCATATGTTGCTTTCCCTTGTCTCTTTTTCCCTCTATTCCACCTGTGAGTATTAGATTCTCCAGGCCCTCCTTTCTTTTTAAATATCCCAGAAATTTCATCTGCCTCTTCCTTATGTTAAGTGTAATCTTCCTCCTTGTTTGCATCCTCACCAAGACCTCATCGTTGCTCACAAACTTGGTCCATGCTATCCTCAGCATCCTTCTGTAGAACCACATCTCCGCTGCTTCGAGTCACTACTTCATTTTTGAGGAGACCGTCCATCATTCGCTGCTGTATAAGAGAACAGATGTCATGTAGCAGCTCAGTACTCTTTTCTTTGTCACCAAAGAAATCCTCCTGTCTCGCAGTACTCTACCCAGCTTTTGGAATGCATCCTTGGAAATCCCAATCTGTCTTTTGATCTCAGTGTCGCACCTACCATCCTCCCTCAAAACATTTTCCAGATATTTAAACTTCTGCACATGCTTGATTTTAATGTCCCTGACCTGCAAATTATATTTTGGGCTTATCCTTTTACTGAATCCTGGTAGGATTTCCAGTTCTATCAGAATTGCTTTGCTGTATAGGTTGGATAAGTCCGGTGAGAAGACACATCCTTACCTTATTGCCTTTTCTATTTTTGTTTATTCACTGAACTCATTCCCTATGCGCATGCTGGCTGTTTGCTGCTAGTATAGGTTCTTGATTATTCTAATATCTTTCCCAAATATGTCAAGGTTGCTGAGTAGTTCTAGGAGATCCTTGTGGCTTACTTTGTCGAATGCTTTTGCGTAGTCTATACTATTCTCATTTTTTTGTTCTAATGTCTGTGGTGTAACTTCTTTGTATTATAAAACTGGCACTTTCTAGATTTGACTCTTTCTTTTCTTATGCCCTAGTAAAAAAAAAAAAGAAATAGTTTTCCTGTTTGGGTCTTTTGAACTGCTGGACTAGTAGGAGTGTGTGTACTTAGTGCAGCCTCTGCAACACATGTTTGTAGGTATGAACAAGATTACTTTTCTGCCATCTCCAAGGTAACTTTCTGCTTATGAGCAGTAGCTAAATTTAGTTGTTTATTTTCCAGCAATCTTTGACAGATATAATTCAATTCTAATCCATTTATAAAGGAATCTGATAAATTTGTCCTCTACCTGACCTGTTGTCATCACTTGAAAGTCACAGTCTTGACTTAAAATTTTTAATCACTGAAGATACTATTCTAAGCTCTCTTCAGGGGATTGGTGGATAGTTACAAATACATGCCAGGCAAAGATTATGCTTTGTCTCTTCACAAAAATTCCAGTGCAAGCAAGAATCCTTCAAATAAGCATTTTGCATATTGTCAGGCATCAGTAGAGGATGGGTCTGCAGAATCCAAGTTGAGACATTCCGGTTTAAGGTACTTCTCCATAATTACATTCAATAAATTGTAATGAAAACTTTTGTTGAACAAAACTGAAGAGTCTTGCTGCTTTGGCTTAGATGGCTTGACTTATTTATACAAATCATAAGACAAGAGAGGTAATCAAGTTGTCTTACCACAATTATTCAATTAATTTACATCTCTAGATTATAAATTTCATTTGTAAGTTAGTTATAAATAAAAAAAAATTTACCCTAAAATGACACCTCCAAATGTGTTGGTTTATCTAGAAAGAAAAATCTCCCATTAAAAGCATAAATATTTATTGAAGAAATCATTTGGCTTGTCTCATGTCAACATTGTAAATTCTTTTTCAGAAAAATCATTTTTTATTCTTCTTAAATATTCAAAGAATCTATTTAATATGGCAAAATATATTTCATAGATTTTTTTCAGAAAATTGAATTTTACATTTATAAACAATTTCTATGGAAAAAAAAGAGGCCAACATGTAAAAATACTTTGAATCATTCATTATTACATCTTTCAGTAAATAAATTTCCATCAAAACAATATTGCAGATTTTGTAAGTAAGTAAATGTACAAAGCATAGTGAAGATGCTTTTTGGAGTAATAAGTAATGAATTATGCCTCCTGAGAAAAACTCTCCTTTTCTGAGCTACAAAATCATACTCATTTTTGACTCATTTGCTAATTGAGTGAACATAAGGCTAAATAAAGCTTCCTTAGTTTATTTGTTTGTGTTCTTCCATTTATCATAAGAGTCTTTAAGAGAACTGGTTGGTGTGTTCCATGATTTAGCAGATTGTTGCCAGGTTAAAGACAAGTCAGTTTTCTTGGGAGAACAGGTTATCATTTAGAGATCATTGCACTTGAAAAAGACAAGAGCGGCAAGACAAATGGTGCTGGAATATAATATAAGGATACATGACTTTCTCAAGGGTATTTCTAGAAATTGAAAACAAAACAAGATTTTATATTGGTTTGCTTATTCTCTTTTCCATGTTAAAACCTAAATTTTCATTGGTGAGGACAACATATTTGCATCTAATTTGACTTGATTTTGTCAGTCTTCAGGGTTTGCGGAAATTTTTAGGACACAAACTACTGAGTTTCCTTTGAGATATAAACTTTTACTGTTGCAAACTCTTCCCATGAAAAAGATGCTGTTTTGCTCTCTGGAGTATGACCTCATTTTTGACATCTCATTTCATATTTTCTGTGGAATTATTTTCTTATGATGATTGGTTGATAAACTATAGCCAAGTTGTACTTATTATTACTGGTATACACCAGTATGGTCATGGTGTAATTAACATGGCTAAAATCTGGTCATCTTAAAATTTGTCAAAATAAGATACAACCCTTTTTATCTTGATAAATTCACTTTTCTTTACAATGTCTTTTTCTTTTTATCTTCTGCTTTTTAAACATCATTCTGACAGTTACAAGAAAAATATCCTCAAATATTCGGTTAAAAACAGTAGAACTGAAGATAAGTCTAAAAACTATTCAGATTAAAAGAAATTAAATTTGAAAAAGGATTATATATTTTTAACAAATTTTAAGCTATAAAACTTAAAATTTGTTAAAAATATAAAATAATTCACTTTGATTTTCTTGGTAAAAAGGTAAAAATCTTTGATAATAATTTTAATTTCTTCCAATATTTCTGCTTTGATTTTTGCATATAATGTAACAAAACTTTGAAAAAGCTTTTAACAGCACAAAAAGATTTTTATTTTTTTTTTCAACACAGTCTTATTTTTTCCTTTATTATCTTCTCCTGCTGACTTCTTTGTTGCCCATCACAATCTCTTTCCACCCTATTTTTAATTTATTTGAATCTAACTTCAATTCTGCCCTAAAGTAACCCACCTTACTCCATACACTTACTCTTCAATCTCAAAGTAGATTTTAAAATCAAATCAATGTTGTCTGGGTTTTTTGAAGATCTTATGCACTGGTATACTAAGGAAATTCTTTAAGAGTTCAGAATTATAGAATCGGTCTATGAATTTGTATATGTGTGTGTGTGTGTATTTTCTAATCGGTCTGTCCAGATCAGTTGATAACAATCTTTGCAGGTAAATAGGGACAAAAATATCAGTTTGCTTTCAAAATAATGGTACAAATATGAATATTGTCCTAAAAGGTCAACAGGTATGTCTTATTAAATATGCATCAAAATTTATCTCAAAATGTAGGCGTATTTTTGTTAGCTTGGCTTTTTGTCTTTTTTGACATCTGACTTAAGACAAATTTTAAAAAAATGTTGGCTCTGAGAGAGAATTTTTTTTTTTTCATTTCTCTTTTGAAAGTAATTCACTGCAATACACTGAATTCATTTTTATGTAAAAATTTTATTATTATTTTTGATAGGTAAAATTCATCCATGTGACTCAGTATCCAATTTATCATTTTCTGTTCTCTATACAATAGTTGGATATTTTGGAAGCCCAACTCTATTGAACTCATTCATATCACTCTATCTAAACTCTAGAGTCATATCTTCTTTCAACTTCAGTTTCTTGAGGTTGTTCTCAATCTCTCTCCAAGCGTGCTTTGACCATCCTTTGCTATGACTTCCCTTGATGCTCAGCTCAGTTCACCAATCATGAATTCTTTCATTATACACACATGTCCCAACCATTGAAGTTTTGATGTGGTCAGTAACAAATCCAGATCTGTGTCAATATTTGTTTTATTTCTTTTTTATTACAATGTCCACTTCACACTTTTTATGGCTGTCCAGTAGCATAGATTAAAAGAAAATGTTTTGCCAGTTGAGTCATGTCCACAACTAAATTTATAATGCATCATCAGTAATCCTTGGAGCTTCGAAGCATATAAGATGGGAGTTCAAGTCTTGTCATAGGTTGCTTTTTTTAGATTAGAAATATAACATGTAAAATGAGCTTAAGCATTGTGATATAAATCAACAAAAGTAAAATGAAAGAAAAATGAGTGAAAACTGATAATTTTACAAAGAAAACAAAGTCTATTATGCTTACTTGTATAATGTGTGAATTTATTACTGTAATCTCTGAGATTGTTTGATTCTATGTATCTTATGACTGACCAATACTGGAGATTGAAAATCAGTCCATCACAAAATGAACATGAGATAGGTAGCACAAACCTCAGATGACACAAGAAGTTACTATGTGTTAATTTAAAATAATAGCTACAGTAAACTGCATAAAGAATTATTATTGGTTTTATTTGATACCAAATAAACCAGACATATCCTAATTGTAGGCATGTGCAGAAATATTTATTTCTAAAACAAAAAACAAAAATCAGTCAGTGTGGTTAAGTGATTAGCAGCATGAAATAAGAAAACTGAGTTGAAACTGAAATAAAAACAGATTCTCTATGCACAAATGGCCTTGGGAAAAGCATGAATAGGAATAAATGATGCAACTGACAGCAGAAAAAGTGTTGATTAAAAGAAGTTACGGAAATTGTGCAGATCAGTGCAGGATTTTGAAAAGGATTTCTTGCATAAAATAAAGTGGATGTGTTGTTGGTGTAATAGGAACTCAAAATTGGTTGGAGAGCTTAGTTCAAATTTTAGTCTAATTCATTGCATTTACTTATGTACAAAGACATTTCGGAAAGGTATGAATCTATCTCCTCCCCTAGCTATAGGTTAAATAGTAGAATGTGTATCTGGAAAAATCATTGTTGTTTTCAAAAAATTGTCAATATTCACGTGCAGAATCATTCTTACAATGCCAAAAATGTTTCACTTTTAAATATATTGCAAAAAGGTTTGATAAGCCATAAAATACAAATCAGAAGCAGAAAATTTAAGACAAAATTGGAAAAATAGAATTTCCTTTATGTTGCATATTTTTTTTTTTTATTCTCAGTGAATCAACATTGCTGACTCAACTGAAGTTTTTTTGTATCTTTTTAATTGTATAGTGGATATATTTTAATGTATTCCTTTTAGATATTTCTAAACCTGGTCATGGCTGGGTGCCTCTTCTAATGTATGTATATATATATTTATATATATGGATGCATGCCTGAATGGTTAGAATATTTGCTTCTGACCACAAGACCCAGGTTGGAATCTCATTATGGTTAATTTGTCAGGAAGGTGATTTCTTGGTGTTATCAGCCTGGGTTGGCTTTCTCAGCATGCTGAACCTTTACAAAGTGCCAAAAAATCCTATTATAGGTTAACCCAAACTTTGTGAGTGAAATTGGGTAGACAGAACTGTTTCGAAACTGTCAATGGTTGTGTTAGCACAAAGTCGTAAGTCATCATGACCGAGTGTTTTAGTGTCCTGGAACTATTCAAATGGCTGATCATGATTATGCATTCTCTCCCAGAAATTATAACTAAGGTCTGCTCAGTATATTTTCCATATAAACCACAGGTGGGCTATGTGGGTGTTAAACAAAGGCAAATCTGCTTGAGCAGGTATTTACAACAGGGATTAGCTCACTGCTCTATCAGATGGGGGTGTTCAGAAAATGAGAATAGAAAGCTAATGCTGTTAACCACAGAAATAAACAGTTTATAAGATTTCTTTAATATTAGGTTGGTGCAAAAATAATGTCGTTTTCTCACATATGTTACTATGTGAGAAAACAACATTATTTTTGCACCAACCTAATAATTGTTTCAAAACACATCATATAACATTTAAGATATTTTTTATAAGTTTTCTATTTTATTATTAATTATCTTTGTAAATTGTTTTATTGGGCCTAATTTAAAAAGTAAATTTCATCATAGGTCTGTGTCTGTAGAAAAAAAAAATAGATATAGGGTTTGGAACTATATGTGATTTTGGTCATTTTTTGTATGACTTGGAACATGTCCTTGCAGAGAATTACAAGAACTACTCTACATTTGTTTTTTATGTCAATTAAGTTCATGAGAAAGTTTACACGGATATATTTTGTACAATGTCAGGGCAATTTCAAGTGTCTTTGAATTTGTCTCCAACCTTCATTTTGTAGAGTCAACCTCTATTTTGTTGAATGTTATAAGCATTAAGCAGAATTGCAAAGCTAGGAAAATTGGTTCAAAAGGAACTTAGAAGAATGAAATGCTAATCAACATTTAAACATCTGTCTTTTGCTCAAATGTCAGTTTTTGATAAAGTAATGATAAAAATTAATTTTATTATGAGAATCCATGATGAAGAAAATGATTTATGGATCCTGGACAACCTTAAACACTTTAACTTAAACTAAGAAACAAAAGCTCATTTTTACAAGTATATGGAACCTGAACAAGATGTTATTGTATAAAACTATAGAGAGCAAAGAATCATTCAAATGAGCCAGTTGCTCTGTATAGTTTTATATGAGTGCTTACTTGATCACTGTAACACTAACCTCTTTAAGTCAAAGATCAAAAGTTATATCCTACCTCCTTATTCTCCTACTTCCTACCTCCTTCTCTTTCATTCCAATCACATTATTCATGATTATATGATTATCATTTTAACATTAACCATCTACCTTAAGTGGCTCTTGAGCCTTGTATTGGGTGAAATTTAGTATAAAAATTATCTAATATATCAGATATGAAATATTTGTTTATCTTATAAGTAGAGCTAAACAGTATAAAAGAAAAATAAGCTATAATCTTTTTTTTTTTTTTTGATAATAAAAGATGTTTTCTTCATGCAAAATTTATATTGATTGACTTGTAGCTTCTTGATATCAGCTTCAGTTTTGGCTGATGAGAAAAAATCTGCCTCTTGTTCTATTACAAAATACTCGACTTTATCTGTCAAGATAAAGTTCAAATATTAGGTATTTTTTCATTCACAAACCTTAACAAATATTAGATGTTGAATCCTCTGCCACTTTTTTTTGCTATGAGTGATTGTCTCAAGAGAATTTTGTTAAAATTCTTTTTTGCTAAATTTTGAAGGCGCTTAAAAAAACAATTTCAAAGACATTGTTACTGTATTTGATGCCAACTCAATTTATAGAGATATCTTTTCTCATCTATTTCTCCATTTTTTCTTTGTCTCAAACCATTCCACTTATTATGGATCAGTCAGTTTTCAATTGAAGCAAATGTAACAGAAATAATTTCTGTTCTTTTTGAAGTTTTCACCTTAACAATCCAAAGCAATGTGAAATTTATAGAGTTATAAATGGTAGACTTATAATGTTTTAATTCTGGTGAGAAAAATTGTCTAGAATGACACTGAACAAACTAGCAGAAAATCTAGCAATCAATTCTATATAGTCATTTCACTTCATGTTGGTGGAAAATATTAGACTGAGAAAATGTAATGTGTTACTTTCTTGGAAGTTAGCATCAGCGATACTGATGGAAGGCAAAAATGTTCTCTGAGACTGATTCTAAGATTGAGTGAAATCTTGGAATAATGATGAAGAATTTCATATTTTACTATGTGCTGTGTCCTTTCAGGATTTGGGCAATCATGACTCTCCACAACTTCCTATCCTTTGTAACTCTTAGCAATTTTTCTTTTACTATCCTGCCTATTCTCTGTTTTACTGTCTATTTCCATGTGCTCATTAGGCAGTTCGCTCATTACTTTTATTTGTTCCTCCTGTTTTAAAACCAGAATAATTTAAGCAGATTTTAATAAGAGGTAGCTAATTCTATTTGTTGGCCCCACAGGTTTTTCAAAGTAGCAGCTTCCTATCTGAATATCTGTAATGAGGAATTATCCTTATTTATGTTCAGATTAATGTCCTCATCTTTGCTTTCACCCATTGTTTCCTCATCCCTCTGTTGATCTGGGTAACCTTCTGATAATTTTGAAGCAAATTTTTTTTTTATTAGTCATTTCTTGCCAAGCAAGGTAGGAATGCCATTAATATGCAGGGTTTACAGAGAGTGAAAATGAAAGAGAAAATTGGGTATAGGGTGGATTAAGGAAAGGACAGAAGAGGCATGGGATTCAAGAATACATAAGATGCTAATTGATATTGCATTTAAATTTTTGAAGATTGTAGCTATTAAGAAAGCAAGGAAATGGAAGAGAATTCCACAGGTGGGAAGTGTGAGAAAAGAAACTGTTGGAGTAGAAGTGGTGGTTACATTTAACTATTTCGACCTAGATGCCAATCTAGTAACACACTTAAACTCACGTAGTCTGGGCACCAGGAAAAAAAGCTTGTCAGAGCAGATGCTATGAAAATATTTGTAGAAATGACAGAGGGGAAACCACTTCCTGTCATTGAAAAAACAACTGAAGTTGAGATGCATTGTCATGATTGATTACAATACAGATCCTTCTTTGAATTTTGTCAAGAATCTCAAAATATACAGCAAGATCACCAGACTAGACATGGCAGCAGTATTTAATGTATGGACGAATGGTAGATTTGTAAAAATAGATTCTGACGTGAAAAATTTTCTGGCATGAAACAGAGACCCAACTTTCCTTGCAGTAGACGAAGCAATTGATTCGGTGTAGGCATTCCACTTCAAGTAAGTGGAAAATGTGAGGCCAAAAAGGATCAGTGTGTTGCTCTTCTGGAGTCTAGTGTCAACAGTGCTGATAGCAGGCAGAAAAGCTTCTCTAAGGTTGTTAAATCAAAAAATTCTCATTTAATATAAAGGGATAGATTGTTCTTCTTTCAACCGTCCATATTTATAGATGTCTCGTTCTCTTTTTCGTACTACTTGGTTATTGCTAGTTCTCTTTGTCTGAGTTTGTACTAACCAGACCAAGGATTAAACTCAGTTTCCCTAATTCTTGAACTAATCTTCTTGGTCATTGTTCCCCAGGGTAGTACAGACTCTGTCTCCATGGAAACAGAGGTAGCAATAACTAAGCTGCACAAAAAAGAAAATAAGACAAGATACATCAACATTGACAGCAGACAACACAGTTGTATGTGTCTAAATGCTCACCAAATGCAAGGGCCAAGAGCCACTCAAGGTAGAGGTTTATGGAATGAGGTTGTTCTATAGATGTATGAGAGGTTACTAAGTGCAGATTATAAGGATATTTAGGATACGTAATATTTGACTTTATATATAAAGAGTTTAACATTGTAATGTTTGGGAGTTTGTTCCCTAAAGTAGCATCTTTTGGGAAGAAGCTGTTAGAATGGAACTTGCCAATGAAATAAAAAGGGAATGTGGATGCTTCATCTCTGTGTTTGAGGCATAGCAGATCTTAGCTGTAAATGTTCGAACTTTTAGAATTAGGGAATGTAGCTCATCAGAACATTTTCTGTGCAAATAGTGACAGAGTAGTGATATCGCATATGTGGGAGGAGAGTTGTAGGTGGAAAATAATTTGTTGCTTCCATGGTCATGTAAACAATTCTGAAGTCTACTGTGGCTGGAAAGACAGGATTGTGTAGCTCCAGTCTTTGTAGTCTTGTGGTTTCTTCCATTCACAGTTATTATGATGATTTGTCAGTCTGTCATTCATGTAAGGCTGACTTTTGCTTGCTACTGCAATCTGTTCTATTTCTGCCACACATCTTTGCTAGAAACAAGGAAAAGAGTACCAAACCATTATGTTATATCTGTCCTCTTATATGGCAACGAATGCTGGACAATCTCCTCAAAGATAAAGAAGAGACTTGAAGCAACAGAAATGTGGTTCTACAGGAAGTTGCTGAGTATACCAAAGGCTAAACATGTGAGGTCTTAGAGAAAACAGAAACAAAAAGGAAACTTATACTTAACATCAAGAAAAGACAGGTGAAATTTCTGTATCACATAATGATGAAAGAGGGCTTGGAAAATCTGATACTCACAGGGCAAACTGAGGGCAAGAGAGATAGAGGAAAACAATGCATAACCTTCTTAATGAGCTTGAGTAAATGGATGGCGGTTTAGAAATAACAAAAAAACAAAATTTATTTAGAGCTACAAAGGACAGGAAATTGTGGTGAGCCATGATTGCCCATGTCCTGAGGAGACATGGTACATGATAAAGAAGAAGTCTTCTTTATTCAGAAAACACATGGCTAGTTCTTGATTTGACAAAGTTCAGATGGCCCAATTTCCTCTAAACTAATGCACGCATGAAGCCACCAGTAAATATGTCTTTATATAAACATAAAAAAATATTTGTTGACTGATTGAGTTTAGGAAAAATAAATTCACTGAAACTGTTTTGCCTAATAATCAATACAAACCTGATGGATAAATCTTAATGTAAACAATTTAGTCCCAAGGTCTTCAGATATGATTTTTGACTCCTGCCAAACTTTAGTGCATGTCGTCATTTTCACCTAATTTGGCAAATGTAGCACAAGGCTGTCCCAAATTGTGCAAAGTTACTATGCTATCTCTAAGTTAATATTAAGGTGAACCTTAATATTAACTTAGAGATAGCATAGTAACTTTGCACAATTAAGAACCCCTCAATACATCTAATTTCATTAAACTGATTAACTTATTATTTTTCTATATTATATTCCATTAATCAAGAAATGTAACCAAATCTTCTCGCTCATTGATTTCTGGTTCTGTACCATAATTCCAAACCCTTTGTACATTTAATATTGTTCGCTAACTACTGCCAAGACTTCTCAGGACTTTAATCCTCCTTGTTTCATTGGCAGCCTGGTCTAGACTACTTACTAATGGAATATTTCTTTGTTATTAACACAAAGTATGTTTGTTTAATGATATAGAGTAATGCCTCCTGTTAACATAAAAAATAAAAATATCTGCAGGTGTTTTACATAATTTTAAAAATTCTTTCTTTTGTTATAGATTCAAATTCATTTTATACTATATTCGGTCATTTCATATTATGCATGTGTGAGAGAGAGAGAGAGAGATTGATTTTATTGAAATCTCTTGATCCTTTAGGTTGAATTACAAGTGGAACTTCTCTTTAAAGTTCCACAGTCATTGGATTGCATCAGTAACTACCAATCAATATATCTCTAAGAAATAACCTGCTTCTTTTTCTTTAATTCATATCCATGTTTGATCAGATTCATGAAATCTTCGAAGTTTTAAGCTACATCTTCATTAGCCAATATTTGATTTTTGTAAATTGCAAACCTCTTGATGAGGATTTTTTTCTTCTTATTTCAATAAATTAATTATTAAGTGTAGAAAAAAAAATGATGATGAATGGGGGTCAAAAAGTACAGTGCGGTGCTTGCCAGTAGGCCAGCTATTTTTTCTTCTTCTTTGGTTGCCTCCTGGAAATGGATTGCGTGACTTCCTTTCTCAGCCGTTACACTGGGTAGTTGGGAAACAGACACCAATTCAGCCGCACCTACTTCGACTTCCTCTTTGTTCATCTGACAGTCCATACATCCAGCTCTACTGCATGCAGTCCGCCAAAAGACTTTGGTTCTGTTGTGCTGCTGGCATCCCGCTTTTTATGCTATTCCAATAAGGCCAAAATTTGCATGTCTGCAAATATCGTCTCGTTTTGGATGAGATCGGCATGCATAAATTGTGTCTTCAATAGCGGCCATATTTCTTTTTGTCATCACTTTGCAGGCAAGTCACGTTTGCACTTGTTTCGAATTCTGAGGTAAGTCATGTCTTTCGTCGCATTAAGACGATTTCATGAATAATTAATCCTTTTTTTGAATCCTTTTAAACAATTTGTTTTTTTTAATAATTCTGTAGACATGCTGCTGTTGCCACAAAACAACAGCCTTCAAGAGATTATTACATTGGTGTGGGGCTGGGTTTATTTTGGGAACTGAACTGACATCACCATTGATTTTGAGCACCTCAGTATTAGCTTCAGGTACCATCAAACTTTGTTGTTTTTCTCTCCCAGTGTGGGAATGTCAGATGAAAGTGCAGCCTCACCATATATTTCGTCTTGTATTCGCAATTTTCCAGTTAATGTTCATGAACCCAGAAATGAAATGTTATATCCATTGATGTGAAATTTGGATTAACTTGACCACCTGACAATGTCAAGTTGCTGAGCAGTGAATGCGAAATTTAGTTTGAAAGTCAAGTCAGTGTTCTCCATTATTCAATCTAAAATGATTGGCATTCTTCATTTTTCAAACTGGTATCTTATGCAGGTGAACAATGGAATTCTCTGCTATATGGTATTTTCCTGGTGGTTGTTTCTTTCAATCAGTCTGTAATTTATGCTTTTGTTTAGACATGCATCTAATTTTAATGACAGAGCTCTGCATTATTTTGTCACGTAAGGATATTATCCCCACCGACACAAAATTTTTAAGACATTGCCAGGATCATATCCAGATAATTTGTAATATTTGAATGAGTGTGCCATATTGCAATCTCTTGAGAGAAAATGTGTTGTGACTCTAGGCTACCAACCCTTACCACTCCAAATGGTGGTCTTTTCCAATTGACATTTGCCTTATCTACTGTTATCCAAATTTATCTGGAATTGAATATCATTTCAAACATATGCTGCTGTAAAAACAAGATCTGTGTTACCAAGTTTATAGTTTTGGAGATTAAATTAGCTTACTAGTTTAAGTCAAAATGTTTTTCCATCATACACTAATCTCTGTTGCCATTGTTGTATCAGAAGAACAATTCCCTGCTTATATCATTTGGCTGGTTTAGACGTAAAAAAAACTTCCTGCACCCATTTTATACCTGCTAGAGTTTTTGAGCATAAAGGTTAGTATTCCTAGATCAAAGTGCAACATACCCTCAAAATTCCACCAAACACACAACATTCTGTTTGCCCTTGTTTAACAACAGGTTCTGAAGCCTAGCATGAATAAAGCTATTGATTTCTCTTATTAGGATTATGAAAATAGACCCCTATTTCATCCTCAGTTGCAATTCAACACCAAAAATGGGCATCTTGAGGATTTAACAGTAGTTGTTTGCAAATGTTTACATATCATAGAGCCCGGTCATTGGTCAGTTCATAACGAACTTCACGACAGAATCTGTTCACAGGGCTGATATTATGGAGTTGTTGATTGATGATGCTTTGTTAAGGACCAAGTTCTGTGAACAATGTATGAGTGCTTGTGCCTGTCTGTTGTTTAACCATTTTGATCAAGGCCTCAGTTTTCATAATAGAAAGTCTTACTGACTTGGTTTGTCTTTTGTCACTTTCTTTGAAACATCTTTACCAGTTTTGTGCCACACATTCGTTTCAGGGCCTTGCACATCATTAATTTCCTTTGCCACTGCCCTTGCACTTGGTCCTTTTTGCCATACGTAGAGTAAAATCGCTCTAACTGCAATTTTTTCAGCACTCTTTATCAAAGCTAGAAAATAAAGAATTAATGTTTAAATATTATATATGAAAATACGTAATGAAGAAGTCATCAACAATTGGACAACAGGTTGTATTAAATTAATCATATAACCATGAGATTCAAATTGACAAAAATCATCAGTGAAAATCTAAAAAAAAAAAACTTTTGACTTAACCTGTTAATTAATATCAATAATAAAAAACGGAACATGAATTGACATCAAGATCAAAGCCATTTTGATTTGAGACTGGATGAGCATTTTTTTTTAAAAATAATTGTTTCCCCCCAATACAAGGCCTGAGAGCCATTCAATATAGAAAGTTACTGAATGAGGTTGTTGTATAAGCATAAGAAGGGGTGGGCGTCAGAATTGCAGTTTAGCAGGATACATAGGATAGATAATGGTTAACTGTAGATTTGAAGTGGTAAATATTGGAGTGATTGGGTAAGCATTCCACAAAGTAGCAGTTCTTGGAAATAAACTGTCCGAATAGAAATTCTTCCTTATTAATGGAATATGAATGATTCATCTCATTGTATATGGTATGGCAAGTCTGAGTTGTAAAGGCCTGAACTGGTGGAACTAATAAATATAGATTGTCAGAATATTTGCCAGGTAACTAGAGACAGAGTAGTGTGATCTTATTTATCAGTTTAAGTAATTAAGCTGCCAATTGGTGGATTGGAAAGAGCAGTTTGATTTCAGAAGACATTTAGCTCTACGTACAATTTTGATCTTCCACATGAATTAGAAATATATACTTGATAGATATTATATACACACACACAGGTTACATTATCTTTGACACTCAGAGCTGAAAGAGAAAAAAAGGAATGGGGAGACCAGAACATGATAAGAACGAGAAATAACCATAACCAATAACACACACACACACACACACATAAAATCAACTTAACACCAATAGTAAGAGCTCTGAATTAGCTCAGAAATTAATTAAATCAAACTTACTATAAAAATAACAAAAAAATGAGAAAAACGAGTCTTTACTGAAACCTCTTGATGAGTGGACTGAATAATTATAAAAATGTACATCTACAAAACTTTGGAGTTGATGTGTTGAATCTAATATCAAGCAGCTGAATGATAAATTTTATATTTGTATTAACCCAGTATATATATATATATATGTGTGTATATATATATATATATATATATATATATATATATAACTGAAGTCATATGAATGAAGGAAATAGTACTAATAAATAATTATTATCATAAAAACAATATGAAAACTGAAGTAAAATTTCATATTGAATTGAATAATTCACAGATATTTTTCTTTTACAGAGAATTATTTTTGTAAAAACTATTTTTCAAAAAATTAAAAAACAAATATTTTTGTAAAAAGTTTACATTCGACTGAGAATAGTGACTCTTAAAAGAAAAGAAAAAGAGGCTCGTTTTATGACAATTCCATTGAATATTTTGGACGTTTATTTTGTTTGACAGCTTAGTTATTTTTCTGGTAAACTCCTGTCCTTTTGAACAATGGAAATGTTGAGCAGCTTTTTCTGGAAAGACATAAGAAGGTGCTGAATAAGAAACTGATTATGATGATGATGATGATGAAACATAAAGAAATTGTCAGTTGTCAATTTTCATAAGAGTTATTGCTCCAAACATATCTTTTCATAAACAACAAACCTTCATTTTTTTTTCTTAACCAGGAAATAGAATAATTCATCTTTGCACCAAAATGGATTCCTGTAACAAGAGACGACAACTAATCTATTCAGAAAGGACATTTATGTAACAAATGACAAGATTTATCATTTGGGGAAAGAGGATTCAATGTGGGAGAATTCTTTTCAATTTATTAATACATTTTTCTGTTAATTCACTGTAACACTATTAACGTTTTGAAACAAAAAATTTGCTGCATATTTTTGACAACCTAAAAAGCAAAGAGAACAATTGATTGTGAATATATTTTGATAAACTTGATGTATATTGTAGCAGTTTCCTTACATAAGTGGATTGACTTGTGTCTTGAATTCTGTGTGACATTAATTCTGAATAAATTAACAAAATTATGCTTAATTGTCCATAACCAGTTCTTTTATTGTTTTTAAAAAATATTTTTGTGAGGTGGTGTTCATAGATAAATACCTTATTTGGAGGCTAAACCTGATCTACTGGTTCTGTAACATCTATGAAGAGTTAAAGAACCAGTATACTTTCAAGTTAAAAAATTAAATATGGCAGTAATAGCTGTATATTTGAGTTGTGATATTCTTTTTATTTTCTTTCTCAGAAACTGAGATGCTTAAATAAAAAGTATTGTGGAAGAGGGTGAGCTTTTTATCTTGAAATTTGAGTGGAGGGAGAGATTTTGTCAAAGAGAATTTCATTCATGAGTTGTTAATTTGCCACAGGCAATTTGTGAAACTGTCATCTACCCTTGCCTGTTGCTTTCAGAGTATCATTATTTGTGATCAAAGACACTGACTTCAGCTACAAAAATATCTTTCTTCCAATGTCTTTTGTAGACCATAAAGATTACTACTATTTCATTGGTTAAATCTTTTTTGAATTTTAATTTCAGACTCCAGACATGCATTGTTTTCAGCTAATAAGAGGTAAAGCAGATAGAATGGAAAGTTTGGCAAAAGAGAAAAGATAATGCCTAAAGAAAAATTTCTCATTCCTAAATAGTTAAGGCTTTCTATTAAAACAAAACAAGAAAACTATCTATACTGGTGTTAGATATTTTGTGTCAAATTTTATTACACAAGTCAATGTAGGTATCAACCAAATCATGCTGGTAAAATATTCAGTATTCTATTTTTATTTATCCGTGCGATATATCATGAAAGTTTCATCTTCTAATATGTCTTCCCATCAGAAAATATTGATACAGTGATTTTGAGATGTCAGGAATATATTCTGCAAAAAAAAAAAAAAACTGTTTTTCACAACTTTTTTTGCTTTCATCATTATTAATTCTCTATATAAAACTAAAAAGAATCTTGTAACACGATAACTCCTACTTTTTTAACAACACAAGTGAATGTTCTTTTTTATATAAGATAGCAGTGATTAAAAAGAATTAATTAATAAAGCCAAATTAATCTCTTCCTTTAAAATTATTTCGTCTGAAGAATTGAGAAACATTAAAAAAAAACCCACACTTGATAATGATTCTCCAAATTATGTTGTCAACAAAGAAAACATTTATTTAGAGATTGGCTAAAAGGTCTCATCATCTTACTGTTAAAATAGCAATATGTAACCAAACTTCTATTCTGATAATTTCTTTTCTCCCCCTCCTTAACTTTAGAATTCTCTTCTTGGTTCTTTGCCACCTGCAATCTTCAAAGATTTCAATGTGTTATCATTCACCATCTTTTGTCCTCTTATTGTCCTTTCTTCTCACTAAAGTCTTCTCATTCTCTTACATTCCCAGTAACCCCATTGCATCTTCGTGACATTGTTGCCTTGCTTAGGGTGAAATGGTTAAAATCAAGTGAGAATCGTATGCCTTTTCAAAGTGGTAAATACAAAGGGGAACAACAAACCCATTGATTTATCAATGTACTCAAAATGTAAACTGTATAAAAAATACTATAAAATATAATCTTTAGCTGCATCAGTAATAAACATTAACAATTCATTAGCTATTACAAAAAGTTTTAAACTTTGTTGTCATTAACATTATATTAAAATCAAATCCTGTATATAAGACCAATGTTGCTTACAAATCCACTTGACCAAAAGATGATTGTATGTATTAAAAAAAAAATTATATCAGATATATAATAACCACTTTCTCTTGTAGACCCACAAAAGTCATAATTTCAACCAAAGTGCTATACAGAAACACATGATAGAGATACATGGAAATGCATTCCAAATTCTAAGCTGAATACAAAGAAATAGAATAACTTTGCTAGAAACAAGGAAAAGAGTACTAAAGTGTGATATGATATCTCTCCTCCTATATGACCATGAATTCTGTACAATCACCTCAAACATAAAGAAGAGACTTGAAGCAACAGAAATATGGTTCTACAGAAGGATGCTGAGGATACCATCGACCAAATATGTGACAACAACAAAATTTTGGAGAAAATGGAAACAAAAAGAAAACTCATGCTTAACATCAGGAAGAGACAGTTGAAATTTCTGTATCACATAATGATGAAAGAGGGCTTGGAAAATTTGATACTCACAGGGCAAGTTGAAGACAAGAGGGATAGAGAAAAACAATGCCTAACATATTTAGTGAGCTTGAGTAAATGGATGACTGAACCAAAAATACAAATAACAAAAAGACAATATTTATTCAGAGTGCCAAAGGTCAGGAAGTTATGGAAAACCATGATCACCAATGTCCTGTGGGGACAGCACATAAAGAAGATATTTATTGGTAAAAGTGCTCAACATGAGGGATAGAGCATATGTAAATATAACAGTGGACACTGAGAACAACACCAAGCAGCAACACTCCATTTCTTGCTTCAACACAATCTTCGGATTCACATACTGTATTTTGAACAGGAGTAGAGGTTTATCCCTTGTTTCTGGTTTGCAACTGGGTTTCCAGTTTCTTCTAAAATCTATTTCAACTCTTTATTTGTAACATGTCCATCAGAAATGTTATTTACTATTTATTTATTCTCAATAGAAGTAGATAGGTTCACACTCCTTCCTGGTCTTTTGAATAGGAGCAGATGTTTATTCTTCGTCTCCTTCTTAGGATTTTTTTTTGTACCTTCTAAAGTCTTCTCATTCTCTTTCAATTCTGGTGGTCTTTTACATCTTGGTGTCATTATCACCTTCCTTAGGGTGGTGCTTCTTACTCTGTAACCATCTATCTAGAGTGGCTCTTGGCCTTTTACTGGGTGAACATCATTATAAGATTGCATTGAAGCATGAAACAGACTGTCACTGCTTGATATTGACTTCACTGCTCACTTTTATACACCAGATTGTGAAGTTATTAGTGACTAAACTTGTTAATTCACCAAGCTTTTCCTGTGAGAAGAGTAGCGAGACACCTAGAAAGATTAAAAAGAAAACCAGTCAAAGAGTGGATTAATCCCTTCATGGGATCAGCAGCCATCTCCCACAGATATGAAGATGTAGAAATACCTCAGCTGGTTTTCAAGTGTGTGGTAAGCCCACTGAGAGTGTTGGGCTCCTTTAGTGAACAGGAAAATTACATCCCTCGAAAAAGAGTTTGTGCCTTGTGCATGGTTTGGCAAAGAAAAATAAAAAATAAGTAAGTCCTAGATAATTACTGCCTTGGGTATACCTCACCTTTTCTTTATCCTCCCCGACTATTGTAACCAATTGCAAAATTTACTTCCCCAATAAAAGCTGTTGCTTTTCTTGACAAGGGTAAGTGTATTTTTGTCATTCATGAGCAAGAGTTTCACTGTATTAGGATTTTTAAGTTGGATCTTTTGACCCCTTTTTTGATTTGTGCCTCTTGAACCCTTTTATTCTGATATTTGACTATATTATTTCTTGCTTTTGGGATTAGTGAAATCGGATTTTAGATACAGATGTTTTTACCACCCTTGTAGTTTTTGGCATTTTTAACAGGCACAACACCTAAGAAAGAAAACTTGGTTGTAACATCTGCAACTTGACAGCATCAAATGATAATGACTGGTTGTTCTTTTTGGTGATACATACTGTTCTTTTTTAGAGTGTAGGATTAACCAAATACAACATCTGCTTGATGTCATAAATCATGATTGGATCCTGGTAATGAAGTTAGAACCATCATATATATATATATATATATATATATATAATTTATTTTAGAATATTAAAACAAAAACATGTTAAAAATTGATTTTTAACATGTTTTTGTTTTAATATCCTAAAATAAATAATATTTACCTCTACTCTGCATTGAAACCTCTTTTAAATTAAATGTTGCATACAGTGGAATTATACTCCATTTGTTATCATCTTACCTGGAGATATATATATATATATATATATATATATAGTACAGGTAATAAATCCTAGTAATATCAAATATTAAAACTGATGCACAAAAAGAGCTCAATGTACTTATTATAACAGAGCATATAAATTACACAACAAAATCCCAAATTACCTCATATGGAAGGATAGATCTATTTCAACCAACAAGATGTCAGTCAGTCTTATTCAACCTCGGTGTATAGACTGTGTTCATGTCGGAATTTGAAATTTAAGTTTGACAACAGTTAAATTAGTTAATTGCTTATATATATATAAACAATGAACTATTTTTTAAATTTGATATTACTTTATATTTATAGGGTATATGTGTTTGAGTAAATAACCCTGTTTTTTTCAAAGAGTGGAAGACTTTTGATCTCTAGGCCAGTAGATATTAATTTTAATGTTTACAAAACCGGGAATGTTACACAAACACTTGTATGCATTAAATATAATATATATATAAGAGACTTACAGCACTATCACATTGAAACACTGGTTCTTGCATTACCACTGAAGTTAAGCAAACTTGAGCCTGGCCAGTATGTAGATGAGTAGCTGCTTGGGAATACTAGGTGTTGTGTGTGGTGTGATGGATAATGGAATTGGAAATTGTAGAGCTAAGTTCCAATTCCAGTTAGATTCCTTATAATCAGTTAGATTCAAATATACTTGGGAAAGGTCTGAATCCACCTCTTCTCCCTCCAACTATGGGTTAATTAAGACCTTACATTTATATTTAGCAATGTTAACAGTAAAATGATCAGACCTAAATTCATAGAAACAAAGTAACAAAGATGAAGCCTCATCACAACCATTGCCATGAAAATATTTATAGAAAATGTACAGGGAAATTATGTTATGCTGGTGATAAAATGATTTAAGCCAAGATGCCAGGTCAGGACTGATACCATTGCAAATTCTTCTTTGTATTTTGTCAAGAAGCTCAATATGTATATGACAGGAGCACTAGACAAAATGTGGTGACAATATTCATTGTCAAGAGGAAATCTATCATTTTAATCTCCACATTTCCTCAATCTTCCTAAAGATGTACTTCATATAATAAATTGACCAGAAGTCAATCTGGGCTTTGCTAAGTGACAAAGATTTTTTCCTCTTCATATCAAAAGTTAAAATACAGGATTTAAAAAAAAAAAAAGAATAATGAAGCATATTAATTTGATTAGGAATCGTTAAATCTTCTTAATGTTCTTAATTGACATTTTGGGTTGAAGACAAATCAAAAACAGGGTGTCATGCTCCAAATAGGCACTGGCAAAAAAAAAAAAAAGAGAAATTCAAGAGATTTTGGTTGCGTTCTGAAAATGGAACCAAAAAGCAGCAAAGAAATCCTTATAAATTCTACATTTGAAAAGCAGCTTTAGATAAATTCAATATATGATTTGAGGTACTTTTCAAGAGCAGCTGCCAGGTTGACTTAAGATGGCAAATTAAACATTGAAAATAGCTAACCAATTAAATTTATATAAAATAAATTTGTTATTCCTAAATCTCATTTATTTTCCGTAAATCCCAAAAGTTCTTTCTCAGAGAAATATTTCCTCTTCCTGAGATTACACTCAGATAGAAACAAGGGGAGATAAACATGGAAAAGCCTCAATTACTAAAATTGAATCTCAAAGAAACATAGCTTCTATAAAGCTTTTATCCTTAAATCTCTTTTCATGTCTTTTACTTCATTACAGTGCTTTTATAAAATGATTCTAAATAAATTTTTGATGCACATTAATATTAGGAACAACAACACAACAAAACTACAAGAGAGTTGTGAGTTCAATACCTGGCTACTGCAGTCGTAAACAAAAAACTTGGAGAGTTGAGGTAAAGGGAGGTAACTGAGGCATGGCATGTGGATGTAGAACAATTTACCCCAGTGGATGAAATAATGGGTTCAGTTTAAAATTCCAATCACCTGAAGAAGGCCGGAGCATAGAACGTTGTGAATATGGCAATAAAGATGAAGACAACAGTTCAAACAATGTAAATAATTACATATACGCTTGAGTGTATATGTGTTTTATGTAGTAGTGTTCTTTATTAATTAATTTACAAATTTAATTAACAACCAATGTAACCTATAAAGTAACCTTTTCTTGTTTATTTCAAAAAGAACTTATGTTTGGATTTAATAAATATCAGACAATCAAGATATTTTATATCTGAAGCTTGTGAAATATTTCTGGCCCTTATCAAGATCAGGAAAAACAGTGGATTGTTAAATTCTTTTAAAGTCAGCATTATATTGTTAGTATTTTGATGATATTAATGCACAACATGGCGTACAAGTAGAATTCTTCACTGGTGTGTCAGTTATTAAATAGAATCAAAATCCAAGTCTCCAAAGTCAATAAGTTTGTATTTTGTTTGGAATGTCTTAATTTTATGATAAGTGTGATAAAACATGTTTAAAACAAATTATATGATAAGTGTGATAAAACATGTTTGAGACTAACTTTATGATAAGTGTGATAAACCATGTTTAACACTAATTTTATGATAAGTGTGATAAACCATGTTTAAGACTAATTTTATGATAAGTGTGATAAATCATATTTAAGACTACAGGGGTTACCAAGGAAAGGATAATAGTTGAATGGAGTTCAAGAAGACAGAAGATGGTGATTGATGTTTTCATTTAAATTTTTGAAGATTTTAGTTATCAGGGAAGCCTAGAAATGGAAGGGAATTTCCCAAGCAAGAAGTGTGAGAAAAGAAACTGTTTGAGCAGAAGTGGAAGTTGCATTTACCTAATTCAACAGTAAAAGGGTGGGACCTATATGCCAGTTTAGTAGCACACTTAAACTCACTTGGTCCAGGCACCAGGTAAAAAAGCTTGTCAGAGGAAATTCCATAAAAATATTTCTAGAAAAGACAGTGAAGTCATGTTATGTTGGTGAGAAAGTAACTGAAGTTGAGATGCCAAGTCAGGAGCGATTACATTACAGATCTTTCTTTGGATTTTGTCAAGAACCTTGAGATGCATAGCAGGAGCACATGAACAGATATGGCAACAGTATTCAATGCATTTTGTAAAAACAGCCAGTAATTGACTGTATTGTAAGTTGAGTCTGCTCTGACTACCTCTGGGAATGTTGGTGTTTATATAGCAAACTGGGAGATTCCATTCTGCTACTTGAGCAAACCTGTCCTGATTGGCTGCTGACTTTGGTGTGGACATGGTGCTCAATAAATATCCATGAGTACATGCTGAATAAATAGCCACCTGTGAGTGTTGGGACATATATTGAGTTACAACCCAGTTTATTTTTGTCTGCCAACTGGATGCTAGTTGGGACCTTCCTTCCTAGGGTGTGTATCATATTTTTGATTCTACAATATCAACAAATGATAGATTTGTAAATGTGCAAGACTCTGATGAGAAAAACCTTCTGGCATAACAACTTTCCTTTGAGCATATGCAGCTATTGATTTGATGTAGGCATTCCACTTCAAGTCACTTGAGAATGTTATGCCAAGAAGGTGCAGCATGTTACCTGATGATGGACAGGAAAGTTTCTATATGGTGGTTAAATGAAAGGAGTTTTGTTTTGGAGGCATTAAAATTTACAAGCTGTTTCCTGTTCCAGTTAATCACTGATTTGAGGTACTTTTCAAGAGCAGATGCCAAGTTGACTTTATCAGCTCTGACAGATTTGCTATTGAGACAGGAGTAAATGGTAGTGTCATCAGCATAAATACCTACTTGGCAACTTATGACATCAGGGAGATCATTGATGAAGATCAGAAACAGTGTAAGACCAAGGATAGTGCTTGGGGGACATTGACATTAGTGTGAAAGGATCTGGAAGGGAGCCTGTTCAAAACGATTGGATTAAATCAAACACATGCCCAGGAATACCATTTCCCTGGAATTTACATGGAAGACTAAAGTGCCAAATCTGTCAAACGCTTTTGAGATATCTGAAGCCACAGCTCAAGCTTTGCCATTATTATCAAGAGCTTGATATACATATTCAGTGGTGGCAATTAGCACATCAACAGTAAATCTGGCAAAATGGAAGACATTGTTTATCAGAGAGTAGGTCATGAGATGTAAGATGCTTAACCAGTGCATTGATTAAAGCCTCAAATACTTTGCTGAAAAGTGGTAGGAGACTAATAAGGTGATAGAGGCATCAGAAGGTTCTCGAGAATTCTTCAAAACAGGAACTACAGAGGATGACTTCCAACAAGTAGGAGAGCAGGGAGCAGTGAGGCAATAGTCGGAGAGAACTGGAGCCAGCTCGGGAGCACATTTCTTTAGGACAACCGCTGGGATCCTGGTACATCCACTTATGGGAGTCTAATTTAGAAATGCTGTTCGAGACCTGTGATAGGGTTATGCACTGTGGGGAAAAAAGGAATGGCTTACCTCCCAAACGCCCATGCGTCTGTCTGGCCTGTGGGTTGAGAAAAGAAAGGGTCCAAGATGGTGTCCGTGACTTTTAATATTTACGGTCTCATACAGTCACGCAAAGTCGCGTTACACGCATGCTAATGAGGTGTTTCTGGACTCCATAAAAGCAGGTCGCTTGGAGAAATTGACAGAACGGCATTACACCAGTGTTCGGTGTACATTGCTTTGCGTTGCAGCGTGTAAGACATTTTCCGATGGAAAGAGTTGCGTCCCTTTCACCCTTGAATTTGACACCTTTGCTACAAGCTATTTCGGCTATTACTACAACATAGACAAATTCGACTTGAAGTTGATACCAGAGTTCGACGGTTCCCCTGCTGGCCCGTCTGTGGTCGAGTGGTGGGAAAAGGCCGAGCGGGTCTGCCGGCCGTGTAAAGTTAAAGATCCTGCACTGGTCATCCCTCTGAGGCTCACCAAAGGAGCTTACGCCGTGTATCAGCAGCTCAGGGATGACGCAGACTTAGAGGAAATTAAGCAGGCTCTATACGTGGCATTCGGTGCGGACCCCTTTGTCGCCTAGAGGCAGTTCACCGAACGGCGGCTTGGGCCAGATGAAACGGTAGATGTCTATCTGGACGATTTGAGGAAGCTGGCCGCACCGTTCGGTGGAGCAAGCGACCAAATCCTAGGATGCGCCTTTCTGGCTGGACTCCCAGACAACGCCAGTCAACTGCTACGAGCATTGTCAAGGCTCAATGAGCTGGGGCTAGACGAGTTACTGGCCAGAGCCCGGAATATTCTGAAGGACGACGCGGAGCCTGTCTCAGCAGCTGTGGAAGCATCCGCACTGCCAACTGAGGACACAAGGTGCTATAAATGTGGCAGACTGAACCACTTCTCCAAAGACTGCCGAAGCCGAAGCGGTGCGAAGGATACGCATAACCGAGGAACACGGAGATGTATGCGTTGCTACAGGTGCGACAAGCTGGGCCATGTAGCAAGAAGCTGTCCGGGAAACGGGCAAGGGGAGTAAGCTACAGCACCAGACTTCTCCCCAGATCACCGCTGAACAAGGCACTACCCGCAGTGAGCGTGCGGATTAACGGGCGTGAGTGCTTCGCACTTGTAGACACCGGGTGCACCCAGACCCTTGTGCGCAAGGCATGTTGTGACATGTGGGACGAGAAAAAGATTCCAATTCTGACTGTTGGCGGGGACTCGCTAGCCTCTTGTGGAGTGAGCGTCATCTGGGCAAGCTTGGCGATGGGCCTGCAGTAGCCGTACAAGCCCTGGTCATGGACGGAGAACTGCTTGGCTATGATCTGCTCCTGGGAATGGACATCATCAGAAAATTGGGTGGCGTCCATGTTGACGAAGAGGGTCGGGCGGGTTTCACTGAAACTGGTCTTGCTCTAAGTGCAGCAATGGAGCTAGAACAGCCTGACTTTCGTGCGGAATTCGACCAGCGCACAAAGTCCTGGACAGTTTCTTGGAAATGGTCGGACGATCAACCGCCAGAGAAGCTGTACAACAGTGTGCCAGAGTATAAAATCCCCCCGCGAGCTTGTGTGGAATATGACAAGGAGCTGCAAGCCTGGATTAATAACGGGTGGTTGGTTCCTTATCCAGAGAAGGAATTGGGGCCCCCGAAGGGCCTGATCCCGCTAATGGCGGTTCTCCAGCACAACAAACAAAAGGTAAGGCCGGTGCTCGACTATCGGGAACTGAACGAGCACGTGGACCCTTTTACAGCCCGCGCGGACGTGTGTACCGAGAAGCTAAGGGAATGGCGACAGGTGGGATCAAATGTATCTGTGCTGGATCTTTGCAAGGCTTATCTTCAAGTGCATGTGCACCAATCACTGTGGCCCTATCAAACTGTGCTTATCAAGGGGCAAAGGTATTGCCTGACCCGCATGGGGTTTGGACTCAATGTGGCGCCATCAATTATGCAGATGATTGTTGACGCCATTCTGACGAAGGATGAGTGTATACGGCGAGCAACATCTGCATATATTGATGACATGTACGTGAATGAGGGAGTGATATCTGTGGCGCACGTGAAGGAGCATCTCTACAACTTTGGCCTCCTCAGCAAGGAACCGGAGAGGCTGCGGGATGGTGCACGAGTGCTTGATTTGCAGGTCTGGGGAGAGGCTGACGTTCTGTATTGGAAACGGGGAAACGAAGTCCCAGACATGCCCACCGTTGTCACGCGACGAAGCATATTTTCCTTGTGTGGCAAATTAGTTGGGCACCTTCCTGTAGGTGGCTGGCTGCATGTTGCGGTGGCGTTTATCAAGCAGAGAGCATCTGATGTTACCACTGGATAGGATGACGAAGTTCATGACGCCCCTCTCAACACCATGATGAGGGAGGTCCTCGCTAGAGTACGCAAGGAAGACCCAGCATGGGGCAGATGGTGCGTTGACAGCCAAGACCTCGGTGTGTGGGTTGACGCAAGCTCTCTTGCAACCGGTGTATCGATAGTTCACGATGGAGCCATGGTCGAAGATGATTGCTTGTTACGTCCAGAAAAGGTCTCCCAGCACATAAACCTAGCAGAGCTCGATGATGTCATCAAGGGGATCAACTTGGCGAACCTCTGGAAGTCGACTACCCTGCGTCTGTTCACGGATTCCGCTTGCGTCTATAAGTGTATCTCGGATACCCTTACCGGGATGCTTATTCGACGACGGCTTGACACGATCGTAAAGCTGGTGCAAGAATACGCACTGACAATGGAGGTGTCCCTGGTCAAATCTAGCCTCAACAAGGCAGATTGTTTAACGTGGGTGCCCCAAAGGTGGCTTGATGCCACTAAGAAAGCTATTGAGCCCATGCAACCCGCCTGCGCTACGTCCATGAGTCCCGTTCGATCTAATAGAATTGAAGAAGTCCACCAACAAAGCGCGCACTCTGGAGTCAAGCGGACCCTGTATTTCGCCAAGTTGTTTGACCCAGGAGTACAAAAGACAGACGTCAGAAGAGTGGTCAGAAACTGCGTGGCGTGCCAGTCTATAGACCCAGCACCTGTCCACTGGAAGAAAGGGCAGCTGAGTGTGAGGAACCACTGGAGCCGGCTGGCGATAGACATTACTCACCACAACAGCGAGGATTTCCTGACGCTCATTGATTGCAGTCCATCCAGGTTTGCGATATGGCAGCTGCTGCGTCGGCAAGATTCAGCCACCATCATCCGTCAGTTAAACAGTATCTTCCTTGAACGTGGCCCCCCAACGGAGATATTAACCGACAATGGCACCGCATTCACCAGTGAGCAGTTCAGGAGGTTTGCGGATGGCTGGGGAGTGCACCTACAGTTCCGGTGCGCCCACGTACCGAGTGGAAATGGGATCATCGAGCGGAACCACAGGACTGTCAAGACCATCACAGACAGGACGGGCTGCGCGGTGTCTGAAGCGGTCTACTTGTACAACATGACCCCGAAGGATGATGTCTCACCCACTATGACGCCAGCCGACACATTGCATAGGTATCACGTCAGAGTGAAGGGCATAGAGACCAACCCGCTGACGGAACTGAAAGTAACCGGAGAGAGGCTGAAGAAAGGCGATGTCGTCTGGGTTAAAAACCCATGCAGCAAGTGCACGACGAAATACGGAACCGGACGCGTCACTGAGTTGATCAGCCCACAGGCGGTGCGGGTCGACAGTGTGCCCCGTCACGTTAAGGACCTGCGGCCGACGACGCAGTTGCAACCATTGCTGGACGATGGGAGTGAATCGGAATTTGAGACCAGTGAGGCATCGCTCTGGTTCATGCCAGCTCCATCAGGCAGTGACTCAGGTATCAGTAGCCTTCCAAGGGACGCGGTGTTTTTCGGCCCTCAGACTGCGGACGTGAGCGCAAGCGATGATGAGGCTCGCAGCATCCCTCTTCGAAGAAGCACCCGGCGAAAGCGATCGCCGCCTCCCTGTCAACTCTGTGATCATGAGATCAGGGGGGAGTGTGGGGAAAAAAGGAATGGCTTACCTCCCAAATGTCCACGCGTCTGTCTGGCCTGTGGGTTGAGAAAAGAAAGAGTCCAAGATGGCGTCTGTGACTTTTAATATTTACGGTCTTGTACAGTCACGCAAAGTCGTGTTACATGCATGGTAATGAGGTGTGTCTGGACTCCATAAAAGCAGGTCGCTTGGAGAAATTGACAGAATGGCATTACACCAGTGTTTGGTGTACATTGCTTTGCGTTGCAGCGTGTAAGACATTTTCCGACGGAAAGAGTTGCGTCCCTTTCACCCTTGAATTTGACACCTTTGCTATCACTCAATAGAGCCTCTGTTTTAGAAGAAAAATCAGGTGTGGGTCCTCCAATTGAGTCAAGTGTTGAGTTGGAAGAGAATTTATAAGCAAAGCATTCAACCATATCTGCTGTAGATGTCAGGATTTTGAATTGATTGAATAGAGGAGAGATGGAAAATTTGCTGTTGTTCTGCACAATCTTTAGATCTGAACTTGCAAGATACTAATATCCGTGTACTATTTCAAACTGTTGTTCTTATTTTGGTTGACATAGATGTTATTATAAATTATTGTTTGGTTGATATACAATATTATCATAAGCAAAACATTTTGTCCAATAGGTAGAAAACTGTTTTTTATAAAAACAAATGCTGGAAACTTTTGCATATCATCAAAATATAAGTTACCATTTAGAAAGCTCTAAGCTAAAAAGAATTGGAATAATATTTCTAAAAGGTGACTTGTATTAAACATGAGAAAACTCCAACACCAACTATATATTTCTCTTTTTATATATTAAATAGTCAGGTTGATAAGGCTCTTTAGCCTTGGTTAGCAGCCAGTTAATGAGATGGATATTCTGAATTCAAAGTGATAGAAAAGGCAACAGGAAAGCACTATCTTTGCCAACTCGTCAGAACAATTCTCAGATAATAAAAAAAAAATGCAATTTGTGAAAGGTCCTAAACACCTATATCCGGAAGGCATATGACATTAAATAAACAAACAGAACCTTTCCTTGAAACTAATTATCTTTCAAATTGGCAAGCCAACGTCCTTATTTTAAACTGAAGTGTCAAAAACAGTAACTTAATAATGTATAGTTCCTATTTTTTGCCTGAATAACAGCAACTATCTATTGAGACATGGAGTTTATGAAGTGTTGGAGTCGTCATGTGTGTATATCTATGCACATTCAAAGGCTGTCCATAACTCACTTATATTTGTTGGTTGAGGCTGCAGAGAATTTAGTGAATTCTACAATATGTTCCATCCATGCTCAAATCTAGTGAGCCTGGGGGTGGGAGGCAATGGAATATGTTAGTTAGTTTCATGTGACCTGTACCCAATGGTATGATAGATTGTATTATCTTGCTGGAACAAATCCTCAATACAAGGAAACATGGTAGACATAAAAGGGTTCAGCAAATGGCCTGCAATAAGATCTTCATATTTGTCACACCTGTTAAAACTTTCAGTTTCACTTGTGGTTCTTTCAAAAACTCAACCCAACACAAGATGACAATGTAGACCTTTTACCATGCATGCTGTTAACAGGCTGGATTCATAACCCCCCATTGTGTTTTATCTCCACATGAATTTCACCATCTATTTAAAGAGCTAGAACCATCTGTATTCCATTAGCAAGGTGGAAACTAACTCCTGGATCACTACAATCTAAGATTACTCATGTTTAGGGTCAATCATTATCTATCCTACATATCCCCATAATAGACACTTCTTATTTCCTACCTTTTGGTAATTACAACAATGTCACTCAGTAACCCTCTATCTGGAATGGCTCTTGGGGCTTGAATTCGGTGAAACAATGTTATAAAAAAGCAACATGGACCCAGACTTTCATATGGGGATATTTTCTAATCCAGGCAAGGCATAATAATTGAAGTTGTGGTATTAGTAATAGTATCTTTGTTGGTTAACGACAATGAAATTACATTGAATGCAGTATAACCTTAACAGTATTGACTCATGGGTTGAGTGGCATCAGCATCATTGAGTGGTTACTATTCATCAACATTTGTATTTGTGCATTATTTGTGGCTACCTACAAGTATTACATTCTGATGATGTCCACAAATAGTACATTCCTGGTTATACCTTTTGCCCAAGAAAATCCTCCCGCAGATCCCACTCTGGAGGTAAAAAACAAACATCTTTTTAGCCCCAACAGTCAAATGGTGTTAAATCCTGTCCATGTCCTATGGCTTTCACAGTTACACTGCTTCTTTACCTATTACAGCATCTATAGTTAATCTAATTGAGTTAATTTCTACAAATTGGGGAGGACATAATCCTTCTGTGTAATGCTGCGTCCAATGTTTCGGCACTTCAGTTTATCTTGCACTAATTATCTTGATGGATTCATTATAAATTGCTTTACACATAGAAAAGTAAAGAATATTTTTTCTTTGGATTGCTAATGGTTTTAGTGTCTGTATAAAGATGCTATGAAAGAAGAACATAGAAAGGATTTATATAAACTAATCAAATTTAGATTCTATTTTTTTTTATTTCCTTGGTGGAGTGTGGAATATATTACTTTGGATACTGTCTTTTATTTTTTTTTTTTCTGGGTGGAGCAAGAATATTGCTAATGAGTTTTTCAAAGCCAAGGGAATTTTATTTTCACCACAAGTGGGTGAGGCAAATACTGTTTCATCCCATTTTGCTGTTGTCTAGACGAGGTTGTTTTTATTCTTTGATTCTTCTTGACCTTCCCAATCTCAGGCATGCTTCATTGCATTTGGCTCGACTATCATTACTTCTAAGTTGAAGAGTACAAATAGAGGGAAAAAAATCATTGAAAATATAAATAAGAATCAAATTGGTAGATTTTCTGTAAATAAATCAATTCGACATCATTTTTATTCTTCCTGATATTTGGTTGACTACCAAGATCAATATTAAGGCAAGTAGTTTATGATAATATGCCTGCAACAAAATGATGTTTACAGTGTTTCTTTGTAAGACTGCCTGCCTTAGAAAAGTATGCAATAATAATGATATGCATTCTGCAGGGTGTTCTAAAAAGTCATGAAAGGTCATCAGGTTCAACAGATTTTGTGATGTCAACAAACACTCATTGCCACTTTTGTAATGTCGACAAATACTTGTTGTCACTTTCATAATGCTTATTGTAGTAGAGACTTTGTAATTGAAGATACAACTATAGTAATGCTGTCCAACAATACTGGTGTCAGATGCTTTTGAATAATGCTTGCACTAATAGTACTTGCTTGAAATGTAACTGATGTAATGGAATAGCCTGTCACCACCATGAGTGACCAAACTATAGGTAGTAAGTATCTGTAAGTCAACAGACTAAAGAGACTAGCTGGGATCTGTTGAGTATGACTCAGACTTACATGAGAACTACCAACCTTCCAATAGTAGTACTCACTACTGGATTGACTTGTGACGACCTTGTGCATAGCTGTTACCTTTATTCTTATTGTACTGGTTTTTTATAATAAACCTTTACTTATTTTATCCACCTTGTTTTTCAAGTATATATTCCTATTAGCACGGAATATAACAGTAACCACCAAATAATGATTCATATAGTGATCTCTTGGATGCCATGCTAATTCCCATATATACATTTCCTTTACCATCATGTAATCTACTTATTCAAAATGGGATCATCTGTGTTTGCTCTCTTGTGAGCTGTTCAATCTTCAGTATCGGCAGTGACACTTTATTCCTATATAGCAAAAGATATGACAGCTTTCAAGTATTCTTTTGGGCTTACCTTAAAGGTGTGTAGACATGTCAACAAGCCCTAAACTATCTGTATCTTTTAGCATTTGCATAGAAACTCAAAAGACATTGATAACAATTATAAAAAATGATGCTAAAATAGTTTTTCTTTTCAAATTCCAAAGTGGTTACCATAAAGTTACATTCATATTCATATTTAATTCAAATATATATATATATATATATATATATATATAGGTATGAATGCTCTCCAGCTATGGGTAAATAGCAGGAAGGACTGGTTTCTATAGCCTTGGATGGCAACTGGTCTAGGAGAAGGACAACTCTGAATTCAAAACCTGTGAAAAGTCCTTTGGGGACATTGTGGCATGTAGTGCACTAGGTCTCTGTATTTGGCCCTTCAAGAAATGTGGTTGGTTCAGCACAAAGCCTTCACCACGATAATCAAATCATATGTGCTGGTGTCTGGCTGTCAGTTCCTAGGAACTGAGCCACTTGACCCTCATACGTTGAATATGACAGGTCAGTCCACCATATACATACATACATATATATATATATAATATAAAAATAAAATTCTATATAGAAAAATTATTGAAAATAATTTACAGAAAAATAATATAAAAATATAATAAGATTTAAATTCCCTTGTAATTTGAAAAAAAAAATAGAATTATATTTCTGCCAGCAAAACATTGAATAGAATAATTTGTCTTGAGCTTTCTAATACCCTCCCATACCAATGGACAGGCAATGTTTGGTGTGTGTGTAGGCAGGAAGAGATTCTTTGACCAAAACCAGAGGTATTGGAAATCTCAATATAAATTGAAGCACATCTTTTGTAGAAGCCAACAGAAAAAACAGAATAATACATAAATTTTGGATTTTCTTTAAAATTTATTCAACTTCCTTCTTTTATTTGGTGTGTTCCTTCAGAACATGGGTGATCATGGCTCTTCAATATATTCTATCTGTTGTAGTTTCAAACATCATGTGTCTTCTTGCTATTGCACCCAGTATCTATTCTGCCATTCCTTTACACAAACTCATTAGATAGATTCCTTTGTCTGTTAAAATGCTTCCCACCAAAGTTGAATTTTTGTACTTACTTGTCATTGACATCTCCAATGTGTAGTTAAGATCTTGTGTCAGGATTATCTCACCGACGAGTAAGGGAGTGGGGAAAGGAAAGACGGTTTCAAGGCTTGCAACAAAAAGCCTGACGTTGCTTGCAAGTGAAGTCTTCCTTGTTATGGTAACAAAAGTCAAATGACTAGTAACACTCGGTACTCTGTGTAACAAGTGAGCCCTACAAAGGATCTGTAGAGAAGAAGAACTGAACTTGCAACTAAAAGTAGCACCTTTTAAACTCTCAAGGTCTTGTTCAACGTCATATGACGAGACGAGAGCATCTATAAAAATCGTCAATCCTTTGGTCCTGGTTCGGCCCAGGCGAAAAATTACTATTTTAGATGACAACGACGCCAGAGCACATACTTCCCCCTCCCGACCTACCCTCAGTGAGTACCATACCTTGTTCTTTTTTTAGTCACCACACTTGGGATGTTCCTCTTGCTGACCACTATACATTTTGTCTTACAATTGATGGCTAGTCATTTTTTTTCTACTTTCCTTTACTACTTTGTCTAAGAATTCCTGTAGTTTTCTTACTGTAACTGTCATCAACACAGTGACTTCTATATATCTGATACTGTTAAGATTATGTTCACCAAATAATCAATCCTAGTTGGACTTCTTTTTCTCCTAGGGTCACTTTGACATACAGGTTAAATATATCCAGTGGTAAGGTACACATTCTTGTCTTAGATCCGTTTCTATTTTTGTCTACTTAAACAATTCATTTTCTATCTGTATGAAGACTGTTCCAAGTAAATGTTCCAGATTATTCTGCTGTCTTTCTCAAATATTAATCTTTTTTAACAGTTCAAATAGATTTTGTGTTGCACTTTACCAAATACTTTTGCATTATTGAACTTATTTCTTGTAAATTCAGTGCTTCTGAAAGTATAGTGTCAGTGTTTGCTGTCTTGACATTTTTTAATCATTTTGTCCCAATCAAGATAATAAAGCCACTAAGATGCAAGAGGTTTATGGCACATGAAATAATATGAGAAAAATGAAACATTAAGGAGTGAGAACAATAACAGAACAGAAAACAGAAGATTTTTAAAGATCAAAGTTGACTGGAAAGCAAGAAGCCAGATGAGAGTTCCACAAATGAGAAGATGTGTTGTTATTTTGTAGGCTTTGATTAGTTTAGCACAAAATAACAGTTTGTCAGTGAGCTGGGCTTTGCTAATCAGTACTCAATGATAAGGAGTCCAACCTTTTTCTTTTTTCTAGTTGTGTTTGGAGAGTAGGAGCAAAAAAAAAGTCTTTCTTTAAAAATTGCAACTAAGTTTTTGTTTTTTTTTATCTGTGCATTTAAAAGATCTAAAAACATGACTTCCATTATGAAACATTGAAGTTTTTCAGCATTCAAATTTATGACTAAAATTTTAAAATTGTTCTTGAGATTTCAGTTTATTTTTTAATTAGTTCACTATTTGATAAAAGAGTCAGACTCTTTTTAGTATACTCTTAATGCCGGAGCATATATCAGAATAAATTGTTAACAACAAAGCCATGAGTTTGTTTATACTTAAAACATTATAAAATTCCATGTAAACTAGCAGCATGTGAAATAAAGATATCATTAAATTTTGCCAGGATCTTTCAGGTTTGTCCAATATTTTTCAGTTAAAAACAATTTCTCAGTCCTTGAAAATAGTTGCCACTGGATACAATACATGTAATTCAATATTATAAATCCTAAGTAGATAACACTCTCTTGTCAGCAAAAGGATTAAGTCAGCTCCAAGAATCATTTAGTAAAGGAAATCATTTATCTGTGTACACACTGTATTATGAGAGAAAAATTATTTAAATTTAATCTCTGATATCTGCCTATTTCTGAGGTGAGGTGTTGTAACTATTTACAGTATTTACACAGTTCAGACAAGAACAATCTACCCTAGTAGACAAAATAAAGGGTTTAGTTCGAAATTCCATTGTATATCACCTGAAGAAGACTGGAGCATATAATGACTGAGATGTTGTGAATATGACAATAAAGATGAGGACAATAGTTGTAACAATGTAAATAGTGTAACTACTGATCTCTGATGTTTTAAATTTGGAACAAAATATTTTATCCTTGCTTAAATATTTTGTACTCTTATTTAATGAATTCAATAAAAAATACCTTCATTTTAAAAGAGAAAATCTGCAGTTAATATTTCTTTGTTCAATTGATTCATCATTTAATTCTTTTTATTAAATATTGGTGTAAAAGTCTCAGTACAATTTCTGGACCATATTAAAGAAATCTGAAAACTGACATTGAAGTTTTTCTCAGTGCTTTATTGCTTGTTTATGAAGATTCTTTAAGAGTGGCTTTTAGAAAAGGGATACTTTTCATGGAGGCTAAACATTGGATCACAGACACTTGTGATAATGGGGCCATAATTGCAAGCATTTGACTGGAATGGTTTGCAGAATTGAAACTAGAAAAAAAAGCATTCTGTACATCTGAGAAAACAAAAAAAAAATTCCCTGAAGACTCCATTGAATCAAAATCAGAATTAATCTTATCACTTTTGCTTATGTTCACCTCTTTTGGTAAAGTAAGTTTTTTTTCCAATTCAGATTTTTGTTTTCCTATTGATGTGAGGGTTGCCAATTTGCTGTCAGCCTTTTTTCATACTGAACAATTTTCATTGCTTGTTCATGATATGCCTAATAATCTGTTAGTAAATTTAAAGTAAATTTTTTTATGTACCTATCATTTATTTTTAACATAGATTCTGAAATCTCAAAAGTACTTGGAAAAGGGTGCCGTTAATCTAGATATATCATGTGTAGGTGTCTAAATGCCTTTTGGTATATGTGCTTCCACACAATTAAGAAATGTTTCAGAAATAAAAGTTGGAAAAGTTAGACAATATAAAACTTCAAAAAATGGCAAATCTCCTTTTTTATTCATTGATTATTTGAGCTGAAAAATTCTACAGCAGAAACTGATCTTTCTTTTGACAAAAATTGAAATACATTCACAGTGATCGTGCTAGGATATTAAAACCATAAGATTTAATTCATTGGAAGGTAACTTTTTTACCTTTGCAGTCAGACATTGAATAATTTAAATTAGAAGATTGTCTTAGGCTAACTCTTTCAAATCTTTTCTTCGAAAACAGACTGCGCTTCAGAATGTTTTGGGAAAAAAATATAAGATTATTTTGAAGACAATATTTTAGGATAAAAATGGAATTTCGCATTGTCATCTTTTTACATGGATCCACTGATTCTTGCAAGCGAGATTGTCTTTTGTTGTTTATTGCCAACAACTAACAAGCATTTTGAATAAATGAAATGATAGGAAAAATAAAATTTTCATGAGGCGAGCAATGGATTAGAGTTTGTTAGAATTTTTTTTTTACAATGATGATCACACTGTACAAGGCCACTCAAGGTAGAGTGTTTCAAAATAAGAAACACAGTTTTGTGGAAAGATCAGAATACAGGTTTGTAATTTACAAATAAAAACAATTATTTTAATAATAAAAACAAAAAAAAATCATTGCATTCATGGTTTTAAATAGTGAAGTTGGCCTTTACAAGTAAATTTAGTGAACAAAAACTTTATCAATAATTAATCCAAAAATTAAAAAATATTTTTTATAAAAAAAAAAAAAAAAGAAATGACACTTCAGCATGTGGTAAAATATGAGCAAGGTTACTCTGGTTGACCATTACAAATGAATAGGGAGTTTGAGCCTCATTGGGTGACCCTGTACTAAATTCAACATTAAATAAGTGAACAATGATTAACATGTAAAATCAGTCAAGCTAACTTTGTATTATTTGTTATTTCTTATTATAGTAAAATCATTTCTAGTTGTCTTGACATATTATGATGATTAGTAAACTCAATCTAGTTGACTATTACAACTGAGTAGTGAGTTTGGTTCTCACTGGGTGACTCCATACTAAATTCAGCACTAAATAACCCAACATTGATTGATATGACATAAAAACCAAGTAATCCACATTGTAAAATGGTTTTCCTCTTTTTCAGTTTTAATGTCCTAATTCTTTATCTTATTTTGGATTTGTTTGACTCTTGAGAAAAAAAAAGCGAAAATTAAAACAAGATACAGAAAACATCAAACATAGATCTGTCTCTAGTGACAATATTTCAATTGTTGATTACAATCTGATATTGGATCTTAAATATTGTCATTAACATAGCTTTTTGCATATTCAGAAGATCATTAAGAGTTCGATGGGTAATAAGATAACTTATGACAGGAAAGTCACTGAATAGTGTGGTATATAGCATATTAAGCATTGATGCATTAACATATATACTGCTACTTTGGATATTTGAACCTTTACATAATAACAATAAAAATATAATTTTTTTATCATTACAACTATCAGAAAATATATGAAGAAATATAGTCTTAAGGTCTGCTATATTTATGGGATAAAATGCTCAATATCAGAGATAGGGCGTGTGTAAATATAAAAGTGAACATTGAAGTCAACACTTAGAGGTGAGAGTCTGTTTCATGCTAGACGCAATCATCAGGCCACAGGTGCTCTTATTTTTCTTGGCTTTTTATATAACAAATTTTTTACTACGTTGATAAAAACACTGATTAAAATAAAAATAAAAAAAATAAATATGTAAGATAAGAAATGAAAAAAAAATAAAATTAAAAAAATAAATATGTAAACAAGAAATGAAAATAAAAAAAATAAAAATAAATAATAACAAACAAAATAATTTGACCCAAATAAATAAATAAACAAATAAACAACTTCCTGTAAAATAACTGCCAAAATAGACTACCCACAATGCACCACTGAACCGTATATATAAATAGTCGAGAAAAATAACAGCATTCATAGCCTGACAATTGCATCTAGCCTAAAACAGACTGTCGCCTCTAAGTGTTGACTTCAATGTTCACTTATATATATATATCAAATTTTACATAAGTAAGCTATAAAGAATAATGTTCACCCTCAGTTTTCTTCATCAAGAATAAAAAAAATATGTGAGAATCATTACATTGTCATAGCTATTTATATTGCCTTAAATAAAACTGAAAGATGGACACACATGCAATTTATGTAGAAGTAAGTATACTTCTAATTCTAGAAAATAATTGAATTTTATTTCCATTTTTGCTTTCTAGTCTTTAAACATGGAAAAAAAGGGATAAAGTTTGTTTTTTTGTTTTTAAATGATGGTGAGACATTATTATTTTATAAGCATAGAAAATGACTTAAGTTGTAACATTTTGCCTTTGAAATATTTTATTTCAAGAAGACTAAAAGAGAATCAGTGTTTTTGCCTTCATTTCCAAAGGAACTTTGGAATCTCATAAAGATATTCTTGGCATTTCTGTATCATTTTCTTTTACTTTATTGAATTTAAGTTTCAATTTGTTTTACATTGTAGAATTTGAGTTATTTTATGCCATAGTATTTGTGTGTTAATTTATTGAAATGAAAAAAAAAAACAAGCACTGACAAATATTTGCTTTTCATGAATTTTCCTTATCAGCAGTTTTTATTTCCTGCAAATTTGATGAAAAACATTGAATTTGTATCTGAATGAAAATCTTTGAAATAAATATTTCTTTGCCAAATATTTGCACCATCTCTACAGCAGAAATATGGGTGTTAACTCTATCTACTTGTCTCTTGGAAATATTGAATTATCTCTCAGACACCAAGAACAGGAAAATTTAATGAAAAACATTTGAGATTTTTCACATTCTTCTTTTCTATTCTGAATGAGGAATAATATTTTAAAATGTGCTTTAAAAAAGTTTAGTCATTTTTTTTTTTTTTTTTGGTCTGAAATCTTGAATTTAGATGTGATTCTACAAACACCATTGATATATTATCTTCCTTTTCATTGTTTTGTTGACTTTTGTTGTATATTGCATTTAATATTGGTTTATTAGGTTCATTGTATTTTGGGAGATCTTTAAATTCAGCAGGGTTAACATGGCTTTGCTTTCATTCATCTTTATATGCATTTTTGTTATTACTCTCTGATATGTCCTGGAAAGGGATATATTTGTTCAAAGTAGCAAAGTAGTTGTTCACTACTGTAACCGAGTAGGACAATCTAGCAGGTAACCGTAATGGACTGGTCCTTGTTATAGTGGTAGGCAATAGGTGTAAGCAATAGGAGAAGACAATAGGCATAGCCAATAGGTGTCGTCATGTACCTCCACATCAGTCTGTATTTATGGCTGACATCAGCCAATCATATTACTGTGAGGGGGAACCAGGTGCATGCATATTCATTACATCACTCTCATCTTTTATTGTCCTTTTTGTTTATGAAAGAATATTTTATAAATGTTTTTAAAAAGAATTGTAAACTTGCTGAATTTGCTGAAATTTCCATATCATACTTTACCCTGAACAGTTATTTTTAAAAATGTTTAAAAGAATTTATCATCATTGGCATTGTCATCAATAATATCATCAGAGTTATATTCAGGCCTGTGAGAAAAATAACTTAAGCCTTGATCTTTTACTCTGCATTCTTCTTGTTTGCTGTTGATATAAAATATTTTGTTGTCATTTGTGTAAACATTTTAATTAACAATAGATCACTTCTTTCTCATGTGCTTGCAGTACATACTTTTTTAATCATTTCACCCCAAACAAGGCAATAAAGCAACTAAAACATAAGGGGTTACTAAGTGTGAAAGAATAAGAACAAGAAAAACATTATTAAGGAACAAGAACAATAAAAGAGGGGAGGAATCAAGAAGACAGTAGATATCAAAATCATTTTTAAAAATCAATGTTGATTGGAAAGCAAGAAGGCAGAAGAGAGTTTCACAAGTGAGAAAAGAAATTGTTAGCAAAGAAGTTACGGTTACATTTAGCCAATTAAATGGTAAAATGATGAGACCAAAGCACCATTCTAGTACTGTACTTAAATTCATAAACCTAGGTACCATAGAGGTCAGAACAATTACCATGAGAGCATTTATAGAAAAGGCACAGAGAAGCAACACTATGGCAATAGAAAAGAGACTGAACCTGAGATGCCAGGTCATGACCAATACCATTGCAGATTCTTTATTGAACTTTATCCAGAATCTCTAAATATATAGCAGGAGCTCTAGACCATATGTTGTAACAATATTCAAAGTATGGAAGAATGGTAGACTTATAAATATGTAAAATAGATTCTGGAGAGATTAATTGTCTATGATAACACCGTGAACCAACTTTCCTAGCAATAGATTCAATATAATCTTTCCACTTCATGTTAGCAGAGAATGTGAGCCCGAGAAAGCGCAACAAGTCACTTTCCTGGAGGTTAGCATCAGCCATGCTGATTGAAGGTAGAAAGGGGGGGGGGTTCTCTCTGATGGTTAACAGAAAGCGGTTTCCTTGTCCCAGTTAACAACAGAATGTAGATAATTTTGAGATCATCTGCCAATTTGACTTTATCTAATTGTTCAGACTTATTATTAGAACAGGAATAAATGGTTGTCTCATCAGCATAAATACCAAGTTAAGAGCTGAAGCCATCAAGAAGGTCACTGGTGAAAATTAGGAACAATGCAGATCCAAGGATAGAGCCCTGGGGGACACCTATGTTAATGCAAAAAGATCTAGAAAATTGGCTGTTCAGGACAACTTTCATTTCATGATTTGATAGGAATGACTGGATCAGCTCAAAAATGTGCCCAGAAATACCTTAACCTTTCAACTTGTGAAGAAGATCAATATGCCAAAACCCTGTGAATTGCCTTTGAGATATCCAAAACAACAGCCCAACCTTCACCATTTGTACCTGAAAGTTGATATATTCTTTCTGCAATAATTGTTAATACATCAGCAGTTAGAGAAGCAAAAGCCATACTGCTTATTTGAGAGAGACCCTGCAATGGGAGGTGATTAACCAATTCAAGGTTGAATCAGATTTTCTTCTGCATGAGTTTATGTATTATAAGGAACTCCTGGTGTCAAAATGCATACAAATGTAACATCATCCTAGATTGCTTAAAGCTATTACATCAGGGAAATTTGAGTTTTGGCTAACATTATCCTGACTATTCAAGTGAAAGGGATGTCTATAATTTTAAAGGCGGTCAATAAAGATTAGAAAATGATTTCTGGAAAATATTCACTTTTATTGAAGAACACTCTCAAGACAAAAGCTTCAAGATCTTTCAAAAAGTATGATCTTGGATTGAGTTTTCTCTTTAAAATAGTGTTTTTTACCCTTCTTCAATCCAGTGCCCCTTTTTAGATATTTATGTGGGCTGTTGTTCCCTTTGTTAAAATTGTAATGTTAAATAGAACAGAGAATGCCACATGTTTTTGCCATGTTAATGCTACATGTTTGTGTTGTTTTACAATAGCATCAACCACTGGAAGTAATCTGTTCCAGAGACAGCCAAACAGCAGTCACCATGTTGGACCATCAAAGCCAGTGAACTTTGACCTGCAGGCTTCTGCCTTGTCAGTATTCAAATAATTATACTAAAAGGGTTAAATAAACTTACTGCTCTGTTAAATTCCTTATTGCAATCCTGAATATCTATGGCACCTTTGAGAGTTCAGTGTCTGTAGGGAGGTGCTAATACCTATGATAAGAATTATTGCTCTAAAAACTTTGATCAATATGGAAAATGTAAAGCATTTTAAGTTTGTAGGAGAATTTTGTTTACCATGAATAAAATGAAGATATAAATGTTTTGTTCATGTGAAACATTTAATGGGATTTGATTTCTTCTCTCTTTTTCTACTTATTTTCTATGGTTGATATATTAAACATCTCAAATGAAAACAGGAATACAAAGATTACTGTATTTCTATTAAGACGGAAGAGTAAGAGAATAGCCAGAAAGTTGAAAAGATCTTAGACTAGAACACTAGGAATGGTCCTCGAAATCCATGTCAAGATCTTTGGTACAATGAGAGATCCAGGAACAAATGGAAACCATGTAAACCAGAACTTTCAAAACTGGTGTCTTGCAAAATGTGTCATTAATCATCTTTTTTTTTCTAATCATTGACTAAACTTATAAGTGAACTATTTGATTTTAGAACCATTTTGATTGCTGCAGAGTAATGGATAGCCATTCAGATTGGAAAGCCAGGTTCAAATTCCATTTGGGTTTGTTACATTTACACACTTACAAATACCCTTGGGAAAGGCATGAATCCATCTCTTCTCTTCCCAGCTATAGATAAGTAGAAGGACAGACAGAGTTGTATAGCCTTGTGGGGCAATCGGTCTGAGTTTAAATCCTCCAACTATGGGTTAAATAGTTTCATCAACCTGCAATTGGCTAAGCATGTTCAATTTGACTACACCCCTAAAAACATGGTCAATCAGAGAGGGGTTCCTCCAAGAGCAGTGAGGAGGGCTTGGTTTTGGATCTGGTGCAAATTTGGTGGTCCTTGGAAGAATATACATTTTGAATTATATTTTTTTACTTGGTTCACAAAACTAATGTATTAAAAAAGATTATTTTTAAAAAGTGGATTTCCAATGCAAATAGTTTAGACAGTTCTGCTGTGAACATTTGTAGAATTGAGGTCACTAAAATTGAGCAGAAGAACATCAGAGATTTAAGGAGACTTGCTGTTACTTGATCCTTGCGACTAGATACAAATAAAAACAATTTAAAGATCAAAAGAAGAAAGGGTGTGGTGCAATTGACAGTCCTGTTGAAAGTTATAATAAAAACTGAAAAGATTCTGCTCAAAATTTCAGGCGACTTTCTCTTGGTCAATAACAATTTGATGCTAAGGAAAAATTCAGGAAATGGTAGATTTTTTAAAATTCAAATGAGAAAAAGTGAAAGATTTACAGTTGACAATCAGTCAGTTATGTGCCATGGGCAATTCATACTTAGGTGATCATGTATCTTCGGATACATGTCTGACGAGGCAGATTTTTCCTGTAGTAGGTTGTCATTACTTTCTGCAGTAGACCAGTTGCCATTCAAGGCTATAGAACCCAGTCTGTTCTGCTACTTACCTATAAGTAGGGGGAGAAGAAGAGGATTGATACCGTTCCCAAGAGTATTAGCACATAAGTGAATTTCAGACAGTTATGTGCCATGTGTGATACATGCGTAGGCGATCATGTATCTTTTGATACATGACTGACGAAGGATTTTTCCTGCAGTAGGATGCCATTTCTTCATGCAGCAGACCAGTTGCCATCCAAGGCTATAGAACCCGGTCTGTCCTGCTACTTACCCATAACTGGGGGGAGAAGTAAAGGATTCATACCTTTCCCAAGGGTATTAGCACGTAAGTGAATGCAATGGATTTGACTGGAATTCAAAGTCAGCTCTCCGATTCCTCAATCCAAGCCGCTATCCATTATTCCACTGTGCCTTCCTCCAGTTGAGAATACAGCCTAATAAATTTGAAAATGCCAGTGAAAGCAAAAAATATTTTGTTCACAAATTTAGATATGAAATTTCAAATATTTTGCTTAAATGTTTCAGAAATGATATCAATAACGCAATTCCAATTCTAATTAGTAGAGAATCAAAATTGGTGCTGAAGCTCATCCAGAAAACTTTGACGGCAGTAATCTGTGAAAAGAGAGTAAATCAAACGACAGTATTACAAAAGACTACGAAGATACAGGAAAAAATTATTGCAGCTCTGAAGAAAATTGCCGCTTTCTAGTTCCAGTGAAATTTGGTATGAAGTGGAAAAAAAAATTCTTATTTTGATTTGCTTTGGAACATTAATTAGTGCAAATTACGTTCTACAATTAATTGAAATTAACTTGAAAAATATTTTCGAAAATGATTATTGATGAAATAAATAAGACAAAATCTGTTTGGAGCCATTTCATAGTTTGGTAGACAGCTGAGCCTTTCGATTTTACACCTTTGGACTTAATTTCCAAAGTTGTGATGTAAGAGAACAATGACGAAAATGAATGACTCAAGTCTGACAAGGCTTTCATTTTTAGACACTTCTCCATGTTATCCTGATTTCTTTGCTGCATGGGTTACGGTCCTCCACTGTTTTACCTCCTACTTATAATACTAACACATTTGATAAAATTTGAAAACTTTTTTGAAAAAGTGGACGCTAAGGTCAACATTACACAACAACAGTCTGTTTCATGCCTGAAGATTGTGTTCAATCATGAAACAAACTGTCACTATTTTGTGTTGTCCTCAGTGTCCACTCTTATTCATAAATATATCATCCCTTCAAACTATATTTTTACTATATATGTGTGTGTGTGTATCTATCTACATATATATATATATATATATATATATATATATATATATATATATATATATATATATGTATGGACACATGGATATGTTAATATTGTTTGTCCTCTCCAACTGTCGACCAACGAAAAAATTGTTCTGTCGATAAAAGCAGTTGGTGTTTGTGAATTTGGAGCAGTTTATTTTTCTATCTATGTCCATCACTTTGTGAGTGACTGTTGGATTGTGTGTTGGATTTCTGACTGTTTACATGTATTGGATTTTTTGACATTGGACCTACAATTTGTGATTTCAACATTTCTTTATACCCCTGGTTCTTTGAGTTTGGACTTGCAATTTGTATATTTTGTTTTGGAATTAGGCTGCCATATCAATTTCTGAACCCTAAAGTTTTTTCTTGAAGCCCCTTTACTTTAGTTAGATAAATTTGATTTCTTTCTTGAAGCTTTGATGCCTTTCTTGAAGCTTTCGCTAAACTTCCCTGATTTTAGCATGATTTTAACCATCTGTCATCAAAATGTAATTCTCTTTTAAAAAATCTTTAAAAAATAAAACAGACTTTTCTGAAACTTTATTTGAGGAATATTACCTGATTTACAGTTTAATTAATCTGATTTGAAACAAATATTACTTAACTTTAAAACATAACAGAAATGCATTTTTTTAACAAGACAGTTTATTTAAGGTATTGACAGCTTGACTGGCAGTTGGAAGATTATCTAATTCTATGTGGACATATCTGTAAAATTTACTTGAGGTAAATGTCAATTCATATCATGACAAGAAGCAAGACTGAAATCAAAAATTTAATAAAGAATTGTTTTTTTAAACTTTTCACTGCATTCAATATTGAAATCTCTATATATAATCTGTTGGGCAGATATATTTTGTCTAGTAACGTGGCACATCCTGGGCTTCAAAATCCATGAGTGTCATCCAACAATGACAAATCTAGCTGTTCATCTTGAAAATGGCCAGTGTGTATATTTCACAGAAGTTAATGCTCAAAACATAGTTGAGAATCTACCAGAAACTACTTGACAGATTTCTTCAAATTATGCCAAAGTGACCTGTTTGCCCAGACACTGCTGTATGTTGACGTTCCTGTCTACTACACATAAGCACAAAATATATGGAGTAGATGTAAGGAAGGGGCACAAGTTGATGGGTGGGAAGTAAATGCTGGACCATTGGGCAGGTATACACTGTGCCACACCAATCAGCAGGAGTGCTTCTTCCTGTATCTGTTGCAGCACAATGTCAGAAGTCCTACATTATTCACAGACCTGTAAAGATATTATGAAGAAGTCTATATGACCTGCAGACAATGCTGTGCCAATCATGGACTACTAGAGGATAATGTCCACTGGGACCAGACACAGGAGGAGGCAGCAGTCAGCAGAGCACTAAGTCAACTATTCCAGCTATTTTCCATTATGTTGATGACATGTAGCTTGGGTGAGCTTCTCAATCTTTGGCCAACCCACAAAACCAGCTTAGAAGAGGACATGCTATAAAGGATTCAAAGGCAAACCTCATCAAACATTTTCATGTTTGATGATGCCATTTACAATAAGGCATTAGCTGACCTGGACACCTGAGTACAAGCTATGGGAGGCTGAGGAATTGCCATATTTGGCCTACGTGAAACTGAGCAGGCAGCAAATAGTCTCACAATTGAGTACCTGTAGGAGATCAGCTATGACATCAAGGAAATGACAGAGTATATAGTTGTTAACGAATGCAAACTGATTCAGGACCAGCTGGGTATTTATAACATTATTATTTTGAGCATTGAAGATGAAAGAGATCTGTTCTTTCCTTGATGCCCCAGGTGGAAATGGCAAGACATTTATTATCAACCTACATCTGCCTAAACTGCGCCAAATGAAATATATTGCTTTAGCAGTGGCATCAAGTGGAATAACTTCACTCTGCTCAGTGGTGACTGCACTGTTCATTCATGCTTCAAACTCCCTTTGGATCTGTCCAAGAAAGAGAAGTCAAGCTGCAACATCAGTCAAGTTTATATAAAAAGCAAACTCTTCAGTGATTACAAATTGATCATCTGAGGTGACAATTAGCCATAATGGTTCCTTCAAGGCTCTTGACATGGCATTTCAGGATCTTAGACACAGCACATAGCTCATGGGATGAGCAACAGTTTTGATTGTAGGAGACTTTAGACAAACCTTTCCAGTGATTCCAAAAGGGACAAGAGCTGATGAGGTAAATGCCAGTATAAAGTCTCCTTACCTGTGGAGCAGTGTGAAAAAACTGAGACTCACAATGAACATGAGAGTGCAGCTCATTGGTGATGAAGAAGCTGGTACTTTTTCTAAACGACTATTGGATATTGGTAATGGCACTTTATGATGAAGAAGAGACTTGAGGCAGCGGAGATGTAGTTCATCAGAAGGATGCTAAGGATATCATGGAGCAAATGTGTGAGCAGTGATCAGGTCTTGGAGAGGATGCAAACAAGGAGAAAGCTTATGCTTAACATAAGGAAGAGGCAGATGAAATTTCTGGGATATTTAATGAGAAAGGAGGACCTGGAGAATCTGATACTCACAGGTCAATTATAGAGGGAAAGAGAGACAAGGGAAAGCAACACATGACATACCTGGTGGCCTTAAGCAAGTGCATGACAGAACATGGTCTGTGGAAGTTGGCAGCAGCACAAAACTTATTGAGAGCTACTAGGAATAGGGAGTAGTGGAGAGCCATGATTGCCTATATCCTGAAATGACACAGCACATAAAAAGAAAGGAAAAAATGATGCTCTGATTCAATTTGACTAATGAAATGTAGATTTTTATAATCTGTGATCATTTCTAGTTAAGATAATGCTGAAAGAAAAGATAATTCATATATAAACATTTTGATAAAATTTACATTATAAATTTTAATTAAATTCTGTATATTCCTTAACACCTAATTAATATTGTCATAAATTATAATTTGAATTATTTCTTTGGATATATGCACTTCGTATTTTTCAACACAACTTTGTTTTCTATTCCTATATTAGATAACCATCTTTGTATTTGATTTTAACATTATTCTGATGTACAAATCTCACTGATTCATTCTCAGATATTTATTAAATTTATTTTTAAATTAGTAATTTATTTATTATTAAACTGTTAAAATTTATCTAATTAACTACCCACAGCATTTCTAAGCAGTGAGATTGCCTTGGTAACAGTTTATTCCATAGATTTTTTTCAGTTTTTCTGATAATGCTCTTATTGAGTGAAATGTTGACAATAAAATATTTTAAGCTTCCAACCAGTTTACCAAATTCCATCTTACATATTTTGTGCAGATATTTCATATCAGGGACTTATATATATATATATATATATATATATAAAATATAATTTTAATTGAATAATTAAGCAAGAGACAACCTTAAGGTTCAATGACTATAATTTATTTCCTCAGAAAATATATTTTTCCTGGTCATATCTCATGAACCAGGAAAAATATATTTTCTGGGGAAATAAATTATAGTCATCGAACCTTAAGGTTGTTTCTTTCTTAATTATTTAATTAATATTTGGTCTGGTGTTACATTGAGCTCTCTGGATCACATCCTCTTTAGAATTGTCCACACGGACTACCAAACCCTTCCTTACCTTACTAATATATATATATATATATATATATATATATATATATATATATATATATATATATAATAAGTTGTATGAATATGAGTGTATGAATCAGGGTTTCATGCTTTTTCTTTTTCATTCGTCAGACAAACTGGTTTATTTTTTAAAATTGGATCTATTTATGCTTGTTTGACTATGTTTGGTGGTGGGAGGGTGTATCTACTTATGTGTTTGTTTAGGGTGGGGCCATCATACGCATAGACACATACATACAGGTGTACACATTTTAGTTCACACCAACACATCCATATAAGCAATATGAGGCTAGAAACAGATACATATCGGTGTATTTGAATGTACATACATATGCAGTTGTAATTTTATTTCAGTGTCTGGAGCTTAGTTTTTTTTTGTGTGTATGTAGTGATGTTCATTTCAAAAAGAAACAGGTGGGGGTGTCCTTGACGCTTTTCATATCTACCGAAACTTATACTTCCTCATACACAAACATATGTAGATGCGTACATACACTATTATTGGTCTGCACCTTTTCACTACTAATTTGGTTATGCTGGGTTCCATTTGTGGTCATGGTGGTGGTGGTGATGATGATGTTTGTATTTTCAATGCTAACTGCTTGTGTGCTGTTGATGGTTGTGATGATGCTGGTTGTGATAACAGCTGTGATATTATTAGGTTGGTGCAAAAATAATGTCGTTTTCTGACTTACGTTACTATGTGAGAAAACGACATTATTTTTGCACCAACCTAATAATTATTATTGAGAATGTTAATAATAGATATTGATGTGTTAATGGTAAATTTACCCTTAATGATGCAATTATAAAAAGTGGGGGCGATTATGACAATCGTGTTTCTATGTACATACATATATGTATATTATGTATGCATATATATATATATATATATATACACACACACACACACACATATATATATATATATATATATATATATATATGTATTCCATAGGATAAAGAAAAAAACAGGAAACGTTTATCAATCTAACATGGTTCACTTTTATTAAATCTTTGTTTAAGCTTTGGACAAAGCTTAAACAAAGATTTAATGGAAGTGAACCATGTTAGATTGATAAACATTTCCTATTTGTTCTTTATCCTATCTTCCTATCAACTTTTGATCAATATTTTATCTTCATTTGATCTTTAAGTCATTATATACACACACACATAAAATATGTCAATGCATTATAATACCTCAATTACGAACCTGGCCCAACCAGTCCAGGGTTTAAAATTAAAATTATATACTCAGGCTGCTCCCTGTCCAGGCATTACTTCTTCTTTGGACTGCACCTGAGCAGTTTTTGTCATTTGGACCATATATGCTTTGGCTACCACTGTATACTTGGCCTTGTGTCACATTCTGGACAATTTGGGTATACAAGTAAATACTTATTATTATTATTATTATTATTATTCTATACTGGGAATGTGGCTGAGTGGGTGGAATGTTACTGTTCTGACCATTTGATAATGAATGCTACCTGATACCATAGCAATGGGATATCTCATTACAAGGCTGCATATCCAATATATATATATATATATATATATATATATATATATATATATATATAAGTCAAAAATCATTTACTATTTTGCACTGATGTTTCACAAAATATGAAGTATTTCTGAATGTCTGGAAAAGTGTGCAAAATCATCTAGCAATATATTGTATCAAAAGATGCAACTTGAAATGGATCCATACTGAATCCTGTGGATTTTGTCCAATTTCTTTATTAGTCAGCAATCCATGATTGATGAATCTAATCCAACCACAGGAACAAAGGCATACATGGATTATTTCTATCTATCCATTGTTTTATTGATGTTTGCTCAGCTTGGTTTAATATCACATAAAACCTCATCAGCAGCAATTGAGGTTGGAAAATTAGGTTTATTATATAAATGGGATCGGATTAAATCAGCTTTTTCAACTTCTAATTTTCTTTTATGCAGAAAAAATTTCTTTTATAAATCTGTCAGATTTATTACTCATACACAATATTTTCTCCCTTTTTATGATCACGTTTTTGCTTTTATCCCAATGCTTATGACCAACATCAGAAATTGCTGGAATTTAGAACAAAGACTTGAATACATATCTGATATTTCAGAACTTGTTAAGCAACTCTTGCAACATTTTCCAGACTGAATCACCTGATGGCAATACTTTTTGTCTCTTTTTTTTGTGAATCCTTTCTACTTTGCCATATCTTGTATTTAACCAGTCAACAGCAAGAGTTAACCTTGTCTGAATTTCTGAGATTATTCAATACTGCTTTTATTTGTATTTATTTTAGTAACAATATTTTGGGTCTAAATCATCTTCAACTTTTAGATTATTATGAAGAAAGAAATAGCCTGGTAAGAGGTTTAAATTATCACCCTTTATTTACCACAGGAACTTGCTGTGTCATCTAGCAATGTTATGAATATTTTGATTACTGAGTCTGCAGATAGCCAAATAAATACTACTATTTGGCTTTGAGGTCTAAGATGAAGCCTTTTTATCATGTTTAATCATATTTTTGACATTCCCTTCTTATAAAAATATAGGAAATGTCTTATTCCTTATTGTCACCTTATTCAAAGTTTATGCAATTGAAAGCGGAAAAATCTATCCACCTTGGGATTAAAAACAGCAAACACAAAATCCCATAATTGTATAAAATAATTTTTTTAATTCATTTCCCTAAAGTTAAACATAACATTTCCTTTATATTTTTATGTTTTTTTTTCTTGTAATTAATTTGTCAGAATTCTGATTGATTGTAACAATAAGACTTATTTTTATAAGATATTTCATTATTGTAGCATTTTCCTTTCTCTAAATGAAAACAAATTAGAATATATCCTAGGCATAAATAAAAGCATGTCAAAGCATTCAATCAGAAATGATATGTGACTATTGAAGCCAAATAATTTCTAATTCAGGGCTTTGACTCATTCCTCAACTCTCCTAGTATTAAGCATGCATAAGTAATGATTAATTTATCTGAACAGTGTTGAGTCGTATCAGTTTCTGCACAGATAAATATAGGCGTTTGTATGCCTCAAATCGCACTCCTAATTAAATTTGGCTCATTAGATTCTCCAGTCTACTCTGCTCACTGCCTTGGAACCTGCACCACGATGTTCCAGGAATTAAGGAAAGCTACTTTTCTGCTTGAGTACTTCGGAAACACTTTTCCCCTAAAGATATCATTGAAATATCTGCTATTTGCAAAGGCAGTTGATTGCAAATTCTGATTGGATATTAGAAAATGTTTAGCCTTTGTTTCAGAATCTGATTAAGCATTTGTGATATGAACAAGCACACCTTCTACTTCATCGTCCACAAATCTGACTTGAATAAATAGTTTCAAGGCAGGTTTTTCTATTTGTTCTTACTTTAAACTTTTGGAACAAAAACAGATCATTTCTTCAGGATAGAATTTTCTTGATTCTAATGAGACTGACTCCTGATTCTTCTGCTATTTGTGACATTTTCCAGATATTTGGAGACATTTTCTGTTTGTTTTGTTTTTTCTTTTTGGCATTGGTTATATTTCTTTTAGTTTCTTTTTCTTTTCTGCTTATTTTTTTATCTCCATTTTCTATTTGTTTTGTTTTTTTCATTTACTTTCTGTTTTTCTTTTCTGTTTTTTTATTTGTTTATTTTCCTTTTTTTGTTTGTCTTTTATTTTATTTTTTTTCTTGATATAGAACAGAATTCTTGTCTTAGTGTTTTGCCATTTTTAACTGAAATTATTTTGGAAGTGAAATTTTATCTCTTTGTCAAATTGAATTAATGCTGAAGTCTAAAGTTTTGTACTTTTCTCTCTTATTTAATATGAATTGTAAAAAATGGTCGAATATGAAAGTCGTTTCTTGTTGCAAGTAGCAGATCGAAACAAAACTAGTAGTTTACTTGAAGATACTGACATTATTGTTTTGGCCTGGAATTGGTTTTAGGTCTCTTGGCTTGAAACTCACTTGCTTTGGCTTATAATTATTGCTGATACAAAACCTGTTGAATAGCAAATGCAGAAGTTAAAAAGAGTAAAAGTACCTGAGAAACTCGTCAGCACTTGCACTAAAGATGAACTTTCTGACAGCACAGACATTTAACAGAAAACAAACATTGTTTACATATTGTGTTATACATGAGATGATGATAAAGATCATTGGTTTTCAACCTTTTTTAACTCATGGCCCACTTTGAACCCAGAATTTTCCTGTGGCCCATGAAATTATTATAGTGTAAAATATCAGTTCCATTTTACATAGAATATATTCGATAAAGATACAACTATGTCCATTTATTGGACACATATACAATTTCACAAGCCTTTAAAATATTTTGCATCTTTAATGAAATGACCATTTATCATCAATATTTATTTTTACAATTTTTCTTAAATATGGCTTAAAACAAAAAAATTATCCACGAGTTCTGAAATCTGTTTAAATTTGTATTTTCAATGCCTAATTAAAAGTTATTCAACAATAAGTAATTACTAAATTTTCATAATCTAAATATATTAAAATTATTTACATACATTTAATTTCATTAATTTAAGGTTTAGTAGTCAATAAAAACTCTATGGACCATTAAATAAGCTGTGCTCTATTTTATAATTTATACTGGTGGCCCAGTAAAAATTTCTGTGGCCCACTTTAAATTTGCCATGGCTCATAGGTTGGGAAACACAAATATAGAGTAGAGATCATGATATTTCCTGTTCTTCAATTAAACTCATTTAAATTTGTCCTTTCTTTGATTTGGATGTGTGAAGTGGCATTGGGGCAAGAAAATTGAATCTATTTACTTGAAACTCACTTGCTTCAGATTATAATTATCGTTGGTACCAAACTGCTTGACTGCTTATATGAGTAATGCTCTTTAGAAAGGCATGAATTCACTTTTCCCTACATTCGGTTTTTGTCCTGGTCATCTTGATTCTAGTTTTGTTTCTATCTACTCACAAATTTCTCCAGAGAAAAGATTGACTACAGGAAAATGCATTCCCATAATATTTACACTTGTTCACACTGATGTTGACTAGTAACTCATAGCACCATGTTTAAGGGTACCATCATTTCTGAGTCTCAAATTGGAACAGTTTTCAAATTTTATTCTAGGTTTAGCTTTTTCATGACCCATCATCCCTGAAGCTTCAGTGTTCATACAATAAAACTGAATACTAATGTTGTACACATTTGGTAGAACAGTAATTATTGTTGTCCTCATTTTTGTTGTCATATTCACAATGATTCAGCCATTGTACACTCCAGCCTTCTTCAGGATCCAGGGTAGATTGTTTTAGTTCCATGCCTCTTCTGGATGTCTCAGTTATCTCCCTTTAACTCAAGCCTCCAAATTTTCCACTGGCCATGTGTACTTGAGGACATCAGTGTATGAATTTTTGGCACTTATGAACGTAATGTCTTAGTATAAATTTTTTTTACCAGAGCTCATATTGCAATTTGTGTTGTTATTATTGTTTTTCTCTAGTATATTGTATTCATTTCTATGCTTGGCTGACTTAGGCCTAGCATATGCGCTGGTTCCTTAAGTTTTCATATTTTCCAGTATTGTTCTCTGTCTATTATTTCAACCTCATCCCAAAGGGGGCAGTGATCTCCCTTCTCTCTCTTTATATGTGGTCAACTATGCCTGATTTTTCTATTTCCCCTCATGTTATGACTTTACAATGTTCTTGTAGTCTTACCTTAAAGGGGCAGCCTATTTCTTCTTTATATTTCTTACCCCAGTTGCATGGGATGATGTACATACAGTCCTTAGTCATGTTCTCCTCTGTGGGGGAGGGTCTTACTTGGAAGAGGTGTCTCCAAAGTGTTGAACCACTTTTAAAGATTGTCCTCATGTTATTGAGTTCACATGGTCTCGTTGAAGTGGGATCTCTTCCTGGTGTGGCCAGAGTATGAAGTATCTCAGCCATAGGGGTGGCTTTAGTGATGCAGATTCTAATGCCATTTCTTTGAAGTATTCCATGCATATGTTTGCCATTGCTGGTGATAATGATGAGCCCATTACCAAGACTGTCATATGCCTGATCCTATTCCAAAGTGTGTTGTTTGTGTACAGAAAATCATCTCCATCAGGTTATCTATTGGTATACAGGCCTATTCTCCTAGGGATGAGTCTGAGGCCAGTCTGTCCCTGACTACCAAGAGTGCCTACTCTGTGGGTACCTTGATGAACAAACTCACTATGTCCAGGTTTGGATTGGATGGGAGAATCTCCAATAATATCCATGAAGTGGGTGGAGTTTCGGACATATGAAGGTTACTTTCCTATTAATAGTTCAATTATATCTACAAGGAAGTGACTAAGTGGGTGGCACACAGACCCCTGGCATCTGAGTGAATTTTGGGGAGACTGTATTGTATATGTAAGGTAGGTTGGTGTAATGCTGCAACAACTACCTGTATATCTCAGGTGGGAAGTGGTCCTTTTTCTTGATAAGGATTTATGACAGTTTTCTTTCTGTTTTCATTGTTGGATTTTTCTTTATGTTTCTAAGTAGGTCTTCCAGTTTTTCTGTATATTTATCCATCATTACAGTCACATTGTCTTTGTCAGCTGGTAGTTTGATGATGTTTTCATTCCTCTGTAGGGTTCTCATTGCCAGCCTCTCCATTTTCATGATGTTTGATTTGGGCGGCTTGGATTTTTCCAGTATCTTTCGCACTTTCTATCTTAGCTCATCCACCTGAGCCTGAGGAGTGTTTAAGGCTATTTCTTCAATTTGGACAATGATGTCCAAGTATAGTATCCACCTGAAGAAGTCTGGAGCATACAACAGCTGAAACATTTTGAATATGACAACAAAGATGAGGACAAGTCCAAACAATATAAATAGCGTAAATAATTACAATACCTCATCCCAGAAACAGACAGATATTGGTAGTACAGATCAGGATAAATAATGATGGTAATATTAGCCATTTTCCTACAAGGAAACATTTGGCACTCATTAATTAAGCAGCCAGTAATGCTTGCAGTGAAAATTTTTAAAACAAAACAATTTTTCATGAAAATAGGTTTTTCAACTCCAGTAGCTGTTATCATTCTTTCAAGTCTTTATTAAATGTAGTGTCAGTTGACATCTCCAGATGCTCTGACCTATTCCCTGTCCTTCTCTTCATCCTTTCCTACATCATGCCTGTTAACTCTCACTCTGTAACCCCTTGTGTACTCGTGGCATCTTGCCTTGCTTGGTGTGAAATGCTTAAAAAAAATAAAAAAAATCTGCTCATTTTAAACATGATCCTGTACAGTTTTCAGTTGATCCTAAATTCAGCAATGTCTTATCTTCCCCACAAGAAAATTTTGATTTGGGTATAAAAAGATGCAAAAGCCAAATCTAATAGTTCATTAGTATATTGGTGAGCTTTTCTTGCATATCTGAGAGTGATTTTTAAGCAGGTAAAAAAAAAAAGTAATGGAAACAAAGTTCCATGTTCTCTTGCAATGGAGATAAAATAAAATTTTCTGTTTTCTCTCTTCATCTGAAGTTGTTTTTAAGGGCTCATCATTCATTGGAATATGAAATGAAGAAAACCTGCAAAAATGGAACTTTTTTTTGCAGAAAAAGAGCCAATGATTTTCTGTCTTTGTTAAGAATTACTGAACATGGTACACTATCTCATACTTACACACACACACACACACACCTTTTTAATGATGACAAAGAAAAATCATTGATTAGTTGATCAGGCAGAAATATTCATCCATACTAGGTATGACAATAAACTACATCTGGCAGCAAGACCTCCAACTGGGAGCTTTTGAAGAGCATATAACCATCTCTTAACTGCTGTTGTTCCCAGGTCCACTCTGATTTATAATGGTAGCACCTGTTAGGGTCTTAGCTATTGGCAAGTAGTGAACCCCCTACAAACTGGTGTCAAACACTGTGAAAGTATAAAAATACATTTTCATGGTAAAAACAAAAATACCAGCAATAGATTATTGTCAAAAAATTATGAGCAATACATTTTTGAAAAAAATTACCCAAACTCCCAAGCAAAATTACATTTCAATGTTAAATGACCCCTAAGGAGTTGATATGACATTAAACAATATAAAAATTGTAATAAAATCCTGAATTATTTGGCACTAAAATATTTACCTTATTTACTGCCTGAGAATTAATACAGGGAGGAATCTCAAGACTCAGTAAATGTTGGACAAATGAAAAGGAATCTCAAGACTCTGTGAATGTTGGACAAATGAAAAGGAATCTCAAGACTCTGTGAATGTTGGACAAATGAAAAGGAATCTCAAGACTCTGTGAATGTTGGACAAATGAAAAGGAATCTAAAGACTACAGAAATGTGACTTTGCAGAAAGATGCTGTGAAATCAAAGATGGAGCATATGAACAATGAGGACAATATAAGGAAAATGGAAAAGAAAAAAACAGAATAAGCTAGAGACAATTGAAAATTATATGGAAACCATGAGGAAAGAGGGCTTGAATAATTTGACACTCACATAACATATTGATGGGAAGAGGGGCAGATGAAAACACTGAGTAGACGTATCTGTTGTAATCATTAACTTCCCTTGATTTGGAGCCTTTGAATCAAAGGAAGGATAAATTTTATATTTAGAGATTTTCAAAACCAGACCATCCATTCTTGCAGGAGGTAAGCATCAAGTCAAGTGAATCTATTAATATTTCTACTATAATCCAAAACTATTCTTTTTTATGCCATTCATTATAAACAATTAAAATTTGAGCTCACCAAGGAGACATACTTTCCTCACTTATTCTATCTCTTAACATTTTATTAACCTCTGTTTTAATAAAGTGTTTATCGGCTATTCCAAAACACCTAGATTTCTTAGAAAAAATATGTTAGCAACAAAGAAAAGGATGCTGATCTGCTGTGCAACATCTGATCTCCTTATATGGCAATGAATGGGATACAAATAACTTTAAAGATTAAATTTGAAGTGTCAGAGATGTGGTTCTACAAGCAAATGCTGAGAATATGATGGACTGAACTTGAGAGCAATGAAAACATTGGAAATAAAAACTATAAGGAAACTAATACTGGGACACATAATGAGTAAAGAAGATTTGGAGAATCTAACACACATAAGGTATAATGAAGACAAGGGAAGTAAAAGTTAACAGCAACTAGCCTACTTGATCAGTTTGTGTGCTTGAATGGCAGAATAAAGACAAAGAGTGAAGATAAAGAGGCAAATGTTACTTAGAGCAACAATTGATGGGAAGTTGTGGAGAGACATAATCATCAAAGCTCTGAAAGGATGCAGTTCATAAACAAAGTATATCATTTAAAACAGGCATGATTATCAGGAAGGGAAAGTAAATAAGCAATGTAAAATGTGATATTTACTAAGATGAAATACTAAGAAGTTCTCTTCCTTCTCAATCTTAAAATTCTTTTTGTTTTCTTGCCAAACAACTAATTTCGATCCTTATGTTCTATTCTCCAGCTTTATTTTGTCATTTGGGCCAACCAAGTCTGCGCATCAACCCAAACACTGCCACATCAAGTGATGGGAAAGTTTGTTGAATTTAAGTGGTTTCACTTTTAGCTTTATCCCTCATCACTCACTTTTCTTGGACAGGTATTTAATTAGCTGTGTTCTGGTGGCAACACCTTGGCCCAATCAGGAGTCTTCGACCTGGCAGAGAAGACTGAAAAAAAGAGAAAAAATAATGGAGGTATTGGAATAAAAAGGAGGAGGTAAAGAAGAAAGATTACTTGACAAATAACTTACAAACAGTTCAAGAAAATGCATTGTGTTCTTTAACAAATCTGACTTTGGTATACATGTATCTAGATATGATAAAGATCTTTATTGGAACAAAGAAGTCAATATGAAATTAAATCAAAAATTAACTTTTCTTGGAAAATGGTAACACAACCTGTGAATGCAATTAGGTTTTGAAAGAAACTAATATTAGAGTGTATGAAAAGTATGTTTGTTTATAAACCACTTGAGAGTTCCTTGAATTGTATCGAAGTTTATATAATGCTCTATGTTTCAATGACCCTTGGTTTTTTGAAAGATTTACAGTTATGACGATTCATGTCTCATCTACATTGTGTTTTAAAACATAATAATAAATGATATTGCTTTTTTCTAAGTGATGAGTCACTACTCTTAAAATGATTCGGGATAGTTTGGTCAGATATTATTAATGCTTCTATCTACCATGATAACATCTAAATAAAAAGTGCATTTGAAAAGTATTGATAACAATATATATATATATATATATATATATATATATATATATATACATACACACGCACGCACATAAAGTGATCCTACATCTTGTCTCTCTCTCTCTCTATATATATATATATAGACAAGATGTATAATCACTTTATGTGTTTACCATTCTACACTGGTTTGCAAGTTCTATTGCCTTCATTCATCCGTTCAGATTGTCCTAATTCTTTAGCCTTGTGTCTGAATAAGCTATGTAAGTGTTGTGGAGAAAATATGACACTCCCAGTAACACAAATGAACTAGGCAAGATGCCTTAAATAAAGAACTCAAAGTGAGTCAATAGAAGTTTGTTTGTGTCAGTTGGAGATATTTCTAATTACGTCACAGCAAGTAGATTAAGCAAGACATAATATTATAACCGCTGGGAGTGAGTTATAACAGTAATTATCAGTACTCCTTTTTTAATCAAATAGCTATTTTGTTGGCTAATAAGAGATAATATTTCTAAAAATCTATTAACAATATTACATTGCATTCAGTGGATTTATATACAAAATACGAGGCTGATCTTTAAATAATTGAGGCTAGAGACAAAAAGATTTTTTATAAAACATGGATTATATTTATTTATAAATTTTGTGCTTATCAAAGAATTAAACAACACAGATAAGTTTCTAAATTCTCACTTCATTTATTTCTGGTTAAAATAGGATTTAAAGCCTTTTTTTTATTTGATGATGATAAGATACTTTCAATGTTGTTTCTCTTAATCTCATTTGTCATCACAGAATGAAGAACCAAAAGTGTTGCTGTTTATTTTCAAAACTGTCCCTTACATTCTGCAGGATTTGGGAGAATAACATTGCACAAGAATGAAAGAAAAAATACACTTGTTGACCTCAAATTCACCAAGTGGTTTTCAACTCATTCTGAAATTTTAGCAAACTCTCTTTTAATTAAGTTATAGTGACTGGCTTTTCAAAATTAAATTTACAAAATGGGCATAAATTTTCACATGATGTTGAAGGAAATAAATAGTATTAGCAAAAACGATATTAACATTTTATAATGTTTTATGTTATTGCAACACACTCATCACATATTCAGAATGCAATGGAGGGAGACATAGAGTATTTTATCATGGTTGGTGATGGTATTGCAACACCCTCATCATATATTCAGAATGCAATGGAAGGAGAAATAGAGTATTTTATCATAGTTGGTGATGGTATTGCAACACCCTCATCATATATTCAGAATGCAATGGAAGGAGACATAGAGTATTTTATCATAATTGGTGATGGGATTGCAACACCCTCATCATATATTCAGAATGCAATGGAAGGAGACATAGAGTATTTTATCATGGTTGGTGATGGTATTGCAACACCCTCATCATATATTCAGAATGCAATGGAAGGAGACATAGAGTATTTTATCATGTTTGGTGATGGTATTGCAACACCCTCATCATATATTCAGAATGCAATGGAAGGAGACATAGAGTATTTTATCATGGTTGGTGATGGTATTGAAACACCCTCATCATATGTTCAGAATGCAATGGAAGGAGACATAGAGTATTTTATCATGGTTGGTGATGGTATTGCAACACCCTCATCATATATTCAGAATGCAATGGAAGGAGAAATAGAGTATTTTATCATAGTTGGTGATGGTATTGCAACACCCTCATCATATATTCAGAATGCAATGGAAGGAGACATAGAGTATTTTATCATGTTTGGTGATGGTATTGCAACACCCTCATCATATATTCAGAATGCAATGGAAGGAGACATAGAGTATTTTATCATGGTTGGTGATGGTATTGCAACACCCTCATCATATATTCAGAATGCAATGGAAGGAGACATAGAGTATTTTATCATAGTTGGTGATGGTATTGCAACACCCTCATCATATATTCAGAATGCAATGGAAGGAGACATAGAGTATTTTATCATGGTTGGTGACGGTATTGCAACACCCTCATCATATATTCAGAATGCAATGGAAGGAGACATAGAGTATTTTATCATGGTTGGTGACGGTATTGCAACACCCTCATCATATATTCAGAATGCAATGGAAGGAGACATAGAGTATGTTATCATGGTTGGTGACGGTATTGCAACACCCTCATCATATATTCAGAATGCAATGGAAGGAGAAATAGAGTATTTTATCATGGTTGGTGACGGTATTGCAACACCCTCATCATATATTCAGAATGCAATGGAAGGAGACATAGAGTATTTTATCATGGTTGGTGACGGTATTGAAACACCCTCATCATATATTCAGAATGCAATGGAAGGAGACATAGAGTATTTTATCATGGTTGGTGACGGTATTGCAACACCCTCATCATATATTCAGAATGCAATGGAAGGAGACATAGAGTATTTTATCATGGTTGGTGACGGTATTGCAACACCCTCATCATATGTTCAGAATGCAATGGAAGGAGACATAGAGTATTTTATCATGGTTGGTGACGGTATTGCAACACCCTCATCATATATTCAGAATGCAATGGAAGGAGACATAGAGTATTTTATCATGGTTGGTGATGGTATTGCAACACCCTCATCATATATTCAGAATGCAATGGAAGGAGACATAGAGTATTTTATCATAGTTGGTGATGGTATTGCAACACCCTCATCATATATTCAGAATGCAATGGAAGGAGACATAGAGTATTTTATCATGGTTGGTGACGGTATTGCAACACCCTCATCATATATTCAGAATGCAATGGAAGGAGACATAGAGTATTTTATCATGGTTGGTGATGGTATTGCAACACCCTCATCATATATTCAGAATGCAATGGAAGGAGACATAGAGTATTTTATCATAGTTGGTGATGGTATTGCAACACCCTCATCATATATTCAGAATGCAATGGAAGGAGACATAGAGTATTTTATCATGGTTGGTGACGGTATTGCAACACCCTCATCATATATTCAGAATGCAATGGAAGGAGACATAGAGTATTTTATCATGGTTGGTGATGGTATTGCAACACCCTCATCATATATTCAGAATGCAATGGAAGGAGACATAGAGTATTTTATCATAGTTGGTGATGGTATTGCAACACCCTCATCATATATTCAGAATGCAATGGAAGGAGACATAGAGTATTTTATCATGGTTGGTGACGGTATTGCAACACCCTCATCATATATTCAGAATGCAATGGAAGGAGACATAGAGTATTTTATCATAGTTGGTGATGGTATTGCAACACCCTCATCATATATTCAGAATGCAATGGAAGGAGACATAGAGTATTTTATCATGGTTGGTGATGGTATTGCAACACCCTCATCATATATTCAGAATGCAATGGAAGGAGACATAGAGTATTTTATCATGGTTGGTGATGTTATTGCAACACCCTCATCATATATTCAGAATGCAATGGAAGGAGACATAGAGTATTTTATCATGGTTGGTGACGGTATTGCAACACCCTCATCATATATTCAGAATGCAATGGAAGGAGACATAGAGTATTTTATCATGGTTGGTGACGGTATTGCAACACCCTCATCATATATTCAGAATGCAATGGAAGGAGACATAGAGTATTTTATCATGGTTGGTGATGGTATTGCAACACCCTCATCATATATTCAGAATGCAATGGAAGGAGACATAGAGTATTTTATCATAGTTGGTGATGGTATTGCAACACCCTCATCATATATTCAGAATGCAATGGAAGGAGACATAGAGTATTTTATCATGGTTGGTGACGGTATTGCAACACCCTCATCATATATTCAGAATGCAATGGAAGGAGACATAGAGTATTTTATCATGGTTGGTGATGTTATTGCAACACCCTCATCATATATTCAGAATGCAATGGAAGGAGACATAGAGTATTTTATCATGGTTGGTGACGGTATTGAAACACCCTCATCATATATTCAGAATGCAATGGAAGGAGACATAGAGTATTTTATCATGGTTGGTGACGGTATTGCAACACCCTCATCATATATTCAGAATGCAATGGAAGGAGACATAGAGTATTTTATCATGGTTGGTGATGGTATTGCAACACCCTCATCATATATTCAGAATGCAATGGAAGGAGACATAGAGTATTTTATCATAGTTGGTGATGGTATTGCAACACCCTCATCATATATTCAGAATGCAATGGAAGGAGACATAGAGTATTTTATCATGGTTGGTGACGGTATTGCAACACCCTCATCATATATTCAGAATGCAATGGAAGGAGACATAGAGTATGTTATCATGGTTGGTGACGGTATTGCAACACCCTCATCATATATTCAGAATGCAATGGAAGGAGACATAGAGTATTTTATCATGGTTGGTGATGTTATTGCAACACCCTCATCATATATTCAGAATGCAATGGAAGGAGACATAGAGTATTTTATCATAGTTGGTGATGGTATTGCAACACCCTCATCATATATTCAGAATGCAATGGAAGGAGACATAGAGTATTTTATCATGGTTGGTGACGGTATTGCAACACCCTCATCATATATTCAGAATGCAATGGAAGGAGAAATAGAGTATTTTATCATGGTTGGTGACGGTATGGCAACACCCTCATCATATATTCAGAATGCAATGGAAGGAGAAATAGAGTATTTTATCATGGTTGGTGACGGTATTGCAACACCCTCATCATATATTCAGAATGCAATGGAAGGAGACATAGAGTATTTTATCATAGTGGGTGATGGTATTGCAACACCCTCATCATATATTCAGAATGCAATGGAAGGAGAAATAGAGTATTTTATCATAGTTGGTGATGGTATTGCAACACCCTCATCACATATTCAGAATGCAATGGAAGAAGACATAGAGTATGTTATCATGGTTGGTGATGGTATTGCAACACCCTTATCACATATTTAGAATGCAATGGAAGGAGACATAGAGTATTTTATCATAGTTGGTGACGGTATTGCAACACCCACATCATATATTCAGAATGCAATGGAAGGAGACATAGAGTATTTTATCATAGTTGGTGATGGTATTGCAACACCCTCATCATATATTCAGAATGCAATGGAAGGAGAAATAGAGTATTTTATCATAGTTGGTGATGGTATTGCAACACCCTCATCATATATTCAGAATGCAATGGTAGGAGAAATAGAGTATTTTATCATAGTTGGTGATGGTATTGCAACACCCTCATCACATATTCAGAATGCAATGGAAGGAGACATAGAGTATGTTATCATGGTTGGTGACGGTATTGCAACACCCTCATCATATATTCAGAATGCAATGGAAGGAGACATAGAGTATTTTATCATGGTTGGTGACGGTATTGCAACACCCTCATCATATATTCAGAATGCAATGGAAGGAGACATAGAGTATTTTATCATGGTTGGTGACGGTATTGCAACACCCTCATCATATATTCAGAATGCAATGGAAGGAGACATAGAGTATTTTATCATGGTTGGTGACGGTATTGCCACACCCTCATCATATATTCAGAATGCAATGGAAGGAGACATAGAGTATTTTATCATGGTTGGTGACGGTATTGCAACACCCTCATCATATATTCAGAATGCAATGGAAGGAGACATAGAGTATTTTATCATGGTTGGTGACGGTATTGCAACACCCTCATCATATATTCAGAATGCAATGGAAGGAGACATAGAGTATTTTATCATAGTTGGTGATGGTATTGCAATACCCTCATCATATATTTAGAATGCAATGGAAGGAGACATAGAGTATTTTATCATGGTTGGTGATGGTATTGCAACACCTTCATCACATATTCAGAATATAGTGGACTTAGATACAGAAAATTTTATTTCTCCACAAAAAAAAGAAAACAGTTTTATTCATTGCCTAAAATAATGAGTTTATTCCATGAAAATCTTAAACAAAATAAAACTGAATAAACTTATTTTCTTCTATATTTATTGCAGTTTTTATGAGTTTTTATGATGCATTGAATTTCATTGAATAAAATATCAGCCAAGATGACTGAAGAAACTACAGGTTAAAATATTGTAAAGGAAAAATGCCCAGAATGTATTTGTATTGGTTTTTAAATGAAATTTTTCATGTCTGAAATGTATTATTAGCAAATATATATGATTTACTATTATATGATCCATATATCCTTAGTATGTCAAAAAATCCGTGTTTAATCTTTAGAGTTTGCTGTTTATTTTTTGTTATAAAAGCAAAGAAAATTCATATAAAATAAATGAACCTCACCTATCCAGTCTCTTGCACTGAAATGAATCATTATATAGAACAGGTGAAAAAGGTGTCAGGTCATTGTATCAAAGTATATTTTTGTTAAGATTCAATTATTTCCTAAATATACCTGTGTCTTTAGCTTGAAGCTCTGAATGCCACCACTAGTCTATGAATTTGGGGAAGTTGTGATTTTTGTTTTATTTTTGCTTTGTCCCTGAGAAGACCCCACCCTGTGGCATATGACCTGCATGGCTGGCTGCTTGGCAAGTCTCTTCCTTCTCTTACTATCCTTTACTTTGGGAAGGTGAGGTGATCTTACAAGCACAACTAATTTTCACAGGCTTTAGGAAGGAAAAACCAGGCTTGCTAAAGCAGTCTTATATAGAAATGGCATTTTCTGTTTGTAGTTTCTGTTTATAAAAATAAATCAGGAGCCACCAGGTGAGTTTTCCTTGTATATCACATATCAAATTATGAGATCTAATTTTTTTTAAGGAAGGATATTTTTTTTTTTTTTTTTTTTTTTTGAATTTCTCAAATTTTTAAATGTGAATTCAAAGTCTGCTATTTTATACTGTTTGAATCAATGTTAACTTATTTCACTTAACTTGATTGTGGGAGAAGAAAGGACAATTACTCTGTGATGTTCTTTGGAATTTCAAAAGAACACCCACTTTCTATTAAAAAAAAATTTTTGTTTATTGATGACATTTTCCAGTCTTTTGAATTTTATGTTAATTAAAAGCCAAAAAAGCAAAGTTGTTAATAGTTTGAAATGTTAATTATAATTTTGAGATCATTTTTAATACAGTCTAAAGTTAGTCAATAAAATTAATGCAAGTTATATTACTAATTATGCAAATCAAAGTTCATTCTCTCAGTTTTCAAACCCTTTTCGACTAACTGTAACTGTTCATAAGTTTTCTTTTAGAATTTTGGGTAATTATTCCTAATTTTAGATATTTTTAACATGTTTCTCCTTTTTATTTTACATTTTATTTATTTTATAGTTCACCCAATACAAAGCCCAAAATCCACTCAAAGTAGAGCGTTAGTGAATGTAAAGAGGCAGGTGGAATGAGATAAAAGTGAAGATTATGAGGATAAGGAGGATAGGTAGCAGTATTATTGAAAATTTACCATATTATTTATTATTCAGCAGTGCCATACCATTTTAATTAGCAAACTAGTTTTATCTCTTATCCTTTTGTAACTTTCTTTTACTCTGACTTCTGTTACATGTTGTATTCTTGACTCTGACACAGTAACAGTGAAAACAATAGCATAAGATGAAAAATGAAGTATTTTCATTGATTTTGAACTTTTTAGATTTTTTCTTGTTTTCCTGTTTGGATTTTTGGGATGAGTTATAATTATTTACACTATTTACATTCAGACTATTATCCTCATCTCTGTTGTGGCTGTCACAACATTTCAGTTGCTGTGCCCTCCAGCCTTCATCAGGTGTATATCAATCTAGGTAACTTACAAGGAATTCTTAACTGAGCCATTTATTTAATCTAAGGGGATAGACTGTTCCCATTCCACTCCTGACATGTCCTAGGAATATCATGTCTAGTTCTTATTTTTAGTACTGTTCAGTTATTTCTCACCTTATTTTCACTGAGTCCAAATATGGACTGACCAGGGATTGAACTCACAATTGCAAAGCTTTAATCCACTGGACTATTATCCCATGGGACAAATATCTGGAGATTTTTGAGCCTTAAACCTGCCTGCTGATGAGTGCTGCTGCTTCTTGACATGTTTGACTGCTTTCACTGAAGCTTTTTCTATTTTTGTTTTGACTGCTTCTAATGCTGTCAAAGACTTTCCGTCATTTGTCTCTTTCTTTACTAACAGTTCCAAGATTGTATTTATCTCTATGCAAAGCCTTCTGAGGAGGTCGTTATAGCCTAGTATATGGGTTGATTCTTTCAGGCATCTAACTTTCCGGTTTTCTTTGACCAGTATTTTTTACTTCATTTGACAGGGACTGATTATGCTTTTTACTTCATAAATGATCAGCCATGCCTGATTTCATTGTCTCACTCCTTGTATGGCTTTTCAATGTTTTTGGTCATGTTCTCTCCAGTGTTAGGCTTCACACAGCAAATATTTCTCCATAGAGTGGAATGACTTCTGTATCGATCATAAATCTTCTGAATCTTTTCTGATAAGCCCTTAACATAAGGCAGACAGACCATGGCAATTTTCTGGTCTTCCTCCTTGACACTTCTGCTTCAGATGGTTTTTGAATGACACATGCAGCTCAAAGAAGGGCAAAAAGATGTGCATGATGATGCATGAAGTTAGCAGCCCAAAAGAACTAAATATCAATAGGGAATCAATGTGAGACATTCTGACATGATTTGGGAACAAGAGAAATTATGTTTAATCTATTATAAAAATAGGCCTTCCATCTTATTCCCCAGACTTTGTCTACTGTGATTTTTGGATATTTCCAAATCTGAAAAGACAAAGTAAAGCAACTTTTAAGAATATTTTCAGCAATAGCAACACTAACTCATGAAATGCATACCTTTACAAGGAGGATACTTTGAATGTGACACTAGCCAATAGCATGACCAGGGAAGCAAATTTTATTTTCACAAGCAATTCTGAATTCTGGAAATTAAATTGTCACACTTTGTGAGGTGCTGAAATTTTTCAATCAAACCAGGAAAGGATTCTGAAAAGAAAATCTTATATTTGGTCAGATTTTTTTCATGCCAGTTGGGCCGAGAACTTTTGAGTTATTTTTTTTTTTATGAATAATGTTGATAAATGGTTCTTATAAATCATTCCCAAATTGTTTATTTAATATGAATAAAAAATATTATCCACTTATTGTAATCAAATTTCTGGCTAAGTTTTGTAATGAATGTTAATTATCCCAAATTCTATAGCCTTTGCTTAATGTTATCTAAAAGACACTATCTTAAATTGATCACAATAAGCGATTTCCTCTCTATTTCTTTCATATTAGGTTGGTGCAAAAATAATGACGTAATAATGTCGTTTTTTGACGTATTTTTAACATCAAAAAACAACATTATTACGTCATTATTTTTGCACCAACATAATATATATATATATATATATATATATATATATATATATATATATATACTAAGGAAAAAACAATGTTGATGTGACCAAAAGACAACTTGCTAGACGACCTGATACATTAGACAAAAAAAAAAATCCCAAAGAAAGACCAAAAGTCAAATACCTACCTAAACAGTAAGGTTCTCAATGTCAAGACAATCCAGATAGATCAATATACAGGATGCGAGGGATAAATTGTTAAAATGAGACCCAGTATTATTTTCATTTTTGTGTAACTTAGATGACAGATATATTTACCAAAAATATCTTGAAATACTAAAGTAAGTTTATTCAACAAAATCACTATTGGCTTCGACCACAGCCTCCAAACGACTTCAGAATCTCCTACAATTCTTCTGGATGGTCTCCTTGTTTAAGTTGGCAAATGCAGCCATAATCCTTTTGCCTTCAGGTCATCTTTAGTATTACAATGAGTTTTGTTGGTCTCTCTCTCTCAACTGTTCCCCACACGTAATAATCAAGGATGTTGCAGTCTGGGGAGTTAGATGGCTAGATGTAAGCTGTGATGTGGTTGCAGAAATTTTCAAGAGCCATGACTGGGTTCTCCTGCTTGTGTGGCATAGTGTCTTGTTGCCAGACATAGGGTCTTCCAGCAGCCACCCACTTGACCCAGGGCAGCAAGGCACTTGATGTGGGCCTCTGTGTTGAGTCTGAGACCCTCACCAACAAATTTAAGAGTTCTTATTAGAACAATCAGAATGTGTTTTCCAAACTGCTATACCGTAGTAATCACCATTAAGCACACCCAACTCCTTCTGAATCATCAGCACTGTCCTCAGATTGGTATCCAAACATTCTGAAATTGTTTGTACTGGGGTTTCAAGTGTGAATGCCAAGCAGTACAGCATGCTGTTTCCAAATTTCTGGTGGAGTGAATTGTGTCATGGTGCCTAACTGAGCCTACCATAATTTGCAGTTAACAAAACATGCATGCATGAAATTAAAAATATAAAATGGCGACAATTTACCCATCGCACTCTGTTATATATATATATATATATATATATATATATATATATATATATATATATATATAGGTAAAATAATCTGTGGGTAAGTAATACAATTAGATCCTATTAATATAAAATATTAAAACTGATCTACAAAAGATCAATATAATTTTTACTATAGAGCTTATAATTACAATTAATGGGATCCAAACAATTTACCTCATGCAGATGATCATTTTGTTCATGGGAAATTAGTTTTTCCCTGGAATTATCAGTGCAAATACATTTACTAAAATAAATGAATCCCCACATTTCTTCATGGGAAATTTGAAAGGCAAAGGAAGGAAAGAAGGAAAAAGGAAAGAATAAAAGGAGAAGGAGTAAGAATTGGCCTATAATATATACACACACACACACACACACATATGAAGAAAAATATACGGAAAAAACAAACAAAAATCCTAATATGCAATTATGCATTAAATATAGTCTAATGTTAATTATGTTTTATGAATATGTCCTGAAGATGGTCTGCTACACCGAAACACCGTTGACATTATATTAACATTAAAACAGCATAGTAAAAATTACAAAGAAAAATAAATATTTAGCAGAAAGAAATAGTATATTTATAGAAGAGTGATTATTGAATAAAATCATCCTCATTGTTGAAGGAAACCTTTATGTAAGCTCAGAAGTAACTGTATACATGGATAAGGTGGTTCTCATTCTGGCCTTCAAATAGTCCTTAGTATTGTGTGGCAATTGAGTGGTCTTCATTTGATGAATGCTCCAAGTATATTAGTGCAGGGCATATCAATCAGGAAAGCCCCTCTGGATCATGTGAGTTTTATGGAAGGGAAACTGTTAGAGTATCTACACCCTTGTGCAAATTAACTGAAACAAAACAAATAATTCCATTATTTTTACTTTTTTTTCATATTTTTCCAATGAAATATGACCCAGCGCACATGTTAGTACTTCATATGTCCATTCCATGAAGTCGCTCCTTGCAGATTGACCACAGATTCTAGATTGGATTTAAATCAGTGGAGTTTCCGGACAGTCTATAGTACTTTGAGTTGCTCACTAGTAAGGCTTGCTAGTGTGTCTGTGCAGCATCACAGATTTTCATATGCTTCCTAGGAGTAGCGTCCATCACAGACAATGGTCATAGGACAACAAATCAACAGTTGAGACAGTAATGTTTGGGCATGATAAAAATATGATGCAATCACAGATGATGCAATATTTTCAAGGCCAAACAAACACCTTGAAAATAGATTTATATTACTGCACACCACTGCAAATGATCTAATCTGAGAAAACATAGAAATTGATTATACCCTGTCACTCTAGTGGGTCTAAAACTGACCACATGGTGAAAGAAAGGAAAATAAAGTTGTTTCAATTAATTTACACAAGAGTACACAGCCACACCCTTGATCCAGGGTCAGACTACTGCATCCAGCATCTAAATGCATGTGATGGATTTGAACTGGAAGGCTTGGAAGAAAATAAAGTCAATTATAAAATGGCACTTATTCCTAAAATCTGCAAGATGATATGAAATTGGTGTGTACAACTGTGGCTACCTCTGTGGAATCTGTTCAGTACCACCTGCTGACATTTTTAAGAAGCTCAATGTTGCTGTGGTTGATGGTTAGTACATATTAATTTCATGTATTAAATTAGAAGCTACCATGTTAATACTTTTCATATGTCTAAACAATTTTATATAGGAAGCAGAACTTTATCTAATGTTATCTTCAATTTAAAGCCCGCTAAAAGTGTATTTTAAAATACTTTCTGCACCTTGCTTATATATATATATATATATATATATATATATATATATATATATATATATATAAGTGAGCATTGAAGTCAACACTTATAGGCTGTTGACTTCAATGTTCACTTTTTTATTTAAACATGCTCTATCCCTGATATTGAGCACTTTATCCCATAAATATAGCACAACTTAAGAGTATATTTCTTCATATATATATATATATATATATATATATATATATGTGTGTGTGTGTGTGTGTATATTTTGGCAGCAATTTTTCATTAATGCACATTTCATTAAATAATATAGACAAGTTTTGTCTATTTATTTTAAGTAAGTTCCTTTCATATTGTCTGATAAGCTTAATCACATTATCGTTGAAAGACGAAAGGAAAACACCAGATTGATATACATGTTTAAATCCAATCTAAGCTTTCACCTTACACAAGCCAATATCAAAAATGACAATTTCAATAAATCAAACAACTAACGGATGAAACAACAATGACAGTACACCCTTGCTCCATGAAAATTTCCAAGTAACTCACTTAAAATAAATAGACAAAACTTGTCTATATTATTTAATGAAACATGCATTAATATATATATATATATATACATATATACATACATATATATATATATATATATATATATATATATATATAAAAATAAAAATTCTTAGCTGACACGTTTCGTCCTCTGAGGGACTTTATCAAAACAAAGGTAAGGATTTATTTTGCTGGACGTGTGTATATACAAGAGCAAGAAGGTCATTGGTTTATCAAAGATTTTAAATTTGAGAGCATTCATGAATATTCATCTGGTGGTTGAAAGGTCAGTCAAAACATTTGGAGGACACAGAGTGGCACAATTCAAAAGTCTTGTATGGCAAAAGTAAGTTAGTAATATTCAAGAAATATTTTTTTGTTCACATATTTTGACTGACCTTTCAACCATCTGATGAATATTCATGAACTTTCTCAAATTTAAAAGCCTTGATAAACCAATGACATTCTTCGTCATATAAACACGTGCAACAAAATAAGTCTTAACATTTGTTTTGATAAAGTCCTCAGAGGACAAAATGTGTTGGCAAAGAATAGTTTTCCCTTTTGTCTTTTCCTTCATATATAGCATATATTTGTTAGTAGGATGTTAAATAGTATCAGAACAAATTTGGAGATTATGTGATAAAATGGAAAAAGACACCTGTCATAAGGAGGCAGAATTCATTGTCTGAACATGTCACATATAGATATAATGGTGGGCTATTCCTTTCCAAACACACTTGCCTGTTAGACTAACTAACCAATCCCTATTGCAGACACCTCCTCAAGCACATCAAGAATTTTAAATAAAAGATTATATGAACACAAAAGAGATATTTTGAAAAACAACATGTAAAATTTATTAGTTATTCAGTTTAATGAGGCTGGCCACAAAGTTGACATAAAAAATGCTACTAATTAAAAGAGAAAATATTTCACTAACATGAAACTGTTTTGAATGTGCTTTAATCATCGGTTCACACACAGTAAATTTGTGTCCAGGTTCCTACAATCTTTCATCATATATATATATATAGTGTACTATATTAAATTGTACAGCTAAGAAAAAAAGTGCTCCTTGCCCAAAATTGGCAGAGCTACTATTTACTAAATACTAAGAACACAAAACCATTATAAAAAAAAATAAAAGTTTCTCATGGGAATTACTCTTCAGGCATTATTTATATAAAACTATTCTGACAGTTCAACCAAACATAAGTATAAGCTTTATGAAAATTTTGCATTTATTTGTTAGGTTTTCATTTGCATAAAGGTAGCACTCATATATATTATTATTATTATTAGTCTATTCCTGCATATAACCTCTGCAGCAGTGGAGATCCCAGCTCAGTAAGATGTGGCAGGTGTTCAATCAGCATCTCTAGTTATTTATTTAACATAACTAAGCTTTGGCTTCAAGCCACATTAGTGTGTGTTGCACTGAGAGTATCAAATTCACAACATTAGTGTGATTATCTGTGAGACAAGCTTACTGACTATTGTGACCTAGTTGGAACCCAATCAAATGTATATATTTTTGTCATGCATGTTTTTATATTCATTTTACAAAAAGAAAAAACCTGATACAGTTGCTGTAAATTCAGTGCAAGGGAAATTTTTGTCTTTATTGACACCAATTTTTTTTATCATTTCACTCCAACCCTGGAAGCTTGTAACATTTGTTGTGTTCTGTCTTTGGAAAATGTTGGATTAATAATTATTTTTGCCAACTAAAGTACAACAGCTTGGAACTGAAATTTCTTCTATAAACAGTTGGACAATAAAGAAATCTCACTAATATCAAGATAATTGCCACTGGAGATTCTGTATTTCACAAAACTCAATTTTTAATTGCTTTAAAAGAACTTTCAAACAATGACACAACAAAGGGAAACACTAAGAAATGGCCTTGTAACAACTTAGATTATTGGAATTGTTAGATGAAGTGTTTTCATTATTGATTTTGGGTCAGCATTTTCTTCAGCATTTTCTGTATTATTTTTGTTACATTATTGGCATCCTTTTGTCTCTAAGGCAATAAAGTAGTTTACAAAAAGGACAAATAATACGAAAAGACCAACCGTGAATGTATCATTGTAAGAACTTGTGAAAATGCTTAAAGTACTCATCAAGTATCTTTTGAATATCTCTGTATACATGTAGCTGAGAGTGCACTCAAATCTGAAGGATACTCACAGGTGGGGGCATACACTTAGAAGGATAGTAAGGGGTGCATAAACAGAAGGATACTGGGGGCATAAATTTAGAAGGATGCTAAGGGGTGGATAAGCTTAGGATACTCTGTGGGGCATAAACTTAAAATGGTATTAAGGGGGTTCACAGGCTTAGAAGAGAAGTAAAGGGTCACACAGACTGAAAAAGATACTAAGGAGACCCACAATCTCAGATGAGTACTTAAGGTGGCTCATGAGATCAAAAGAGTCTGAAAATGAAAATGTTTTTTCTTCGCATTTAGGATACCCTTTTTTTCAAATGGAAAAAGAATTATCTTGTCTCTAAAATAAAAATAAATTCATTTCTTTAAGTGTCCTGGGTATGACGTTAAACTGCATCCAATAGCAAGGCCTCTGATCAGGAGGTTTTGAGGAGCATGGAACCACCTCTTAATTGCTGGTGTTCCCAGGTCCACCTTGACCCGGGGTGGTAGCACCTGTTAGGGTCCCAGCTATGGGTAAATAGTGAACTCCTAGTTTTCCCAGATCTTACCCGTGTCCTGGGTATGACAATAAACTACATCCGCGTCCTGGGTATGGTGATAAACTACATCCGCATCCTGGGTATGGCGATAAACTACATCCACATCCTGGGTATGGCGATAAACTACATCCACGTCCTGGGTATGGCGATAAACTACATCTGTGTCCTGGGTATGACAATAAAACTACGTCCAATAGCAAGACCTCAGATAATGTTTTCAGGAAAATAATGTTGCCAGCTATACATTTTTTAAAACAATAATGTTGCCAGCTATACGTTTTTTAAAACAATAATGTTGCCAGCTATACATTTTTGAAACAATAATGTTGCCAGCTATATGTTTCTGAAACAATAATGTTGCCAGCTATACGTTTTTGAAAGAATAATGTTGCCAGCTATATGTTTTTTGAAGCAATAATGTTGCCAGCTATACGTTTAATAGTACTGTATATTTAATGTATATATAGGTATATATATGCATGCCTGTGTGTATGTATGTATGTATGTATGTATATATATATATATATATATATATGTGTGTATATATATAACTTAATTTGGCATTAAATGACCTACAGTGGTTGATATGCCATAAAACCCAACCAACCAACCAACATTTCCTTAAAGCCAAGATTTCAAGGTAGAAAATACTTATCTATTTTTGCACATCACCAAACATTGGCTGTAGATTCCCAGGTAGTCTTCTCTTTGTTTCCATCTAGATTGTGACATTTTCTGCATGAATTTGATTTTGACATCCCTGTTATGTAACTTATACCTTATGCTTTCCCCTTTTGCTGGCACACATTCATTACATCATCTTACAGTTAATTATTAGTCCTTTCTTCTTGCTTTCATCAACTACTTTATCTCATAGTTCTTTCAGTTTTTCAAATTAAGTCTTGTGTAGTGTTTGAAGTTAAGATTATATTTATCTGTATATATAAAACAGAGAATGTCTGTCTGTCTGTGTGATACCTTTTTGCTCAAGATCCATCCAACCGATTTTGACCAAACTTTGCAAATACATTGTACTATGTAAGAGATAGGTTCTTAGCATAAAAAATCAATCATTGATAAAGCCGATCAAAAATCGATAAATTCTACTTTTTCCTCCAATTTTGTTCAAACTTGGTATATAGGTTACTTATGTGATGACAAGCTAAACAATACCTCATTTTTTTCTATACCACTGTATTTAGTGAAAAACTGTGAAAAACAAAAAATCGATTTCAACACAAATTTTAAACTAAAACCTCCCTCAATTTTCAAGCATTCTAATACAAACTTCACTCAATTGTAGCCAACAATAAGTTGATTGTTTAACAGTCATTTTGATAAGTGAGTTTACCCATATAATGAAAACCCACGTAAATAGTGAAAAATGTTCATTTTTACTGGTTTCTTATTTTTTGTTGATCTTTCAATCAATTTTCATCAAACTTAACAACTGCTTTATAAATGTATCCTCTTTTACATCCCTAGTAGCACAATGACAAATTGAATTTCAAAACCTCCAAAATAATTGTGATCTGAAGTGAGTCTTCATGTTGCCTGTTTTATCCTTTCATGTCCTTGGCTAACTTTGATTGAATAAATACAGACTACTTCTGTTATATAAGTAACTGCATTAATTCAAAATGTTTTTTAATGAAAGTACTTTAAAGTAATTGAAGAAGATAGACACTGTTACATCTAAATATGATGCTGTTTTTGCTTCATTCTAATTGAATGCTTTTTCTGATCGACCAACTAGGCATGGCTGCTAGTTCTCAAAAATTGTTTCAACATACTGATGAATTACATTTGGTGAGAAAACACATCCTTGTAAAACTTCACTTTCCATTTTTTTATATTCACTTAGCTCATTCTTTATCTGCATGGAGGCCATTTGTTCCCTGTAGAGATAAGAGGTGATTTAAGGTTTCCTCCATATAGATCAAGCTCTCCTAAACTTTCAAGGAGTTCATCATATCATACTTTATGAAATGTCTTCAGGTAATTTCTGAAGCATGGCAATAGAGCTTTCTGCTGTAATCAACAAGGATATTGTAAAAGTTAGTTTGAGAGACTTTGCCTCTTTTGAAGTGAAATTGCATTCACAAAGAAAGTACAGAAGAAATTATGACAATGATGAATTCTCTTTGAAGTTAAATACCTGAAATTCCTTTGATTTTTGCAAGTATACAAATGTATACTGTTACTTTGACGGAGCTGTATTAAAATACTATTTCAAAAATATAAAAGTTGAAACAAAATTCAAACCAGCATTTGCAAAATTTAATGATTTGCTTTTTAAATTTATTTTTGTTTTGTATTAGTGTATGCTATTAATTTTTTTCTTTCTCAATTTGCATCTTGTATAATGACTTTGAAAAATTCTTTTGATGTTCCAAAGATTAGTGAATGATTGAAGGTTGAGCCATTTCTTTCATAAAATCATATTAGTCATTTTGTTTGAATTGGTATTTATCACTTGTAGTGATTTCTTTAGTATAATTGTAGCTTTTGAAACAATTTCTTTCACTTTTTATTCGAATGTCAATATTTAGACAAACTTTCTGCATAATTAGCATCGGACCAAAAATGTCCAATTAGATGTGTGCAGTTTTCTTCAAAATAATCCATTTTGTATTTGAAGAAATTGATTGACTTTCTTTTTCCAAACTATTCCTCATGTTTTCCGAGTTACTCTTTCTTTGTTTACTCTTTCTTCATTTACATTGTCTTCTTTAACTCTTTTTTTATTTGTTCTTTGACTGTTTCTACTTTTAATCTTTCTTTTTTCTTCTTTTACTCTTTCTTCATTTTTCTTTGACACTTTCATTCTTTGTTCTTTTATTCTCTCTTCTTTTACACTTTCTTTCCTCTTTTCATTTACTCTTTGTTCTTTACTCTTCTTTCTTCTTTTACTCTTTTTTTCTTCTTTACTCTTTTCTTTTATTCTTTGATCTTTGTTCTTTTTCTCTTTGTTCTTTTGTCTTTTTCTTTTACTCTTTCTTCATTTACTCCTTGTTCTTTTAATTTTTTTTCTCTTTCTTTTTTCACTCTTTGTTCTTTTATTCTTTCTACATTTACTCTTTGCTCTTTCTTTCTTTACTCTTTCTTCTTTCTCCTTTTATGCTTTCTTCTTTTGCTTTTAGTTGTTTGTTCTTTTACTCTTTCTATTTTTACTTTATTCTTGGTAGTTCTCTATTTACAATATTCCTTTTATAAAGTTGGATTTTCTTCGTATTTTATCAATCCAGCAGTAGTCATTTATCTTGCATACCGAAAGCTGCCCTAACCTTACTGCTTGGACATTTATATACACTATTCCTTAGCTATGCTAATTAAGTAGTCATTTACATCATTTACATATCTCTACAAATTCTTTTCTTTTTCTCAAATGTTTTCATCTTTTTCCCTCTACAACTTCCATTCATCTTTTGCCTCTCATTTCCACACGACTTGTTTCTTGAGTGTTACTTTTTTGGGCCATTTCTATTTTTTCTCTTTCTTTTTAGTATCTTTTAATTCATCTTTTTTCCTCATAATTTCTTCTTTTTTACACTTTCTTCTTTTACTTCTCCCTCTAATTTTCTTTCTGCTTCCTTCTCTTTTTTTTATCCAATTCCAATAGTCTTCCATTCTGTCAGTGCATCATTAATCTATTTGAAGAACAAAATATTTATTCCCTAACAGTTTTTTTTTTTACACATAATCAAAGTTGAATTATTCTCTAATATTTTATTTGCCTCGTATTTTTTTTTTGGCTTCTCTGGAATATGTTGTGGATTTGTTTCTGATAGTTCCATTACTTTCTATAATCTTCTTTCGATTATTCAATATGAACTTATTTAATATCGAATTGTTGAAATCGGCAATCATCTGCTTGAGTGCTTGTCAGTTGAGCTTAGAAGTTACAACCTTGGGCTGACTGCTTAAAGGTTTTTACTTTCATTTAAAATACAATGTTAAAACACATCAGCAAAGGAAGATTTTGATTTTTTTTCTTTGCAAAAGTTATAAGATTGTTTTTGGCACTACTGTATCTCTTTGGTTAATAAAGGTAGATTAGAAACTACCTGAATATTTTTTTATGAATTTGACATCTAGACTTATCTATTTAAATGAACAGTTTTTTTTTAAATTTGAAATAATGGTTTTACATCAGTGAAAGACAATGCTAAGTTAGAAGAAATTAATCCATTTGACATTTTAAACTTCAAATTTCTCCAATAGACATAAGTTGAGAGTAAAATGTGTCTCTGCAAAATTAAAAATGTGTCCCTGCCAAATTAAAAATCAATTGAGAAATTGAAACCAGATGTCAGAAAGCCAACACAGTTACCAATTTGCTCCTCTTCTAAAACATCCTAGCATTTCCATGAGCACCAAGGCAAATCTCATCAATGCCATTTTTCTACCAACGCTGACATACCAGTGCCAGACATGGCCCCTAACAAAAACCCTTGAGAGGAAACTGATCACTTGTGAGATGAAATGCCTGAGGAAAGCAGTGAACAAGATCAGGCGAGACGAGATCAAGAATGAGGCAATAAGAGGTATGGTAGGAGCAATACCAATCATACAACACATTGAATGACAGAGGATCAAGTGGTTTGGACACCTCACTTGTATGTCTATCAACCAGCCCAATGAGCATACACCTTTAGTTACTCTGGCTGAAGAGCAAGAGGCAGACGAAAAAGACACTGGAGCGACTCAGTTGCAGGCACTCTCAGAGTCCATGAGATATCTCTTCTCCAGGCTACTTGCCATGCCGCTGACAGATAACTGTGTCTCCCTGTGATGCCTAACAGCACAAGTAGAAAGAAAAACTAAAACTAAACTTTGATCATAAAAATAAAGAACAAAAGAAAATAAAACAAATGTTGTTTTTTTTAAATGTAATCTTTTTTAACCATATGATACTTCTTGAATTATTCCATACACTTAATGGACTTGGGTATTCTTTGCACCATTTTTCATTTCCTAGAGAAACACCATGGTCTTTTGCTTGTTCTTCTGCTTTTATTTTCAGACAAATACTCCAGTAAATGTTAGTTTTATAAATCCTATGGCTGACAGTAACTTAGATTCAGATCACTATTCAGTGATGCTCATATCATTAGAAAAAGTTTAAATCAATCTTTTCATGATATCTGCTGATTATAATGATGTCTGTTGTATAATGCTTAAATGCAGGTTGGAATTTTATTCAAGCAAATGATGGTCATTTTTCTTGGATTAAAATTCTGATTGTTGTTGAAATTAATTGACTTATTTGTTATATGAAGAAATATAGTCTTCAGGTGTGCTATATCTATGGGATAAAGTGCTCAATATCAGAGATAGTGTATGTAAATATAAAAGTGAACATAGAAGTCAACACTTAGAGGTGACAGTCTGTTTCATGCTAGAGGCAATTGTCAGGCCTGACGATTATGTCTAGCATGTAACAGACTGTCACTTATATAAATGTGTGTGTGTGTGTGTGTGTTTTGTATTTAGAAAAATAGTATGATAAATTATGAAAAAGTTTTTGTGACACGTTTCATCTGTTAGGATTTAATCAGACAAAATGGATGAAATGTCTCACAAAATTTTTTATTCCAATTTTATATATATATATATATATATATATATATATATTTTAAGCATTTCACCCCAAGCAAGGTGAGAAGCCACTAGGACGCAAGGGGTTACAGAAGAGTTGGAGCAAGATCAGATTGGAGTGATAGAGGAAAGGATAAGGAGAAGGATAGTGGATAGATCAAGGCAACTGGAGATCTTGATTGACATTACATTTGAATAGTTGGAGATTATAGCTCTCAGGGAAACTGGAATAGGGAAGGGAGTTTCACAGGCAAGATGTGCAAGACATGAATTGACCAGCCAACTCCTGCTCCAGTTCACAACCGATTGGAGGTCCTTTTCGAGACGCACGGCCAGGTTAGTTTTGTCAGCCACACTAGATTTGTTTTTGAGGCAGGAGTAAATTGTGGTGTCGTCCGTGTAGATGCCAACTTCAGAATTTATGGCGTCAGGAAGGTCATTTATGTAGATAAGGAATAGAGTGGAGCCTAGGATGGAGCCTTGAGGAACACCTGCGTTTGTGGGATAGGAACTGGAGGAGAATCTGTGAAGAACGACCTTCAATTCATGGTTTGACAGGAATGATTGTATTAGGTCAAACAATCGACCTGTAATGCCATAACCCTGGAGCTTGCGGAGAAGGTCGGCAAGCCAAACCCTATCAAATGCTTTGGAGATGTCTAAGGCCATGGCACGAGCTTCCCCATTATTTTGAAGCGCTTGGTAGACAGTTTCAGTGATGGCCATAAGCACTTCAGCTGTAGATCGGGCAAAGTGAAAACCATATGGCTTGTCTGAGAGCAGATCATGGGATATAAGGTGGTTAACCACTTCAGTATTGATTAGGGCTTCGAAGACTTTGCCAAAGAGGGGTAGGAGACTAATAGGATGGTAGTTAGGAGGGTCAGAGGGGTTGCCAGAGTTCTTGAAGACAGGAACAATCGAACAGGAATTCCAGCAGTCAGGAAAACAAGATTCCTTGAGGCAGTAGTTGTATAGTTTAGAAAGGGCGGGCGCCAGTTCAGGTGCGCATTTCTTCAAGACAATGGCTGGTATCCCATCTCCACCACTAGCCTTGTTGGGGTCTAAATTGGAGATAACGCCCAATACCAAAGATGGGGTTATGTGTAACCCACTCAATAGGGCCTCAGTTCTAAGAGGGAAGTCAGGTATGGGTACACTGGAAGAGTCGAGCATTGAGTTGAGTGAAAATTTCCGATCAAAGCATTCAGCCTTGTTGGCAGAGGAGCTCAGGACTTCGAAGTGGTTGAACAAAGGAGGTATAGAGGGTTTGCAATTGTTCAATATGCTCTTGCAGAGATGCCAATAATCTTTGGAGCCAACTTTGCAAGATGTGATACGCTCCTTCATCTGATCAGCAAATAGTGACTTAGCATCATTGAGGACACGCTTAGACTCGTTACGGGCAGAGGCAAAGAAATGTCTATTGCAGTCATACATGTCGCTACGGAATAGGTGAAAGAAGTGGTTCCTATGGGCAATGGTGGCTGAGCAAGCAGCGGAGAATCAGGGGGAGGAGTGCGACTTGACCCAATATTTCCTTGACCCAGGATGAGACCTCAGAAGCACATTCTTGGACAGGGAGTGTAAAGACAACATCCCAGGGGACATCGCGGAGGAAATCATGGAACGCGTCCCAGTCAGCTCATTGATAGTAGAACAAAGTTCTAGCGGTAGGAGATTCTTTGCAGGGAGTGGAGTTGAAGGAGATGTTAACAGATACTACAGCATGATCTGAGTTACCAAGAGGGCAGAGTTGCATGGCACTACAGGACTTGGGGATGGAGGTAAAACACAGATCGAGATGAGAGGCTTTACCTTCCCAGTTGAAGGCAAAACCAGTGGGGAAGTTAACTATCTGTGTGAGGGATTGAGAGACTGAAAAATTAAGCGTTTGAATGCCTGTGTGGTCAGTAGTAGCATTCTTAAGCCACATGGTATGATGGGCGTTAAAGTCACCAAACACAAATATATATATATATATATATATATATATATACATACACACAGACAAATGTTTTGGATAGAAAATTTACATACACACAGATACTTGAATGTATGTAAGTATATTTATTCCTAAGGTGTTATAAAAACAATACTCAATATTATAGAACAGAGCTATAAGTATATATTAGTGAATATACATAATATCTAACATTGATAACATTACTTGGAGTTTCATGCAGTTCATGCAATCTTTAAAATATATATATATATATATATATATATATATAGTTTTAAGGTATGCTATATTTATGGATTAAACTGGTCAGTACAATGGTCTGAAGAGTGTGTTTAAGTATAAAATGGACTATCGCCACTGGGTGTTGACCTTAATGTGCACTTATATATATATATATATATATATATATATATAATTACTTACACTATTTTCATTTGCATTATTGTCTTCATCTCTAGTGTTGTTATCACAATGTTTCGGCCGTTGTGACCACTGTTCTTCAGCAGGTGTATATTGACATGGATCAGATGATGTAAATAGTGTAAATAATGATAACTCCTCATCCCAGAGATTAAGATGTGTATATAAGAATACATGTCTATATAAATACATAAGACAATTTCCAAAAACTTTGATTTTGACATTTCAGCAATGTTTTTATATGTTTATATATTATTTATTATTTTATTTATTTGTATGTGACTATATGGCTAAATAATGTATACTTATGTGGCAATAATGAATTTGTGTTTTATTGAAATCAACTGACAGGGTCTGCTGTTTATTTTATTGCATTTTTGAAGTTTACATCTAAGTTGTCACACATAGGGATCAAATTTATGAAGAAACTGTCCATAATGTTATTGTTTGAGTACTTCCAACGATCTTTAGTCATTATCAGGGACATTAATATTGTCAATGCCATCAAGAAAAGTTTTTATTAGTTTCATACTGGCACATTTTAGAAATGTACTATTATTCTAGTTTAAATGTATGTGTTGAATGTAAGCGGCATTATGCGTAATGTATGTATTTATATTAGAATTATATAATGATGTTAGTGAAAAGTATATGTACAGAAATGAGTGTGTCTAATAATTTTATGATGTGAAACAAGACAGGCCATTATGGTGCAAGAAGATTAATCTTCTGTTCATAATTTTCGGCACTAAGAGTTTACTAAAAGAACTTTTGTATTTTGCATTAACAAAAGAAGAATGGAAGAAAGGTAATATTTTTGGAAGTTCATATTAACAGAATTCAAGATGGAATATTTTGTTGGGGTTGATAAGTAAAAGAAAAAAAGATTTTCTTTTCAAAATCTGATAATAATGAGGACTTTCCTTTTCAAAAAATGTGGGAAAACCTAAAAATCTCTTTACTATGTTGCAATGATTATTTTAAAAAAATTAAAATTTCCACATGTTCAATATTATAAATTTAAATAAAAGAAAGATATTTTACTCCTTCAGATGAAAATCTATTTCTTTGTTTCTCTTGCAATGGAACATGAAATATAGTTTATTGAATTAAATACTATGAGATTTTGTTTGTGTTATATTCCATGCTAATAGGAATCTATACTTGAAAAACAAGGTGGATAAAATAAGTAAAGGTTTATTGTAAAAAAAACAGGACAATAAGAATAAAGGTAACAGCTATGCACAAGGTCGTTGCAAGTCAGTCCAGTAGTGAGTGCTAATATTGGAAGGTTGGTAGTTCTCACGTAAGTCTGAGTCATACTCAACACATCCCAGCTAGTCGATATTTAGCAACTGCCCCACACAGCCACATGTGACACAAGGCCGAATTTAATGTGGGGTATCCGAGCCTGTAGACTTGGGCAAAAATTCCCCATAGACCCTGTGATAAACAAGGTCGGGTCAGTCTACCAACCCAGACGAGACTCTGCCCTTTGGCATAGCCTCATCTGGGTTCCTCTCTGCTCAGAGGCAGAGAGTTCGACCAGCCAGCTGAAAAGTTTTCAGCTAGTCGGTATTTACTAGCCCAAACGAGGGTAGATGTGGCACAAGGCCGAGTTTAATGTAGGTTATCTGAGCCCGTAGTCTCAGCCAAAAAATCCCCGTAGAACCCACATAAACAGGATCAGGTTAGTCAACCTCCCCAAACGAGACTCTGCCCTTTGGCAGAGCCTTGTCTGGGTTCTTCTCTGCTCAGAGGCAGAGAGTTCAACCAGCAAGCCGAAAAGATTTCGGCTCGTATATTTAGCCACCCCGTAGGCGCGGACAAAAATATTCCCTTAACCTGTATAAATGGGTTCAGGGTCAGTCTACCTCCCCGAATGAGACTTTGCCGTTTGGCAGAACCTCGTCTGGGTTCCTCTCTGTCCGAAGGCAGAGAGTTCGACTGTTTAGCTGAAAAAGATTTCGGCTAGTCTCTGTAGTCCGTTGACTTACAGGTAATTATAGGTAGTTACTACCTATAGTGTAGTCACTCATGGGGATGACAGCTTATTCCATTACATCAGTTTGCCTTTCAGTATTTCAGTGATAATCTTTTTTAATTGTTTTTCTCTTCAGATTTAGAAATCTTTGTTTCAATGGAAAAGAACAGAGAGTAAGCTTAGTTCAGGTTTTTATAGGATCTATGATAAAATGGCTGAGAACTGGAACAGTGAAATAAGAATAATGTATCCTTGTTTATACATTTATACAAATCATCTAATGTATATAAAACATAAATGTATAAGGAACACTGGCTAATGAGTGTAGAACTGGAAATCATTATATCAGGTTGGAACAAATGTCTAGATGTTCAGGGTTCTTATTTTGACTGATATAAACACAATACATTTAAATACATTGCCAGAAATAAAAGTGGTTTCTAAAATTGGATGTTACTTTCCAAAGAACCTAATAAAAGCAATGATCCTTTTGTTGTATGAACTGACTTACCTGTCCTTTGACAAATTGCTTTTCATAAGATTTTCTTTCAAGGGAAAAAAAATATTATTTTCATTGACCATGTAATTTGTATTTCTTTGTTTACTCTACACATGTCAAGGCTCACCCCCCCCCACATAAATTGGAAAGTATTTCTTTTCATAAGATTTTCTTTCAATGCAAAACAAATATTATTTTCATTGACCATGTAATTTGTATTTCTTTGTTTACTCTACACATGTCAAAGCTCTCCCCCCACACACACCACATAAATTGGAAAGTATTTCTTTTCATAAGATTTTCTTTCAATGCAAAACAAATATTATTTTCATTGACCATGTAATTTGTATTTCTTTGTTTACTCTACACATGTCAAGGCTCTCCCCCCCCCACATAAATTGGAAAGTATTTCTTTTCATAAGATTTTCTTTCAATGCAAAACAAATATTATTTTCATTGACCATGTAATTTGTATTTCTTTGTTTACTCTACACATGTCAAAGCTCTCCCCCCACACACACCACATAAATTGGAAAGTATTTCTTTTCATAAGATTTTCTTTCAATGCAAAACAAATATTATTTTCATTGACCATGTAATTTGTATTTCTTTGTTTACTCTACACATGTCAAAGCTCTCCCCCCACACACACCACATAAATTGGAAAGTATTTCTTTTCATAAGATTTTCTTTCAATGCAAAACAAATATTATTTTCATTGTCCATATAATTTGTATTTCTCTGCTTACTCTACACATGTCAAGGCTCTCCCCCCCACCACATAAATTGGAAAGTATTTCTTTTCATAAGATTTTCTTTCAATGCAAAACAAATATTATTTTCATTGACCATGTAATTTGTATTTCTTTGTTTACTCTACACATGTCAAAGCTCTCCCCCCCACATAAATTGGAAAGTATTTCTTTTCATAAGATTTTCTTTCAATGCAAAACAAATATTATTTTCATTGTCCATGTAATTTGTATTTCTCTGTTTAGTCTACACATGTCAAGGCTCTCCCTCCCCACATAAATTGGAAAGTATTTCTTTTCCCAAGATTTTTTTTTATAGTTCTCCAAATCAAACCACAAGGGATCAGTGAAAAAAATGACTGAACTCAGGGTAACAATATGTTTGATACAATGAAGAATTTATTTGTTGGACAGATATAATAAATTTGTCAAAAAAAGAAAAATGTGGTGGCACGAGGATTGGCTGAAGAAACATGATTTATTGAAGCTTTAAATTATCACCTTCAATTAATTTACATTTTTTCTTCTTTTTTTTTATTTTAGTTTCAATTAGTTTGCCAATTTTAATAAAGGAAATGTCTAAAACTAGAAAAAGGTTGTACTCTTCATCTTTTTAACATATTCTTTTTTCAAATTGATTAAAATTATAAAGATTTCTGCATGAATGCCTTTTTCTAAATGTTTTAAAAAATAATAATTTTTCTGCCTTCTCATCAGTTTTTGTCAAGTTTCATCATAAATAATTAAAATCAATGACATTGATCAAATGAAAATAATTTTATTGAAATTCTTATGATTTGCAAAATGTCTATTATTAATACATAATAACGTTTCATTGATTAAAACGGTTAATTCCCTTGAAATTATTTCTCTCTTTTTTAGGATTTCTCAAATATGAATGATTAATGCATCGGAATATTTTGTCATTAAAAATAACAAATTAGTCTTTCTTTTCTGCTTTACTCTGAGATTTTTGACTGAAATAAGATGAAGGAAAGAAAAAAATGATAGGAATGAAACCAGGAAATTATTTTGGGGATTTCAGTTTATTTTTCCTCTTAGCACTTCATAGAAAATTTCAGTAATTATCATGATTAAAAACAAAATACGTCTTCACTGGGAAGTGTTGACAATTGAGTTTGGAAGGAAATACTATTTTTGTTTGGGATTGTTTTTGTTGAAATATAGAAAGACAGTAAATTTGATTTCTAAGAAAATTGTTTTGAATGATAGAGAAGCCATTTCACTTTGTAAATTTAGAATACTTAATGTGATATTCATAACAATTTTTTGGCTTTAGTCACTTGTTTTCTAATTGCAGGACAAAATGCCTGCGTCTTTATTTTAAGCAACTTGATAACAATTCCTATAAAATAAAGGTAGTTTTTTTTATTTTTTAGTGCATGTTTTTTTGTGTATTTTTATAGTCATGTAACAACTGCATTGGTTTTTCATAAAGATATGTCATTGAAGTCTCTTTTATTTACTGACTAGCTGAATTACCTGACCCTTACTGCATGTCACACATTCTTTTTTGTAAGAAAATGATGATTGATTTTATATCATTGTTATAATTTGTGGATAAAAATGATGCATTTCAGTATTACTGAATGATCTTGCTGATGTGACCTCCATCTTCTGGCTTTCTCCTTCTATATTTTGGATAGGAGTCATTCCCTTGTTCAAATTTAATTTAAATCTAAAGGGAAAAATTTTTTAGTAGGATTGTTTGTGCAAAAACAGCTTGATCTGACCCTTTGATGTGCATTTAATGCAATACTTGATTGAATGAATTGATGAGTAGATATCAACATTGATATGACAGTTGAATTGTTGCAACAAATAAGTATTGTAAGGAACTACCCATTGATTGGTGATTTCTTGCTCAATGTCCATATTGTCTCACTTTGATCTTGCTGATGTGATCTCCATGTTCTGGCTTTCTCCTTCTATATTTTGGGTAGGAGTCATTCACTTGTTCAAAATTTAAGTTTAATGTAAATCAAAGGGAAAAAATTTTCACTGGGGGGTTTTGTGCTCCCCAGGGACCCCTTTGATCAAAATGAAATATACTTATCCAAGTACTCTAGGCGTCATCCTCTTGTTCAAATTTAAATTTAATTTAAATCAAAGAGGAAAAATTTTTACTGGGGCTTTGTGCTCACTAGGGCCCCCTTTTGATCAAAATAAAATATACTTATCCAAGTACCCTGGGTAATATAGTTCCAGAATATATATGCCTATGGGGTGGGGGTCTATCTCCAAAACTCTAGGAGGAGTTTGATAACAGACAGAGCATACAGCTTCATATATATATATATATATATATATATATATATATATATATACATATATAGGTTAGGTTAGAATTCCTTATTTCTGGATTATTGGTCAGAATTTCTTATTTCTGGATTATGGGTCAGAATTCCATTTTTCTGGATTATGGGTCAGAATTCCATTTTTCTGGATTATTGGTCATAATTCGTTATTTCTGGATTTTGGGTTAGATTTCCTTATTTCAGGATTAACAATTAAACTTCCCAGTTTCTGTATTTTTGTGATTTGTCTGAATTATTAGGTAATTTTTTTTCTTATTCTTGTATTATTGATTATTAAAGTTTGTAATTTTAGGATTTGAGGTCTGGATTATTATTGAAGTTTTCCAAACTCAAAATAAATGTTTATGTTTTTTGTTTTCTGGATATTCATTGCCAATGAGTTTAAAAAAAAAACCCAGATATTTCTTTAAAGTGAAAAGGAACTGATAATCATCTATTAGCTCAAAAAGTAAATGAAAAATGCAAGACTCATTGACTGACATGCTTTTACTTTTTCTATGGAAATATTTTTTAAACTTTTTTTTTAATTATCAATCAAATATTCAAAACTAACAATTATGCTTTGAATTCATTCAAGAAAAAATTTAGTCTTTTAAAATATGACAAATGAGAAATATTGAAATGATTTTAAAACATCTAAAAATTCTTTGAATTTACTAGGTGGGTAACTAAGCATAGAAATGCAAACATTTTCACTGACACAAAGAAGAAAGATTCCATTAAACCACTTTCTATGTTTGCTGCTAGCTAAGTTGGTTCACTGTGTTTGTCCGAGACAATTTTTCACAATGTAATCCATTTTGCACATTTATAAGTTTACCATTCATTCATGCACTGAATATTGCTTCCACATCTGCTCTGTTGCTTCTGCTATATATATTTATGATAAAATACAAAGAATCTGTAATCTTATTTTTCCTAACCTGGCATCTCAGCTTCAGTCACTCACTGCCATAATGTAGCTTCCTTGTGCCTTTTCTATAAATACTTTCATGGTAATTGTTCTGAGGAATTTTCCTCTATGGTATGTAGACTTTATGAATTTAAGTGCTGTACTAGATTGGCAGCTAGGTCTCATCATTTTACATTTGAAATGACTAAATGTAATTGTAAGTTCTTCTCTCACACTTCTCAGTCAACTTTGATCTTAAAAAAATTAAATGCAATGTCAATCATTATCTTCTGTCTTCTGAATTATTCTTCTTTTATTGCTCTCTCCCCTTAGTAATGTTTTCTTTTTTCTCATATTCTCTAACACTCAGCAACTCCCTTGCATCTTAGTGGCTTTATTGCTTTGCTTGGAGTATAATGATCAAAAAATATATCTATATTATACAATTTGTAAGATGACATAACATTCTTTCATTTTCATGTGAGTGATAAAGAAGACATTGAAAATTCAAAACTAATTGAATTTTTGCCATTCCGAACTCTGGTATGTAAAGTTTTCTCTCTCACAGAAATGTTGCAAGTTTGTTAAATTTTTCATATAAAATTAGCATTATAAACTTTATTCTAGTAGTAGTTAACAAAATAATATAAATGAAAGAAAATATATTTTTTATGCTCTGTTTAAAAATATTTACTGTCAGAAATAAATTTTTTTGTGCTTATAGTTTGAAAAACAGTTTTTGTGAAAAGTAATGAAAATTGTTAAATTTTGGAAGAGTTTAATATTTTGTTTCTTCAAAGGATCTTTTTGTTTGCTGAGAGAAGAGTTAAGATGTCTGTTTTAAGATTATGGATTAGATCATAAAAAAGTCTGAGAGATATTTTAAAATGGCAGCAAACTCAAAGTGTCATAAGCCTTGAAACTGTGCATAGTCTTTGGTTTGAGTTACAGATGTTAAGAGAATTGACAAAATCTTTTGAAAAGTTCAGTAAGTTTGAAGACAGATTTTTAATGAAACAATTGGGATTCGAATATTGGAAACTGAATATTGGAAACTAAATATTTGGAATATTTAAATCAATACAAAATAAATCAATGTGAAGAGGTTTCCTCTTCCAGAAATGCAGTCAATAAGTGAATGCACGCATTGTTCTGCTTCTGAAATGTGAAACTTTATTTGCAATATCATCTGGCGTTCAAATACAGACTAAAGGAACTTCAAAAATAAATCAGGGGCCATCTGTTGTTTTGCCAGTATGCATCCAAGTCTGAAAAAATGTGACAAGCAAGTGAACATGCAGCCATAGTTTGTTAAATGCCAAGTTGAATGTCTTTAGTATAGTCATTTGAACAATGGTTTAAACTGTAGCAGCTGCTGTGGATCATGAATATCTGGATATAAATTATAGGTATTATAGAGGATTGGTTAATTAGCTAATCCCCATTACAGCATAGATTTTTTCATGCACACACACACGCACATACATACATATATATATATATATATATATATATATATATATATATATATATATATATACACACACTACCAATCAAAATTTTAGAAGCACCCTGAATTGTTTCTATAAGATTAAAAAAAAAATTAATTCAAATTCCATTTCGCTGACACATTATTGGACAAAATTTTGTTTTGCAACAAGATCATGATCCAAAACACACCTCAAAACCATGTACAAATCATCTAAAATGAAAGGATGTTAAGGGAATTTGCAAATCATGACTTGGTCCCCTCAGTCTCCACTAAACAAGTCTGGGATGAAATAGAATATAAAGTTCAAACTGAACTGTCTAAGTAGAAGCAAGAGTTGTCTTCACATTTACACACTACTTGGGAATCATTTCCCCCAACAGACTTTTACAAGTTACTAGAAAGGATGCCAAGAATTTGCTTGGCAGTAAAAAAGGCTCGTGGTGGATTCTTTGATGAAAAGAAAATATAAATTTGCTTTAATTGAAATTATAATTATTTTATATTCATTATGATTTAAATTATTGCTTAATTACATGCAAACATAGAAAAAAAAATAATCTTTTTAATCTTGATTCATTTTTTAAGTTTGTAGGTAAAAAAAAAAAATCAATGTGGCCTTATACTGTTTGTTGATAGTGTGTGTTCATATATACATACATACAAATATATATATATATATATATATATGTGTGTGTATGTGTATACATATTAGGAATAAAGCACCATCAAGCAGTAAGCATCATTTGACTGGGTGAAACATGAAAGTGAAATAAAATAGCTAACAGTGTTCCTGCTGCACTTATATGCAATACTTTCTTCTGTACTGTTTGTGGTCTTTTGTGCAATTCTCAAGCTGGCCATAAAAGTTATTCCCTTCATAGCCATGCATATAATTAGAAGGTGGTTATCAGAGCCTCATACATTGAACTCAACAGGAGAGTCTATCATATATATATATATATATATATATATATATATATATACACACACACACACACATATATATATATATATATATATATATACACACAAACATATATACATACGCACACACATATATATACAAGCATACACACATATATATATATATGTACACACACACACACAAGTGTTTATAAACAAAAGAAAAATGTTAGTTTTTCAAAATTTTTCATAAATATTCATCAGCCTGAAAGGTCGAGGTAAAATATGGAGGATGCTAAGTGACATAATTTAATGTCTAATAAATGAAAGTGAGTAAATGATACTGTTGAATCTTTTTTTTTTTTTTTTTTTAAATAGCAGAACATTTTATGAATTTAATCATTTTCTTTTAATTTTTCAATATTTATTTCAGTTATGTTGGCTTTTGGGATAGGAAGAATTCTTTCAGGAATGGAAATATTTGAAAAAATCCAAGGCACAGATTTATATTTTGATAAGATTCAGTAGTGGCACTCTTGAGAATTTTCTGTCTATGAAAGTTACATATTTAATCAAATATCTCCATTTCTGAAAAGATTACTTCTATCCCAAGTCAACATATATAACTTTAAAAATGTTAAAAAAATTAAAAGAAAATGATTAAATTCCTAACCTCCTGTTATTTAAAAAAAGTCCATTTACTCTTTCATTTATTAGACATTAAATCATGCTACTTAGCATTCTCCCATAATTCACCTAAATCTTTCAGTTAACCTGATGAATATTTATGAGCGTCTCTTAAATTTGAAAATTTTTAAAACTATAGATAGATAGATAGAGGGAGGGAGGAAGGGAGAGAGAAGGAGTGTCTTGAGACAACCATGAGTTAAATTTTGGTCATGGCGGATGTCAAATGAGACCAGTGGGGGAGATTGACTCTTTGTCCCTTGTTCAAGGTAATGGAAAAGCTGAACCTCACAAAGTCAAATCTGTTGGAATTGCAGTTATCCAAGGAAAGAATGCATCATTTTTTGCACTCTCTCCCTTCTAACTGGGATTGATATTTGGATGACAAATGAGAGAAGATGGTAATGAAACACCTATTCTAAGGAAGGCAAAAATATTTTAAAAACAAAACAGAAAAAAAAGAAACGATTTCAATTCAAAATGAACTTCTAGTAACCTCCAATGACCTCAGATATATAAGACCACTAGCTCTAATAAGGTCAAATTGAGCTTGTTCTACCATTTGTTTGATAAAAACATATTAGGACTCGATAGAAAACTAAGTATTTCAATACATTTTAACAGAAATTGCTTTTTTTGGTTTGACATGGCTTTCCATATGGTATAATGACCTCTGATGATTTTGAGTAATCTCCAAGGTCAGCATAACATGTCAAAACTGGCTGTCTCATTAGCTTTCATACAAGTATAGCAAATTTGATATCTAAAAATTGTTTCATTTGTCAAGAAACGACAGACTGTTTGTTGACTGCTGGTGACCTTCACATTGCAGATGTTAATTAGGTCTTTTGTTTATTCATGCAAAAAAAAATTTTAAATTAATTTTTTTAGATGGGTCTGGATATGTAGTTTAGTATTTCAGCATTTCCAACATTTCCAACATTTTCAACATTTTCCTGTCTGTACGTAATAACCAGTTTTTGCATCCTTATATTCTGCCGTCTCTTCCTACGTATATATGGCATTCCATCAACAAATACATTTTGCTTTAGCCCAATAAAGTAATACAGGATGAAACCTGTCACACAGAATTTTTTCCACCTTTTCATCAATTTACCTAATATATATATATAATCTTACAATAATAATATTATAATAATATTGATAGTAAGACTAATATTTATTGCATATTAGACGGCCTTTTGACCAAATGGAAGCATGATATGAAAGGTGTTAAAAATTTGGTATTTTTGGACATGTATGTGTCTTTTGTCAACAAGATGAGAATTAAAAAATGAATGGGACTTTTTTGTGGGGAATTTTTTTTTCTGCATCTGTTAGATTACTGAAGAGTTCTGGTAGTTTTGGGTGAGTTGTTTGCCTTGATTCTAGAATATTTGGGTAGTTGTAATTCTGGAAGATGATCCTTTTAAAGTAGAAAGTCTTTGGAATTATTTTTAACTAATTATTATTAAATAATTAGTAATTGTCAGTATACGTATAAATAAAACATTGATAGTAAATATGTATAATTAAATATTCACTTTTAGTTTTGCAGAGATAACATCCACTCTACCAGGAATTTAACTGTACACTGAATGTATTTTCCATGACTAATAGAAGATAGGTTTGCCAATTGTTTGGTTTACTTGTCTCCCCAATCTTTTGGATAGAAGTAAAGCTTTATCCTTTGTTTCCTGTTCAGAAGTGGGTTTCCAGTTCCTTCTAAATTTTTTTCATTCTCTTTCACATCCAGTAGTCCCTTGCATCTCAGTGGCATTATTGCCTATCATTATGAAGTGATTAAAAAAAAAAAGGCCACATGGTCCAGTGGATAAAGACGTTGGTTAGATTCAGTGACTACACGCAAAGAGTTGTGAGTTCAATACCAGGCCACAGCAGTGGTGAACCAAACTTAGAGAGTTGATTTAAAAGGAAATAACTGAAACATCTGGAAGAGGCATAGCACGTGGAACTAGAACAGTCTACCCCGGAGGATGAAATAAAGGGTTCAGTTTGAAATTCCAATCACCTGAAGAAGGCCGGAGTGTACAACAACCGAAATATGAATATGGCAATGAAGATGAGGATAACAGTCTGAATAATGTAAATAATCTAAGTAATCATAATACCTCATCTCAGAGATATAGACAGATAATATTCTCAATCTTAAAATCAAGAGTGGATGTAAAAGTAAACAAAAGAACTTTAAGAATTTTTGTTTATTTTTTCAATATTTCAAACCATTATTTTGCTTTCTAGTGAATATTTCAATATAAATTGTCCAAAATGTCTGACTACTTTTTGATTTTGTGCTATGTCAGTTTTGTTGATTTTTTTCAAATATGGCTTCTTCACACATCATGTTGGTTTTTGAAGGTATCATGTCTTTATGTACCAGAGTTTGTGCTGGTATCAATTTTTTATTTAGTAGGTTTTATCATAAATTTGATAATATTTTACTGATGTTGGCTTGCTTTTTATGCTTCATACTTCTGGTATATATAATTGTGATAGTGTATTTTTGTGTTATTGGTAAGGATTCATTACATTTCTTGTGTATTATTGTTGAGTTGGTTGGTGATATATGATTTACTTTAACTGTTATCAAATAAATGACATATTAATTATTGTGATAATGTAGTGGTTGTGTATCGACTGTATGTGTTGTTTAAATTATTACATTGGGCAACAAAAAACATTTTCTTTAAGTTGTCAGTATTTTTCAAAATGATTTAGAACCCTTTTTTCACTGCTGAATCTGAAAATGACATCTGTTTCTGTCAATCAGTTCATGTTTTTGTGCTATGTTGAGTTTTTAAAAATCTGATCTGATGACTAAATTGATTACATTTTTTTTTACATTATCCATTGAATTTTGCTTATATTTCTCATACAAAAGAAGTTTTTAATAGAAAAAAAAACTTGTTTTCTAACACAATTTATTAATTAAATGTTACAAAAGTTGATTACAGTAAATTGAATAGTATACATTGATAAATTGCATGTTACATCATCAGTGTTCAAAATTCAGGGCTTGAAATTCTATTCATTAAAACCTTTAGAATGATCAGCGGCAGGGATGTTTCTCTTCAAAGTCCGGCAGTAATCAGCCATCATGATGGCATTCCAGCATCCCTGATAACTGCTCTCCATCACTTTCATGTCCTGGTGGAATCTCTCCCCCTTTTTGTCCTCATTGATCCAAAATTCTCAGGAAACTGATCTATATGTGAGAATAAATAATGCATTTTGATGCTCACGTTGCATCTAAACTTTCTGAAAGTGGTCAGCATATCGATGACAAGTTCTGCATAGTTCCTGGCCTTGTTGTTTCCAAGAAAGTTCTTCACAACTAGAACAAAAGCCTTCTATGCTTCCAGTCCCACTATGTACATTGAGTTTTCAAACTCTGGATATCTGATGAGCTGACAGATTTGAGGACCATCAATGATGGCAGCTTTCAACTTCTACATCGTCAATCCTGGAAAAGCCTGGCACAATTAAGTGAAGCAGCCACTATCCTTGTCTAGAACTTTGATGAACTGCTTGATCAAGCTGGGCTTGATGTGCAGCAGTGGGAAAAGTATCCTGTCTCTGACCACCAGAGGCTTATTGAAGATGTTTGTTGCTCTGCAAGTCATCAATTCTTCTCCAACAGGCCAATCCCTTTTTCGTATAATACTGAGCAATGTCCCTACTATCCCACATGCAAAGAAAGCATGGATACTTGTGAACCTTGACTGTTGTCTCAACAAAAATTTCAACATCTTTAAGTCAATGTGAATAAACCACTCATGCTGATCATAAAGAATTTTTGTCCAGTAACATACTTCACTGCTTCATATTTCTCCTTCAGTGATCATTTGCTGCTGTCAGTGAAATGTCTTCAATCTTTGGGTACATACTGTGGCACTCCAATCTTGTGCAGAAGTGGCACAGTATCTGTACAGTATACCAACTCCTTCTCTTCAGGGAAATAATGGAGATACACTTAATGCCTGTTGTGGTAGAAGGTGATTTGAGCAATGTCAGAGAGTTTTTTTTTCCTTCAATCTAGATGCCAACAGTTTGGCAGAGGACTTTGAGAAGCTGAGATTGTAAATGAGATCATTTAGTTCCTTTTGGGAAAAAGAATGGGGAACATCATTATCAAAAACCAATGCTTTTTCTTCTTCTTCTTCTTCTTCTTCTTGAACAAAATCTTTCTCACTAATGTCAGGAAGTTCTCCAAAGACAGGTATTGGAATTTCATCGCAATGAGCTACAGGATGACATGCTGATTGAAGATCAGGATATTTGAGGCAGCTCTTGTTCTTTCTATTGATCCCAGTCTCATGAATAGCACAGAAGTAGCAATCAGTGCTATAGTTTGTTGGCTCCCTCCAAACCATGGGAATTCCAAATTTCACTCAACTCTTCTTGTACTTGCTCTACCAATGCAGATACTCAGTACATATCTTACATACTATGTGTGGAACCCAAGCTTGATCCTGGTCACCAAGATGCTGAGTTGTTTCTTGATAGTGTGTGTGGAAATGAATGAGTTCTTGAATATTAGCAGTTAGAGTGACATGACCCTTACTGGAATCTGAAAGACTCTGTTGTCAAGGTCAAACATTGTGATTTTTATATGGTTATTCCTGAGAAATTGGCTCCTGAATTATATAACTAATTATTCCTAATTGGCCCTAAAATGTGACATAGTATGCTTACTACTATGTCCGTGTGATATTTTGGTGGTAGACCTAAATTCTAATAACTAATAAAACAACCTTTCTGATTTATATTCTGTGGTTTTGTATTGTACAGTATAATTGGTGTGTTTTGAGATGTAAACACTTTCTCAAATGTTATTGGTTTTATTGATGAAGCTATACTTGGCTGAAAATACTTCTGATAGGTTAAAATTAATGTTTATAATTAACATAATAATTAGTTTTATTGTGTGAAATATGTTGCATATTTAGATATTTTAATGGACCTGACAACAGAAAAAAACCCATAAAAAACAGCATGTAGCCATAGCTCAAAAAGTTGACCTGATTGAGCAAAACCATGCAATTTTTGGATTCAGCACATCAAAATTGTCTTAAATCAGTTAAAAATATTTAGACAATAAATATGGTGTTGACCAGTGTAATTATTATTAGATTGATATATTCCAAGTAGGGAAGATAAATAAATATGGTGTTGACCAGTGTAATTATTATTAGATTGATATGTTCCAAGTAGGGAAGATAAATTCATATACAACACTTTTTATCTGAACACAGAAGGTCAGCACTACATGTTGAATGTCAGTTTCAAGCCTTCAAATTATGTATTACTCCATTTTATGTGGGTGGGGCTCTATATGTAAACCACTGAGCTCTTACAAGAGAAGAGTGGGGAGATGGGGTGGAAGTCTGTTTCTTTTCAACTTTTTTTTGTTTTAGCTGAGGACTATTTACATTTTCTTGCTTTCATACATGTGTAAGTTGTTTTATTTTTTTTGTTTTATGTAATCATTTCACCCCGAGCAAGGCAATAAAGCTACTAACATGCAAAAAGTTCCTGGGTGTGAAGGAATATGAGAAAAGAACATTATTAAGGAGAGAGGACAATAAAAGAAAAGGAATTAAAAAGAAAGAAAATAATGATTGTTGTATTTAAATTTTTTAAGATCAACATTGGCTGAGAAGCAAGAGGCTGGAAGAGAGTTCCACAAGCAAAAGGTGTCTAAGAAGAAACTGTTAGCATAGAACTTAGGGTTACATCTAACAATTTCTAATGAAAAATGATGAGACCTAGCTGCCAATCTAGTACTGTGCTTAAATTCATCAAGGAACCAAACAAGGAAGCACGTCAAAACAATTATCATGAACATATTTATAGAAAAGGTACAATGAAACTATGTGACAGTGGTAGGAAAGTGACTGAAGTCAAAATGCCAGGTAAAGACTGATAACATTGCAGATTCTTCTTTGGATTATATCAAGAATCTCTAAATAAGTAGCAGAAATACCAGACTAGATGTAGCAGCAATATTTGAAATGAGGATGAATCATAGACTTTTAAAGGTGCAAGTCAGATTCTGGTGGGAAACAACATGACTGAACAAATTTTCTTAGCAACTGATTCAATATAACCTTTCCACTTCATATCAGTGGAAGATGGTAGTCACTCTCCTGGAGGTTAGCATCAGCCATATGCTGATGGGAGGCAAAAATGATTCACTAAGATGATTAAATGAGAGCAATTTCATTTTGGAGGCATTAAAATTAACAAACTATTTCTTGCCCCATTTATCAATAGATTGCAAGTCATTGTGATCAGCTGCCAATTTGACTGTATCAAGCCTATAAGACTTGCCATTAAGATTGGAGTAAATAGTCGTCTCATCAGCATAGCTATTAAGTTGATAACTCATGATATCAAGAAGGTCAATGAAAATTAGGAAGAAACTAGGTCCAAGGATAAAAGCTCTGAGTAACATTTATATGAATGTAAAATGATCTTGAAAGTTGGCTGTTCAGGACAATTTTTATTTTGTGATTTGATAAAAAAGATTGAATCAGATCAAAACCATAACCTTTTAACTTAGGAAGAAGCCCAACATGCTAAATACTGTCAAATGGCTTTGAAATAATCAAAACAGCCTGAGCTTTACCATTCTAAAGCTTGATAGATTTTTTCAGCAATAATTGCTGATAACAGTTGAGCTAGAATTGCAAAAGCCATATTGCTTATCTGAAAGATGACTCTGCAAAGGGATATGCTTAACCAATCCAGAGTTGATTAGAGCCATGCATTCTTTGCCTAAATGATATAGAATAATAGGTTGATAGAAGGATCAAATAGTTTGCTTGTGTCCTTAAAAACTCTTTTATCTTTAAATACAATGAGGTTACTTGCCAATGCTTATTTCCTTTCCAAGTAACAAGATGTACTAGTTTACATTATATCATCAGCAGCTTGTAAACTCTGACGTGACCTTTCTGTTTCCTTATACATCAGGATATAGATCCCATCTTTCAAGATAACTATTTTTGACCCCCTCTCCCCACTCTTGGGTAGCAAATTAGATCCCATCCTGATTATCTTGGGAAAGTTGTCTCCTTTTAAGAGTTGCACAATTGGAAATTTTTTGAATGTTTATCAGGACTCAAACTCACCCTAGACCTCAAGTGAATGATGCATTATTTTCAGTCTGACAGAGATGAAACATTGCTTGCCTTTCGCCATTTAATTTATATATATTGCTATTTTCATGACAGATGTTCAGACAAGCTACATTCCTTAGTTCTTCTAGTCCAGACTTTTACAAGTACAAGACACCATGACATGAATACAGGGTTGAATCATCTTCATTCCCTTCCATTCCATTAGTAAGAAGCCAACTTCTTCTCAAGAACTGTTACTTTGTGGACCAGAAGAGGATGCTTCCCTGATCTTAATCTCTTCAAGTCCCAGGTCAACTATTATCTATCCTACATATCCTCATAATCTACACTTCTTACTTCCCTGCAACAACCTGATTCAGTAATCCTCTACCTTAAGTTACCCTTGGGCCTTGTATTCTGAGTTGAATTCAATTTCAAGGAATAAAAAAAATTCTGTTTGCTTTGCAGACCAAACTTTTCATACATTTTCAGCTATGAGGATTGCAGTCAAAATTGTGGCTGTACTTTGACCCTGAATCATCATTTTAGTCATATTGAAATACCAATAAGATATTTATAACACGTAAATATTATCATTACAGTTTTAACCAATATGTGTGTGCATCCCTACTTCTCTTTTCTCATCAGCATCAAACAAAAAATTTAATCCAAAGAATACTGGAGAATGGACTGACTGAAATATTGTAAAGGTGATGGGGGCGACGATAACTTAAGCATTAACAAGTCTCAGACAAAAATCACTTTGAATTTGTCAAATGTCTGTAATATCAATTTTAGCTTTGTACTTTTCAGGCTAGAATCTGAATCTTTACACATAGATTAGAAGAGAGTGTGTCTGTAGAAGACAGTTTCCTCTCAGGTTAGAAAAAAATTGGAGAAAGATTTTTGAATCAATATGTAAGTAGTCTCTTCAATTTAACTTTTTCTTCATTGGAAACTTTGATTTTAATTCCTTGTCATCTTGATTCAAATTCTTTCTCTTTTTTCTTTATTCCTCCATCTTCCTTCTTCAATAAAATTCTTTTCTCCCCTTTCTTCATTCCTCCATCTTCCTTCTTCACTAAAATTCTTTTCTCTTCTTTTTTCATTCCTCCATCTTCTTTCTTCACTAAAATTCTTTTCTCTTCTTTCTTCATTCCTCCATCTTCCTTCTTCACTAAAATTCTTTTTTCTTCTTTCTTCATTCCTCCCTCTTCCTTCTTACTAAAATTCTTTTCTCTTTTTACTTCATTCCTCCATCTTCCTTCTTCACTAAAATTCTTTTCTCTACTTTCTTCATTCCTCCATCTTCCTTCTTCAATAAAATTCTCTCTTCTTTCTTCATTCCTCCATCTTTCTTCTTCACTAAAATTCTTTTCTCTTCTTTCTTCATTCCTCCATCTTCCTTCTTCACTAAAATTCTCTCTTCTTTCTTAATTCCTCCATCTTTCTTCTTCAATAAAATTCTCTCTTCTTTCTTCATTCCTCCATCTTCCTTCTTCACTAAAATTCTTTTCTCTTTTTTCTTCATTCCTCCATCTTCCTTCTTCACTAAAATTCTTTTCTCTTTTTTCTTCATTCCTCCATCTTCCTTCTTCACTAAAATTCTTTTCTCTTCTTTTTTCATTCCTCCGCCTTCCTTCTTCACTAAAATTCTTTTCTCTTCTTTTTTCATTCCTCCACCTTCCTTCTTCACTAAAATTCTTTTCTCTTCTTTTTTCATTCCTCCATCTTCCTTCTTCACTAAAATTCTTTTGTCTTCTTTCTTCATTCCTCCATCTTCCTTCTTCAATAAAATTCTCTCTTCTTTCCTCCATCTTCCTTATTCAATAAAAATTTTTTCTTCTTTTTTTCATTCCTCCATCTTCCTTCTTCACTAAAATTCTTTTCACTCCTTTCTTCATTCCTCCATCTTCCTCTTTCACTAAAGTTTTTTTTTCTTCTTTCTTCATTCCTCCATCTTTCTTCTTCAATAAAATTCTTTTGTCTTCTTTCTTCATTCCTCCATCTTCCTTCTTACTAAAATTCTTTTCTCTTTTTACTTCATTCCTCCATCTTCCTTCTTCACTAAAATTCTCTCTTTCTTCATTCCTCCATCTTCATTCTTCGCTAAAATTCTTTTCTCTTTTTTCTTCTTTCCTCCATCTTTCTTCTTCAATAAAATTCTCTCTTCTTTCCTCCATCTTCCTTATTCAATAAAATTTTTTCTCTTCTTTTTTTCATTCCTCCATCTTCCTTCTTCCCTAAAATTCTTTTCTTTTCTTTCTTCATTCCTTCCATCCATCTTCCTTCTTCAATAAAATTCTCTCTTCTTTCCTCATTCCTCCATCTTCCTTCTTCAATAAAATTTTTTCATTCCTCCATCTTCCTTTTTCACTAAAATTCTTTTCTCTTCTATCCTCTTTTCTTTCTATATCTCTCCCTTATTTCTTTCTTCCTTTTCCTTCAATAGAAAGATCTTAACTTCAGTTTTCCCATACAGGGTATGATGATAAACTACATTCAACAGCAAGGCCTCTGATCATGAAGCTTTAAGGTGCTTGGAACTACCTCTTAATTGCTGGTGCTCCCAGGTCCACTGTAACCTGAGGTGGTAGCACCTGCTAGGGTCTCTGCTACAAGCAAATAGTTAACCCCCAAACTGGGGTCAAAACACTATGAAAGTGTAAAAATAGGTTTTAATACGAGCAATACGTTTTTGTAAAAAAAAATTGCCAGCGATAAATTTTTGAAGAAAAACTTATTAACGGCAATACATTTTTGAAGAAAAAAAATTTACCAGCAATAAAAATTTTGTCTGCTTTAAATGCCTCATTGTGGTTGATATGCCATAAAACGAAATAAACAAAATCCTCTTCAGTTTTCTATTTCCTTTTATTTTCTTTTTTCTTTCTTGCCTTCCATTTCTTCTTTACTTTTCTCCTTCTTTTTTTCTCTTTTTCCTTTCATTTCTTCTTTACTTTTCTCCTTCTTTTTTCTCTCTTTCCTTTCATTTCTTCTTTACTTTTCTCCTTCTTTTTTCTCTTTTTCCTTTCATTTCTTCTTTACTTTTCTTTTTTTTCTTTCTTTCCTTTCATTTCTTCTTTACTTTTCTCCTTTTTTTCTGTCTTTCTTTTTTTGGCACCAATTTTTTCACTTCTTTGCTCTTTTCTTTCAACTCATTTCCTTTCTACCTTCATCTTTGTGGTTAAAAGAAATTTTATTTTTATTAAAAACCTTGACTCAAAAAATTTGCTAATAACCTTTTAACAAATTTGAAACTTATTATAAAATATAATAACTTGTAATCGGACATTCTCCAACATAAACAAAGGGTCCTTTACACAATTTTAATATCCTTTTATTAGTTTGATACACAGAAAGTGTCCCTTGATATGCAAAGACTAACTTCAACACTATCTTTTTCAAATAATGGAAAATAGAAAGAAATGAAACCTCAAGAGACAAGATAAGGAATGACACTGTTCATAATTGTACTTGACTGTTTGAAAGATAAGATACTGGGAAATTTAAAATCATTTTTAGAATAGAAAAAGGTGACCATTGAAATACAGGAAAATGTTGGAAATTTTTCTTTCTTGGTTAATTTTAAATTCCTTTTATTCCTTGTTTTTTTGTTTTTTCATTTTTTGAAACATTTTCAATTCTATCTTTTCTTCTCAAATCATTTTTTTCATTTCTCTTTTCTGAGGTTTCTTTCTTTTCTTGCTCTCTCCTTCTCTCTATGCTTCCTTCCTAAACATATTTTCAATTTTGGAATCTATTTCCTTCCCCTTTTATTTCTTCCTTCCTTTCAAAAAATTAAACTCAGTATCATTAGATCCTTCCTCGTTCTTCCTTGCATTCACTTTCAAGCTTTTAAAAGCAGGTATTGAAATTTTAACTGTCATAGGAAGATTCAAATAAAACATTTTTTTTTAAGATTCAAGCAAGAAAAATAACAAATTTGACATTTGTATTTGAAAGAAGCAGATCAGAGACTCATAAAAAATGTTTGAAAATGGCTTTGAAATTTTGTCTGATGTTCATGGAATCCCTTAGTTACATCACAAAAAAAATCCCTGTTACACAAACTTTTGTTTAAAGTGTTTTTGTTTTATTTTCAGGACCTGTAATTAAATCTATCTAAGCAAAAATAGATTATTTTGTGGAAAAATTCAGATATTATAGATTTAAGCTGAAAAAGATTTGTAAAACTTGAAAGCAGTTGGTAAACTTGGATGATCTATTTGACATTTATGGTCATGAAAATAGACAAGTCCTGATATATACTTATGTGTGTGTGTGTGTGTGTGTGTGTGTACCTTTTGGAGGTTTTTTAAAGCCAGAAAATACTTTTAGTTTGTAAGAAGTTTTTGGTGACAATAATGATTTCCTGATACAATTCCTACTAATTAACCCATTGCAGGGAGAAAAGTGGTGGAATTATTCCTTTCTCAATGATATTTGCATGTAAGTGAATACAGCAAACCTGGCTGAAATTGGAACTCGGTTCTCTGATTTCCAAATTGAGCCATTATCCATTTTAGCACCAGGACATCAAAGCTTGGAGCAAGCAGTCACCTATTTAGTTATATGGTTGGTTAAGTTTTTTTTTTTGTGATGATGTTGCCATGGTACAAAATTTTTAATTCAAATTCTATTATATTTATCCAAAAAGTATCTAATTTTAAATTTAAAAAAAAAAATCTTTTTACTCATGTATAATAGTGGGATTTTAATAAATGTTGCAGGCAAATGCACACACGCAAATGAAAAAACATAACCACTTCCTTTTAAATGAAAAAAATTAAACACTTTTTTTAAACGAACAAAGCTGAAGCATTTCTATTTAAACTGGTGAATGAAGATTAAATTTAAATATTTCTATTTATTTTTCACATGTGACTCAAATTGCATCAAGTAATTTTGCTTTAATATAGAAAACAAGAAAATGATTTTTTTTCTCTCAATTTTTACTTGAAAAACTCAAGTGAAAGATTAACAAACAATATGTTTTTTGCTTATCATAAACTAAATTGTGAATTTAAAAAACGATAAACAAAAACAGAAATTTTAGTAAAAGTTAGGTAATTGTAAATCAGCACCACTTCTTTTCAGAAAGACTTTAAAAACTTTATCAATTATGAATAATTGGAATATATGATTAATTTTTTTTTTTTATTAGTAAATATTTTATTTTATTTCTTAGTATTCACCCACTCCTCTTTCTGGGAAGTTCCCCAACATGCCGAACTTTGAACTTCTTTCATCTTGGGTCATCCTATAGTTTTTTGCACGTTCAATGAATTCTTGGGGTTTTGGTACATTAAAAGTATTGTACAGTACTTGCATAAGTTCTTCCTTTCTTGGAAGACTTTCTTCAATAAACCTTTTCTTAAATTGATTCCAACGCCTTCTGTGTTCCCATCTTCAGCCTTGAAATTCCCAGAGTAAGCATCCAAGTCTAGATTGCATTCGAAAAATCATCAATCTTTCTTACATTTTTTTTAGTCATTTTTTTTATTTTCAATAAACCTGTTCTTAAACTGATTCCAACGCCTTCTGTGTTCCCATTTTTTTTCCTTTTGCCATATATATCATTTTTCTAATTCATGACATTATTATGCCATCTTCCTACATTTCTTTTCCATTTTTATACACGTTTTTAACACTTTTTCACTAATTTTGAAAAATTTTGTGAACTTTTTGTGATCCGTTCTTATTGTTTTTTTATTTATTTTGTTGTAAACCTCAATTCTGTCGGTGACATGCCTGATTGTGTATTGGAATCTGTCATTATCTGGTATACACTCAAGAATTTTTGTAATGTTTCTTTGCTCACTTTTCTTTACTTGCTGTTTTCAAAGCTCTCTTAAAAGTACTGACAAACCATTCAGCTTGTCCATTTGACCTTGGGTGATACTGTGGGGTAGTAATATGGCTTCAGTTGAGAACTTTATACAAAATTCTTTAAATTCATAAGCAGTGAATTGTGTACTGTTATCCGATACTATAGCATCCGGAATATTTGAAGATCAAAGTTGACTGGGATGCAAAAAGCTTAAAGAGAGTTCTGCAAATGAGAAGAGTAATAGAAGAAACTCTTAGTATAGAACTTATGGTTGCATTTCAACTGTAAAATGATGTGACCTAATTGCCAATCTAGTACAATCTAATTAATGATCTGAGAAATTTAAATTTAAAATCATTCAAGAATCTTGCTAATATATAAAATTTCAAATGTCATTTATTTATGGCATTTATTATTTTCATTTAAAAGTCTTCAGTTTTCAATTCCTTTCCCAGAACAGCATCTCAAGGTGTCCAAAAGGGAAATGAAAGAGAGAGATATTATGTTCATTCTTATTGATACTTGGTTAGTCATGTATAAACACGAAATATTTTTTCTTCTTAAATTTCACTTAGAAAAACAATAATCCTTCTTTTTATGGCATTCTTTTTTGTTATTAAGAGTCATATACCAAAGATAAACGGCATGTGTATCTACCATGATCTACTTGTACTTTGGAAAAATAATGGGAAGAAATGATGCAAGGTAGAGAAAAAATTGTTTTGCAGTCAGTGGACAAAAAAAAAACAGCTTTACATTACTTTTTATTCTCTTCTAATGCACTTTTATATTATTTCACTGTGTGTGTATTTGCATGCATCTGTTTATTTGAACATTTATGTTTGTGAAGTGTTTATATATATATATATATATATATATATATATCGTGTGTGAGAGAGATATTTATATAAATTGTGCATTAAAATTGATCATTTAGATAATGTTTTGAAATTTGTGCTGTATTTGCAGAAAATTTTATATAAACACACACACATATATATATATATATATATATATATATATATATAATTTGTAAATATTTCTCTATTCTAACTGCTGAATAGGGCAAATTTTACCTTGAAGTGGTAAAAGTTCTGTCAAGAAAGAGTAAGGATAATGGTAGTAATTAAAATTGAGAAAAAGAAAATGAGTGGAAAAATCTATGAAATGTGCTGTTCAGAAATTTAACGTTTCATTATCAATTAACCCATTTTGTCTTCATATTTTTTCTTTCAGAATTGAAAATTTTTAACTATTTAGCATTGGTATTTTTTTCTTTAACCTGCTGTGATTTTCTCAGGTATTTGAATGGCATCAAATAAAATAGATTGTCAGTGGATGAAAAAAAATTTCTTGGAACAATTCAGATATTTTTCTGACATCTTTTCTATTTAAAAAAAAAAAAAAGATCAATATAGAAGGAATCTTTGTAGATCATGTTTTCCAGTTCTGTTGGATTATCAGGAAGGAAACTTGCACAGCATTGTCCTCATTTGCTTTTTTCTTATCTTCATAGTACCACATTTGATTAATAGCATTCCAGTGAATATGCTTCATAGGAAAGACATACATCTTTATTCAGGGAATAGTCACTACAATTATTTCATGCAAATATACTTCTTATAACAGCCGTAAGTGTTAAAGGCACTATTAAGAAAATAATGCAGACTTGGGCCATTGTTATGGCTGATGAAATGATCATATTAAAAAGTTTGAATTTAAAGCAGTTAAAAACAGAATTTGACCCTTTTCCTTCAAAGAAGCAAATATACATGATTGGGATTCTGGACAGTTATTGCACTGTGAGAAATTTTCAAAGTCACTACAAACATTATTATTACATATGAGTGGCAAGATCAGTAAGTCTATAGCCTGACATGTGTTTTAGCTGTATTTTGACATTAGAATCAAGCAGGTACAAAAATTTAACTGTCAAGATAGTGTCATAACAGTTAGTAGAAAGTATGACATTTGAATAGGAAAATATGCTTTCCAGAAACTAAGCAAACTATTAAGACAGGAATTTTTTGTTGTAAATATTGAAAAAGTGATGAAATGCAATGTCATTTCTCTCCTCCTGTATGGCAGTGAACATTGGACAATTTTATTCCAGATGAAGAAGTGATTTGAAGCAGTAAAGATGTTGGTGTACAGACAGATCCCGAGAATTTCATGGACAAAACATGTGAGATGTTTCAAAGAAAATTAGAACTTGAAATGGGAAAGTGACTGTTGTACTTTCTTGGACATATTATGAAGGAAAAAAAAGGCTTGGAAAATTGAACACTCACATGATATATTTAATGCAAGAGGGAAACAGCAAGTAATCTCCCTCACAAATTTGTATGAAGGTATAGCAGTGCATGGACTAAGAGGGATACTATGAGCCAAATGTTGCTTAGAGCTACAAGGGACAGGAAGTTGTGGCGAGCCATCTTTGCCCATCTCTTGAAGGTTCGTATCACATAAAAAAAGCCTGAAAAAGTTAGAGAATCACATTTAATTTCTCTCTGTATCCAATGGAATGAAACAAATAAGATGTGGATCTACTGAAGGATGCTGAGAATGCCATGGATAAAACATGTGAACAATGAGATACTTATACTTAGAATCAGAAAGAATTGAAACTTTTTGGACACATAATGAAGAAAGAGAACTCAGAGAATGTGACACTCAAAGGATATATTGAAGGCAAGCAGGACAGAAGGAGACAACAAATAACCAACCTAATGAAATCTTGTGTGAGGATGGCAGAATATAGAGGATATTAAGAAGACACTGTTTGCTCAGACCTACAATGGAGAGAAAGTTGTGGAAAACTATGATTGCTTATGTCTTCAAGTGATACAGCTCATTAAAAATAAGACCTTATGAAACATTTCAATTTTTTCTGTTTTTGATAATTTCATCAAATATTCTTTTTGATAATACTGGAAATTATCGTTAAAAAAATACGCAAATTGTTGTTTTTAAAAAAAAACTATAATCTGCGTAATTTCCAAAAGGAGTCTTGAATTCTGTCTTATCTTCAGCTTTACAAACAAGAATTGTTCTATTGTGTTTTTTGTCTTTTGCTTAGCCTGATGATGATTATTATCCTATATTTTTGCTTAACATGATGATCATGATTATTTTTCTTTATCAAAAGCTTTTCTCTCATTTTTGGGCTTTGAGAATATTTTGCAAATTTGGGAATTTTGTGAGCAATTTTGGTAATTTTCAGAAAAATATTTCAAGGTTCTTTTTAGACGTAAATAAATAATATTCAATTTTACTTTTCCTTCTCACCTTTTTTGATAATTTTTTCCTTGTCTCTGGCGGGTTATATTTTTGGCTCCATAATCACAGAGAAAAACTTATTTATGCATAACAATTGTTTTAAAATATCAATCAGACATAAGTATATACATAAGTATATAATGAAATAGAAGTTTGGTTTGAATGTGAAAGGAAGAACTATTTTTTACATTTTAACAATAATCATTGTTTTTTTTTTCTTGATGGAGTTTACTGGTAGTGTGTCTTACACCTGTAGGACTCATCTGTAATTTATTTTGTTCAGGTAATACAGCCAGTTTTAGGATCAAATAATGTGGGATAGATTGCTGCCATTTAAAATTAAAATTTCAACATTACTTCAATGACATAGTAATTCATCTTATTCAGCATCTGATGTTCTTGATTTTGAAAAGAGCTGATCATCAACTGGCAGAAATTATTTGATCTCATCATTAGGGACAATTTCTTTTTCTTAGTAAATTATCAGAACAAAAATGATGTTAAAAATATAGTTCTTGTCAAAGAATAAAAGATAGATGTGTGTGTAGCATAATGGATAGTGATCAGAATGAGAAATTGGAATGAGAAGCTTGTTACATTCACTTATGCTCAAATACCCATGGTAAAGGTATGAATTATTTCTGCAGCTATATAAAGCATTGGCTGGCAACTAGCCTAGGAGAAAGACAACACTGAATTGTTTGAGCATGAGGCTAGCAACTTCATCCTGTAAGAACCTTGTTCATATGAGAACAACTGTATCAATTCCTTGGTCCCACCAGCCCTAACTTTTACAGCTGGGACCCAGCATGCCCCTGTACACAACAGTGAATCATCCTCAGTTTTTTTTGTATTCTATTGGTAAGAAGTAACTCCATGAACCCTGCATAACTCCATGAACATCATTTCTTGCCTTTTCTTAGGCTCATACAACACCACACAGTAACCATCTACCTTGAGTGGCTCTTGAGCCTTGTATTGGATGAACATTAGCATATAATAAAAAGGTGCAAAGACTCAACGGTTTCTCCTCCAGTTCCTATCCCACGAATACAGGTGTTCCCCAAGGCTCCATCCTTGGCCCCACACTTTTCCTTATTTTCATCAACGACCTTCCTGGCGCCATAGGTTTCCAAGTTGGCATCTATGTGGACGACACTACAATTTACTCCTGCCCCAAAACCAAATCTAGTGTCGCTGTCAAAACTAACCTGGCCGCGCGTCTTGAAATGGACCTCCAATCAGTTGTTAACTGGGGCAACAATTGGATGGTCAAATTTAACGCCTAAAAAATTAAACTACTCTCCATTAACCACCATAGATATCCTTACCTGCCCCCCATTAGAATGTCTGATAGTCAACTTCTTGAGAGTGACTCCCTGCGTCTGCTCGGTCTCGCGTTGACTGCTGACCTGAGATGGAACAAATACATTGAGTCAATTGCATCGTCCACCGCGAGGAAAGTTGGCTCTCTGTGCCACGCCAGGAAATTTTTCTCCCCTGAATCGATACTTTAAATATACAAAATGACCATTCGCCCTTGCATGGAGTATTGTTGCCATATATGGTCTGGAGCCCCTTCTGTTTACCTCGGAGTTCTTGACAAGATCCAGAGACGGATATGTAATGTGATTGGCCCTGATCTGGAGTCTCGCCTGCAGCCACTATCTCACAGACGCACCGTTGCCTCTCTCTGTCTCTTCTACAAATACTTTCATGGCAATTGCTCCAAGAGCTGCTTTCCCTGGTCCCCAGTCTCCATGAATACAAGCGCTTTACGAGGCTGGCATCCCGCTCTCACCCTTACACTGTAGAAACTTTAAAATGTAGCTGTCTCTTCTACTCCAATAGAACCTCTCGCCTGTGGAACACCCTTCCCAATTACTGTTTCCCTGATAGCTATAATCTCCAACTATTCAAATGTAATGTCAATCGACATCTCCAGTTACCTTGATCTACACACTACCCTTCCCTTCATCCTTTCTTCTATCACTCCTATCTGTTCTTACTACAAATCTTCTGCAACCCCCCTGCATCCTAGTGGCTTCATGCCTTGCTCGGGGCGCTAAGCTTAAAAAAAAAACAAAAAAAAACTGCTTGCCTTAAAAGCATTATTCTCCAGAAATATACTTAGTCAACAAACTTTTTTTTTTATGAAACGCAATTTTTTTTATTATTATCATTATTATTATTATAATACTTATATCAATAAATTAACAAACATTATACATTGTTGTGCCAAAAGATTAGGGTTAGTAGTATATAATGGTCATGGTAGTTAGTGCCACCAAATCATAATGATAAAAAATATCTAGACCTATATCAATTGTATTTTGATATCAGGTGAATCAGTACAAATATTGATTAGGTTGTTTGTGGTGAGAGAACAGGAACTATTGAATTTTGAATGAGTCATTATATTGGGTGCCAAACAGATGGGAAATTCCATTTCTGAAATTGTGTGAACATTTGATATTCCTTAATCTACAGTATCAGCTGTGTACAAAAATGAATAGAAAGTATTACCACTCACTGTGTCCAGCACAGTGGCCCAACCATGGGTTGTTGATGATTGTGATCAGAGCTGTCTGGCAAGAATTATCTGACTCAGATGATATACAGATGTAAAAGTTACTGGATACATCCACAATGTCAGTTCTGTATTACTTAACTTTCATGGAGTTATGGTAGCAGGAAAGTCACCAAGTTGGCGTAATTAACACCAGGATCCTTGAAACAGTGTTCCACCAGGGCTTTTGAATATCACAACTAGATTCTGGAGGATTAGCAGTATGTTTTTATGAGTAACTACCTGTTGTTTTAGGTTGATGGTAAGGTTCAGGGTTTGGGTAGATGGTTATTCTATAACAATGATTGGTTTGTTTAGATGGCATGAGTCTAGTCCACTGGTCTTCTTTAGTATAGCATTGACCAGTGACCACTGCATTGCCCTGTTGCATGACGTTCTGTACCCATTCATGGATTCCATGTAGCCCAGATATTATGAGTTATTCAAAAAGGATAATATGAACTTTCTGATTCCCAACTTCGATAGAATTGAGGAAATATTTGAGAGAATTTCCATGAACGATGTTTCTAGAGCTTGCCTGACATGAGGCAGTTAAGTATTTATGGAATATTATAGAGAAATCTATTTGCATGTAATGTTAACTTTTATAGCAGAAGTGGATAAACATTTCTCCTCATTTTAGATGGGAGAACATGCTCTGTGTCATGGTTTCCAACAGCTTACTTATTGCCGTAAGAGAGCAAAGCTCGATGTAATATTAATGTCAGTGTGACAGTGATCGCAAGGAGTGATCAAAATTTTTGGTTCATATGCATACGTATGTGTATGGCACTCCCATCTGTAAATATTTGGATACTGTGGATAGTTGTCATAATAGCATGGCTGATCATATCTCCAGAGCACTTTTGTCCACTTGTGGAATTGATACCATGTCAAGTTGCAACACTTTTTTAGGCTAGAGAGTGTCTTACATAATGCTAGGCATCTTCTCATGGCTTTTGGCATGTCAGTGTATATATAATATACACAGAAAATTATTTCAAATCCTTGACATTGATTTGAATGTAGTATATGAATACCTCAGCTGTATTACATGAGAAAATTTGAGCAATAAAGACGTCTGACCCTTAAATATTTGAATGGAGAATATCATTAAACTAATTGGACAAAATGTTTTCTTGTTCAGAACTTCTGTTCTCCTTGTTATGAACAAAGCTTCAGCTAATTTGCAAGTATTTCTTGTTTGATTTTTATTAATAAAAAGAAATTTGATGCTTGATGACTTTTTTTCTGAGGAAAATTGGATTTGTTTTCAATTGGAGGAATTCCCAGAACATCTGTTCAGATTTTGGTTGACATTTATCGAAAATCCAAAATCTTGGCAACCTGTCACTTGTTGATTTGATAATGGATTCACGGTTTCAAAATCAATAACCATATTCTGACTTTGTCAAGTTCTTCCAGAGGTGAAGAACCTTTGTGGTCATTCTTAGATGCCATGAAGCACTCCTCGACTTGGTTACAAGTCAATTCTCTCTTTTATTAAATATTACAGTCTGATTATTTTCATGAACTTTTATCTTTTGTGATCAATGAAATAAAGTAGAAGAAAAATAATCATTAAATAGAATCCTTTTCTGTTTTTTAAAGAAATTAAAAAAAAGTTATGTTCTTAGATTTTTTGTGACCATGATAATTTATATTCAGAATTCGTAAATGACATAACTCGTAAATTCATGATGTTTTCAAACATTTCTGTTAAGTATGAACAGTTGCAATAAGATGATAGGAATTCTTTCACTTCATCTCTTTTGAGTAGATTTATAATTGATGTTTACATTTTAGTAATTTAGAAATTGATATTAAGAAAGAGATAAAATGTGATGAAATAACAAAAGAAAACATGGCAGTGTTTAAACTTCATGCCTAGAAAATGGTGTGTGAAAAGGACAGTTATTCCTTTGACACAGCTTTTACTGTATGCACAATTGACTTCCTTGGAAATGTTTATGGTTTTAAAAAAATGATGATTAGAATTTTAATAAAACTCAAAAATATGAATGTAAATTTATACATTTTCTTTATTCTTGAGAATTGGCAATAAACATATAAAACTTTCTTTATTAGATTATTTATTTACAAGAATAACATAATATTTACAAGTTATAAAAATAGAGGAACCATCTATAATGAAATATTAATTATTTACCAAAAATTAATAAATATGTTTAGGTCATTGTTCCTCTGAACTCAACGTTCTTTTAATTTTAAATTTTAGGCAAAGCTCACAAACACTGAATTTTCAAGTGTGTACCTGCCTAGCCTTTGTGTGGACAAAGTTTTTTTTTACGTATAATTAAGAATGTCAGTAATTTTTACTGGGTCTTACCTTAAAAAAATTTTCAAATTTATTTCTTTATTAAATAGTAAAAAAGAATTTTTCAAAACTAAGTAATAAATATTGCATTGTACTTGGTTCATATATTTTTATAATCTTGGAAATAAGCATTTCTGAGGGAATCAAAAGTGTATACAGTAATAATAGCATCAATTTGAATAACCAACCTTTTTTGTGGGTATAACAACTAAACATTAACAAAAACACTTTAAAATATTAAGCGAAAGAAAATTGTACAATGAGAAATATCACTGACTGATACATGACTACCAGTAATAATCATTAGAAGATACTAAAACTCTGACAATTACTTTGTATTCTAATTATTGCAATCCTGAGGATTAATTTAATACAATCCTGGGGACCTTCTTTTGAATTGGGGTCCACTTTGTACTCCAATTATTAAAATCCTGAGGATTCATTTTTATTTAAATTATTTTGGTTACTAATTATTTAATTTTTTTTTTTTTTAATAATAGGATAAATAGTTAAAAGTCTCTTTATTTTGTTAGGCAGTTTTAATTCTTGTATTAAAATCCATTTTTTTTTTTTTTTTTTCTTTTCTACTGATTCCATCTAATTTTATATTTCTTTGAGGAATAAAAATAAAATGATAACAGCTAAATACCAATTCTTCATCGGAATGATGCAATAATTTCATGAAGAACAAGAAGTTGTGATGAATAAATTCCTTTCTGTTTTATATAAATTTTTGTTATAAGTCATTTATGATCAGACTTGTTTTCCTGCTATCTTTTCTTTTCTCGTTCAAATAAGTGTTACATGAATTGATGATTCAAATCTTATTAGTATAACTTTTGATTTTTAAAATAATAATATGTGAATTAAATATTGATAATTCAAAGAAGTAGCTTTATTCTTTGCACTTTTCAAAATGCTTCTTTGCTGTTTTGCCCAAATAATTTTTTTTTTAAATCAAATAAATGAAGTGAATATGTCCTTTGATGTGGTTATTTGAGTAAATGAAAAAAATAGTAATTTTTGGATTCCATTTTAAGATAAAACATCTTTTTTCTTTCATTCAAAATCATGTTCATTTGTTTTTTTGGTTTTCCTCCTGTTGAGGCTTGAGGTTTTATACTTTGTTTTTAATATGTATAAACATTTGTACATTTCAGTCATGAAAAAGGAAAGAAGCATGAACAATATCTTTGTTCTCATGGCAATATTTCATGATCAAGTGTATGAGTCAGTCAGAAATTAAATTGTAATAAATTGACTGGCTTATCGTTCCCTGCTGATACAGTTAAATCACCAGTGAAATTTTCTGACAATGATTTTATTTATTGAAAATACTAAATAAGAGTTTATATAGTTTATTTTAGGGAAGTTGGAATGACGTTTTCTATGAAAGCACACTTTATTTATAATTAAATATTGGATTTGAAGCAATGTAACATTTAGTCTCAAAGATGCAGGGTAAAATGTTAAAGTTTACGTGCATGTTTCAATCTATGTTTGAGATTCTCTTCAGAAGATCAAAGAAAATTTTGGGAACTTCAAGCATAAAAAGAAAGAAACAATTGGTTAAAAAAATTAGTTGCTTCATTTTCTGATGGATTGATTTTTTTTAATCATTTCACCCCAGGCAAGGCAAAAAGTCACTAAGATGCAAGGGGGTCACTGATTTTGAAAGAATATGAGAATGAAAAACATTAAAGTGCAAGAGAAATAAAAGAACAGGAATTAAGAAGATAATAATTGATGTTGCATTTAACTGGAAGTCAAGAAGTGGGTTCCACAGGTTTGAAGTGCGACAGAAGAAACTGTTAGCACAGAACTCATGGTTATTCTAACAATTTCAAGTGTAAAATGATGAGACCTTGTTGCTAATCTAGTACTGTACTTAAATTTATAAAGTCTAGTTACCATAGAGGAAAGTTCATCCGAACACTTAAACATGAAAGTATTTATAGAAAAAGCACAGGGAACCTAAAGTAACTGAAGCTGAGATACTAGGTCAGTACCAATAACATTGCAGATTCATCTTTATATTTTATCAAGAATCTCTAAATACATTACAGAAGCACTAGACCATTTTCTTATATTCACAGCACAGATAAATGGTAGACTTATAAATATGTAAGATACATTCTGGAGAGAAAATTTTCTAGCATGACATAACAAATCAACTTTCCTATCACTAAACCTAGCAATTGATTCAATGTTGTCTTTCCACTTCATGTCAGTGAAAAACATTAGACCGAGAAGGCACAATGAGTCACTCTCCTGGAGGTTAGCATCAGCCATGCTGATGGAAGGTAAAAAGAGTTCTCTGAGATGATTAAAAGAGAGAAGTTTTGTTTTTGAAGTATTGAAATGAAAAAAAAACCTATCCTTGCCCAAGTAAAAATCAGATTGTAGATTATTTTTAAGATCAGCAGCCAATTTGACTATCACATTAATCAGACTTACTATTAAGGCAGGAATAAATAGTTGTGTCATCATCATAGATACTGAATTGAGAACTGATGACACCAGGATGGTCATTTATGAAAATAAGGAACAAAGTAGGTTCAAGTATAAAGCCCTGGGGGATACCTGCATTAAAAAGAATGGCTGTTCAAGAAAAATTTAATTTCCTGATTTGATAAGAAAGACTGAATCAGTTCAAAAAATCATCCAGAAATACCATAACCTTTCAACTTGTAAAGAAGACCAGCATGCCACACTCTGTCAAATGCCTTTGACATATCCAAAGCAACAGCCTGAGCTTCACCATTCTTATATAAATATTGATAGGACCATATCAGCAATAATCATTAATACATGAGCAGTTGACCTAGTGAAGCAAATGCCATACTGCTTACCTGAAAGAAGAGCCTGCAAAGTGAAAGGCCACACTCTGTCAAATGCCTTTGAGATATTCAAAGCAACAGCCTGAGCTTCACCATTCTTATATAAATATTGATAGGACCATTTCAGCAATAATCATTAATACATGAGCAGTTGGCATACCGAAGCAAATGCCATATTGATTACCTGAAAAGAAGTGCCTGCAAAGTGAGAGGCCACACTCTGTCAAATGCCTTTGAGATATCCAGAGCAACAGCCTGAGCTTCACCATTTTTATCTAAATATTGATAGACTTTTTCTGCAATAAGTATTATTACATCAGCAGTTGACACTAGAGAAATAAGACATATTGCTTATCTGCAAGAAGACCTTGTGAGTTGAGATGCTTAACCAATTCAGAGTTGATTATGACCTCTAGGAATTTGCCAAAAAAGGTGGAATAATAGGTCAGTAGAAAGATCAAATGGTTTGCCTGTGTTCTTAAAGACTAATACTCCAGAAAAGGAGCACATTTCTTAAGGACTCTGATTATGAGCATTTTTCCTCTATTCCCCTTGCTTTCATTATGTCTTTTGACTATCAAATTTTCCAAGCCCTCTTTCCTCATTATTTTACCAATATCTTTTTGATGTTAAGTGTAAGTGTCCTTTTCATTTCCTTTTTCTCTAAGACTTTGTTGTTGCTCACATGTTCAGTCCATGGTATTCTCAGTATCCTTCTGTAGAACCACATTTCTGTTGGTTCAAATTTCTTTTTCATCTGTGAGGAGTTTGCCAGTTCTAAAAGTGTATGTCACCAGCTGTTGTTAGTGAATCTGGTCCTCACTGTGCTCATTACAATTGGAAGTAGATACCAAGTCAGTATAAAGTTTGGAAATATGATTCTTTCATACCTATTTTGACAGCTGCCATATTCAATGTTTTTTTCAAATTAAAACAATAATTAAATAATAATAATAAAATAATAATCATGTGTGGAAAGAAAAAATAAGCAAAAGCATTTTAAAAAAATCCATTCATTTTCAATCTAATGTTATTTTGCTGAAATGGGTGTCAATTTCAATCAAATAAGTTAAGGTTTTTTCATGAGAGAACAGCAGTTTTGACCAATGAAAATATTTATTTTTTGAAAATTTGCTGTCTTCCTAGATGTGTTTGTCTTGTCTGGTTTTTGCATGTTTGCACGTTGAGAGGGCCTCTGCTGACTACGAAAACCACTGGTGTTATATAGCTCTCCCAGTCCCAGACCCATTGACTATTGGCTAATACCTGCTCCATATCATTCATATGCAATAGTCAGTCCCACCTACTCTAAGTAGAATGACTTCTTTCAACAGCCCATTGTGGAAGAGGGTACAATTCCTGGTGCTTACAGCACCACATACAACCAACTCAGTCTGATAAAAGACTCTCTTTTATCAGGATGACCTGATTCTGTGTTACACTAGAACACATTTCTTCTTAATTAAAAAATATTTTCTTGCCTTTTTAAAAACAAAGAATGTTTGATTATTATTCAAGGATTCTCTTAAACTGTGTTCCTGATCTTTCTGAAAATGAGGAAAGTAGTTTGAAAAAAAAAAATCATTTTATCAGAAAAACAACAATTCATCTCAGTAGTTCAGTTGGGAAGAAATTCTTTTTTTTTTTTCATTTGGAACTCATTGAAGAAAAGTTAGTAAATCTAAAAATCTTGAAAATCAAAGAAAAGTTAGTAAGTCTAAAATCTTGTAGATATTTCTTCAAGGAATCTCTTTACTTCGGTTTCATGAGAATGTTTTTAAACTTTCTTGTATACACAATTCCTAAAACTTTTTCTTCCTTTTGCCCTTTTTGCATGAGAAATATTTTTGAGAATCTCTGGTAATTTTGTTGCTTGTCTAAGTTGAAAACCTGAAAAGTCAATGAGCAGACTAAGTGCAAAATAATTGCAATAAATTGAAATACATTAGAATGAGAGTAAGGTTTCCTAAATCAATTAAGTATTAACATTAAACAAAATTTGGACAAGATGAAAACTGCTTTCATATGGTTCAGTGATGGAAATTGTTAAACATTGCCTTGTCTAATGTTGTTTATAAGAATGTTTCATTGGTCAAAACTGCTGTTCTCTCATGAAAACAACTTTCACTTATTTCTTTGAAATCGGCACCCATTTCAGCAAAATATTAGATTAAAAATTATTGGATTTTTTTTTTTTTTTTTTTTTTTCAGATACTCTTTTTTTTCTCACACACTATTTAATTTTTTTTATTTTGATCAAAAACTGTTGAAATTTTTTATGTCTAATTTTATTGCCTCTTTTTTTTGGGGGGGGGAATGAGGAAAAAATACTTGGGGTAGCTGTTCAAAGAGAGTGGAAGACTTGTGCAGAATACTTTCCCCTACCCATGAAAATAACAGCAACAAACAAAATGTTTCTACCCACAAACTTTAAAAAATATTTTCTTTAATGCATATGCAGATTTTAATAATGTTTATATCTTAGTGAAGTTGCATATGAAAGAAAATTGATTTTTCTTGTTCTGCTTTTTTTTTCCCTTTTCTAACTAACAACTCTAAAAGCTAAAAAGCATTTTATATATAAGGGTGTTTGGATTATAAGACCACAGCTTCACTACACTAGATTCTGCTGTGGTTTCTGCAGCAAGTAACTTTTTATGGGGTGGAGTTGTTAACTTGCATGCCCAACTGATTTTGAGTTAATATCTGTCCTTCTCCTAGCTTGGTTGCCAATCATGGCTAGTGAGCCCAGTTTGATCTTCTATCAATCTCTAGCACCACCCCCACACCCCCTCACATGTGTGCATTCTGGCAGTACTGGTATGTGCTTTATTAAAAATGACAAGGATTATCTTTTAAATTTTTGCGATGACTTGTTTGTGGACATGATAGCAGATACTTAAGTGTAATGAGTGACAGTATTGTCTGAATGTTCATGATCAAGCTATGCTTCTAATTATTTTCAAAATGCAGGGTTATGTAGATTGTTGTTTAAACAATTCTAACTGTTTATAGTGACATTAAGGACACGTGTCATCTTACACATCTTTAATATACTTCTAAAACTTGGTGTGAACATAATGGACTCTCCCATCATCTTTGATGCATGAGGGATCATTAGCTCAGTTGCTAGACCTAAAGAGCCAGACAAACCACACATGTGATTTGAGCATATTGGTGAAGGTTTGTGCAGAACCAACCCCTCTTTTTGGAAGAACCAAATACAGAAAAATTGTTCACAAGATCTGCATATGATTTCTCTTAGATTAGTTTTCAAGTTTTCATTTCAATAACAATAAAAGAAAAACAAAAACTTTGAAGACAACAACAACAACAATGAAAAAAAGACAACAGGCATCTCTAAAAATTCCGACTTTTAATTCTTTCTTTTTGTGCTTCAATTTAGTCAAAAAGGCTAATATATAATAAATATCATCAATCATGAAATGACCAAATGTGGTTTATTTTTCAACATGGTCCCACTTACATATTTCTTCTATCAGTGTTTCACTGCTTGGATACCGCTGATGAAAAAGATTTCATCAATAGCACATATGATGCCATGAGTGTGATACTCTTTCCCAGACAAGTGTTTTTTTTTTTTTCATGTTGGGGAACAGATGATAGTCAAATCATGGGAATAGGGAGGGTGATTAATCAGTCATACGCAGCAGCCATTGAAACTAAGGATTTGAAGATATCTAACTCAGAAGACTTGAACACTGAGCATTTGTCCAGGGAGAAAATAGAGCCCAAAATAGGTTACACACACACACACACACACACATGTGTGTGTGTATATATATGTTCTTAAGTTTAATTTAAGTCATAAAGCTTATAATTGTATTTCTCTCTCACTCTCTCTCTCTCTCTCTCTCTCTCTCTATATATATATATATATATATATATATATATATATATATAATTTGTATATTCTTTTTTGTAATAGTGCTGTATATATATACTATATATATATATAATTTGTGCCTATTTAATTTGTATACTCAATTTAATTTAATTAATATAATTTACATATTTAATTTGTACATTTAATTTATGCATTCTTTTTTGTAATAGTGCTGTATATGTACACTACAGCCCAAAACTTGGGACCGCCCTCTGGATTTAACAATTAGTAAAGTTCACACCTTCCTCGGTTTAATTAACTCTTTTGATGAAGTCCTAAAGGATGAAACAGGACACACAAAAACTTTTCTCTACTTTCGTTTCTCCCCCAATATTGTTCTTGATATATAAAAATTTATGTATCGTTATCTTATATCTATGAAATAACAATATATAAATTTGTATTTTATAATAATGTATACATTCCTTTTATATATATATATATATATATATATATATATATAGAGAGAGAGAGAGAGAGAGAGGCTACTGAAAATATGTTGGTCTGACTGACTTCCTGAAATTTGATCAAATGACCAAACATGATGTTTTTTTTTTTAATTTTGGAAATACTTCCTGGTTGGGATGAGAAATTTTCAGCAAACAAATTCCTTCGATATATATATATATATATATATATATATATATATATATATATATATATATACACACACACATGTAAATTGAGAACAAATAGAGTCCAATTCCAACGTTCATAATATTCAATTTAAAAGAGGGTTCAGTACAAAAGTAGAGCAATTTTCTTTATTTTAAGATATTACATTAAGAACATGTAAAAAATGCTACACAAATGCAATCACGTTTCGATGCATATTAACTCATCTCATCAGGCGTTAATAAATAAATTATTCACTATGTGTTAATACGCATCACAACATGATTGCATTTGTGTAGCGTTATTTTACATGTTTTTGATGTAATATTCTAAAATAAAATATATAAAAATCAGCATAAGATAATATACCTATCTGAGTGCTTTTCATGAAATCAAATGCAGTCATTTACTGATCAATTATTGATTACTTAGAAGCTTGTTTTCCAGAGTTCAGTGTTTAAAAATTGTTTGAAGAACAAAGTTGTTTTTTTATGTGCAAATATACACACAATCATCTTTGCCTGTTTTCAGGGAGTGTGTATATGCATAAAACTTAACAACTGTATATATATGAGTCTGTATACAGTGTCTTTCCATATGTTAGTGCTTATATACATAGACCTAAGGCATCGATTTATAGATATGGAATTTCTTGATTTGTGTTCAAATATGATTCTGGTCGGGAAGAAGTGCAAAATGAGGCATTTTGTCTGAAGTAAACTTGCCGATCCAAATTTCCTCCCTGAAAATGCAATATTTCTTTATATATACATACATACATATATATATATATATATATATATATATATATAGTTATTAAAGATTTATTAATATTTGTCATGAATTTACCTTGTATCATTGGGAGACTATGGATTTGGTAACTTGTATCAAGACTGTCCCACATGATGTGCATTGTCAAAGCACAATGGGTTCTGAAAGCTTAGATTAATGTGCATAGTAACCATCATTCTATTGTATTCGTAATTTGTCTTATGTAGGTTCCAACTAAACCAGGAATCTGTTGTCTGAATTCAAATTGATGTATAATTCTAAGAGTGGGTTTGTGAATCCATATGTGTGTCTATAATGAAAAGAAAACATGTGGAGCATGTTAATTACCAATCTAACAGTAGACATGAACACACACTTCCCTGTGTCATTGTTAATTTTTTTACTTTTCTGATCTTCAGAAATAATTAGCTTCTTTTTTTTCAATAATTTCACACTGAGCAAGGCAATAAAACCACTAAGTGACAAAGGGTTACTGAGTGTGAAAGGATATGAAAAAAATAGCATTAAAAAGGACAGAGAGAGAGCAAAAGCAGGAAGAAGCTAGAAAATAACAATTAACATTGCATTTTAATTTAAATGTAAAGCAAGAAGCCAGGAGACAGTTAATCATTGTATATTTTTTGTTTACCTAAGAATGTGTTAAATAGTAGGGCAGAGTTGTTTTTCAAGCCTTGATTGGTAACCAGTCTTGAAGAAAGATAATTCTGAAATACAATTTCATGGAAAAGGCAGTGGGAAATTAATGTTTTTGATGAAAATACCCATGGCAAGTCACAGGTTAGAGATATTAAAATAAAAGGAAACTGTGGAGAGCCATAATCCTCTACATTCTGAAAGGATATAACACTTAGATATGTATTTGTTCTTATATTATTGATATATTAATATCAATGTGTACATGCATATATTTATAAAATTACTTTCTCTATGTGTATTTCTGACTACATTCATTTTTATTTGTCTATTGAAATGTCTTGTCTGTGTGTAAATGGTTCATGCCTAAAATCAGTCAATATCTTAAATGGTTTTTGCATTTGATTTTACGCATTATGCATTGAAATGTGTGCATCAATTCCTCCATAATCATATATGTTGATATGTAAATGCCTTCATAAATGTACACATCTGACAATTATATATTAATTACTTTTCAGGGGTTTTATGTTTATTTTCTTTGCCTTGTTACCTTCAGACATATATAATATGTATTTATGTATGTAATAATATAATAATAATAATATATATATATATATATATATATATATATATATATATATATATATATATATATATATATATATATATATCTCCTTATGTGCCTGCCTGCAATGTTTGACTGATTTCCACTGCTGCTTTGGCCAGTTAATTATGGCATCAAAAAATGGTAGTGGTGGGCAACTGAAAACCATTAATTCTATTTTCCAATGAAACAAAAAAGTAAACATGGCCAAAGATTTAATATTCACTGAGCTTGCTTTGATAGACTCGATTGAAAAGAAAGAAAAATAGGAGATATTGTCTGGCAACAAATGTAAAAAAAAAAAAAAAAAAAAAAAAATATTGATGATTAACAAATACATGTACATACAAAGGTCCATATTCAAGTGTATATTGAGCTTAGTCTGGCTCAAGGACACAGTAGTGGTGCACTTAGCTCTTACGTGCCATATCTCTTCAGGGAATGTGCAATCATGTTTCTCCACAATTTCCTGTCCTTTGTACCTTTTAAGTGGTTTCTTTTTACTATCTCTCCTAACATCTGTTGTGTCAACCATTCATATATACTTGTTAAGTAGGTGGCCTTACCTTTTTTCTTGTATATTTCATGTGAGTGTCAAATTCTCCTTCCTCATGATGCATCCAAGAAATTTCAGCTATCTCTTAGTTGTTCATATGCTCTGTTCATGGCATGCTCAGCATCCTTCTGTAGAACCACATTAATGTTGCCTCACCATTCTCTTCTTCATCTGTGAAGAGACTGTCCACTGTCATACAAGAGGATTGATATCACATAGCAGTTCAGTGCTCTTTTCTTTGTTTCTCACAATATTTTCCTGTTTCTTAATACTTTGTTTAGCTTTTGGAAAGCATTTTTTGCTATTCCAATATGTCTTCAGAATTCAGTGATGCATTCTACATCAGCAAATTTAAAACACCTCCTAGATTTTTAAATTTCTGTATTTGATTCTACCGTCTCCAGTTCATCAACACTCATTTTTGGTTGTTTTCTTTTCTTGTCAACCATACATTCTTCCTTCTTAAAATTGAGGTTTAGTCCTTTCTTCTCACTTTCTTTTACTACCTTTTGTAGAAGTTCCTGCATATATTATGTCGTTATAATTGTGGCTGCTAATAATAAATTCTGGTAGAAATTCTAATTCTCTCAGAATTGCCTCACTCTTGAGGTTGAATAAGCCTGGTGAGAAGATCTATCTTTATCTGATGACCCTTTCTGTTTTTGTATATTTATTGAGTTCATTTTCTATTTGTATGTACACAGTTTGTTCCCAGTATAAGTTGATAAAGCTTGCCAATTATTGTGCTACAAGAGATTCCTAAATAATATTTTTATGTGGAGAGCCATGATTGCTAATGTCCTTAAAGAAATGGAAGTCATTATTAATGAAATAAAACTCAAAGAAACAAAGCAAATTTTCAAATATACAATGCTGAAGTAATTTGTAAGTCCCTATCACCTTTACATTGCTACATTTGTTATGTTGCATCTCTTTAGAGATGGCTCACCACAACATGGCTGTCCTTTGTAGCCTTCAGTCAAGTTTTGTCTTTTTGCTATCTCTACTAATCCCTGTTCTGCCAAGTTTGGAAGTAATTGATTGAATTTGATGGCCTTGTAGTAAAACTGAGGGACCATGATAGCAAATTACTAGATTATCTTCTCAATTGATATTCTGGAGATTTGAGGAGACATGCTGTCACTTAATCTTCATGATAACAACTACAAATCTTGCATGAAAATGTAAATTCATGAAATAATAATAATAATAAAGATCAAAACCTGCTAAAATGATCCTTCCTGGCATATTTTCAAATGTATAGAACAGTCTCAAAATGTTGCTTTTGTACAGACACTGAGGAAACTATTGACCATCATATACTTGGATAGTCTCCCCAAATAAATGTTTCATACGGACATGACCAAGTAGAAAAATATACCAACATTAGAACATTCTTTATGTAGGAAAATAGTATTAACCCAAACCACTACCAATGGTAGAAGGGGAAAATATAAAAGTACTCTGGTATTTTATTATATATACTAATTGCATTAGTCAAGTCAAAAAATTAAAAAAATATAATAATAAAAGACTTTATTAAAAACGTAAGTGCTCTCTCTAAGACATAGCCATCGCATGTAATTAAAACTTCTTAGCTAAAGAATTTGACAAACTTTTAAAATGTAAGGACTGCAAACTATGAATTAAAAGAAGGTGTAATTTAAACACAACTATTAATTTAATAATAGTAGGAGTACTTCTTTTTCCCTTCAGGACATAGGTGGTCATGGCTCTCTACTATTTCTTTGTCCATTGTAACTCTTAGTAAAGTTTGTCTTTTAGCTATCTCTCCTAATCCTTGTGGTGCCAACTATGTAAACAAGCTCATAAGGCAGAGCTTGTACATCAATTTCCTATACCCCTCTTGCCTTTAGCATATCCTGTGAGTATCAAATTTTCTAAGCTCTATTTCCTCATTATGTACTTTTTCTTTCTGATGTTAAGTATAAGTGTCCTTTGTGTTTGCATTTTCTCTAAACGTGTTTCTTCAATGTTCACCATGGCTCAAATGATACAGACATTAAGGAAACCAATGACTATACATAATATATATATATATATATATATATATATATATATATATATATATAAATATAAAAGTGAACATAGAAGTCAACACTTAGAGGCCTCTAAGTGTTGACTTCTATGTTCACTTTTATATTTACACACGCTCTATCTCTGATATTGAGCACTTTATTCCATAAATATAGCACACCTTAAGACTATATTTCTTTATATATATATATATATATATATAAGGGTGTGTTCATAGGCACTGTTCACATATTCAGAACAAAAACTCTCACAGTAATATGTGTGATAATTTACTAAAAATCACCTTCATTTACCTAAGATCTCAGGTTAAAGAGTTGGCAAAGTATAGTATCAAATAGAAAATCAGGAGAACTGCATAAAAAAAATATTATCATGATGATGATCATCACTATTGCTAATTCCACCTTCAATTCCTCCTCCTTTTGTTGTCAGAAATCATGTAACATGATTAAATCATGGATGTGACTATTTCTAAGAGCCACAGGGCAAAACTAAAGGCAAAGTGAAGTCTTAAGAACAAAAAAAAAAGGGAAAAGGAGAACTCAGATGTCACTTAATAATTATCTCCCCTTGCTTCTTTTTGTTCAAATTCTCTTCTCTGCAATTATCACAGATTTCATTCACTCAAGCACCAGAGAGAAATCAGTTGAAATTTTGATATTCTCATATGCAATCCCCACTTTAAAGCCACCTTGATGCCCTTTCAACACTGCATTCAATTCAGCCTCCATTAATATGATTGCAATCGTCTTTTCCTCTCAGTCATGTCTCATCTTCTACTTGAATGCCACCTATCTCCAAAACAATGTCCGTCATCACACTAATAACGTTGCATCATATAGTTCTCTTTTTCACTTTAGGCACATGCCTGGATCATCCTCTCTTCTCTCACCTTCATCTTCCCAAATCAATCTTTCAACTCTTCTCTAAATATAGTTACATGCAGTTGAGAACCATACAGTCACAGAGGATAATCCGTCCTGGGTAAGACTATAAACTACGTCCAACAGCAAGGCCTCTGATCAGGAACCACCTCTTAATTGATGGTGCTCCCATATCTACCCTGACCTGGGGTGGTAGCACCTGTTAGGGTCTCAACTATGGGCAAATAGTTAACCCCTCCAAAAGGGGATAAAACACTATGAAAGTGTAAAAATAGGTGTTAATATCAAGAATAAATTATTTGAGAAAAAATTATTACCAGAAATACATTTGAAGAAAATAAAAATTGCCAGCAGTATATTTTTGAGGAAAAAAATATCAGCAATACAGAAAGAAGAAAAAAATATGACCAGCAATACATTTTTTGAAAAAATATTACCAGTAATAAAAATCTTGTCAGCATTAAATAACCCCTTGAGGTTGATATGCTGTAAAACAAACAAACCAAACTGATTTCTTATGAAGAATACATATTCTATTCATACGAACCTATCCTAAAAATCTTGTCAGCATTAAATAACCCATTGAGGTTGATATGCTGTAAAACAAAACGAACCAAACCGATTTCTTATGAAGAATACATATTCTATTCATACAAACCTATCCTAAAAATCTTGTCAGCATTAAATAACCCATTGAGGTTGATATGCTGTAAAACAAACCAAAACCAAAAACCAAACCAAACCAAACAGAGGATAGTGGCCTGTGTCAGCTGTTTTTATATGGATTTCCTGCCTACTCTGTTTTTTAATTCTGTGATCTTATTTCCCCTTTGAATAATAAGCTAAGCCATCTTGTCTTTCTTCATTCTGGAAACTAAAACTGCTTCTCCTTCCAAGAGTTCTGCCAGTTTTGCATTCAACCCAAATGATCTAAGACTTCAGCTATTGTCATCAATGTTTCATCTGTTTAGATTTTATTTTACATTGAGGTTCACCCTATACAGAGCCTGGCTGGGTGGGGGTGCACTCAATGTAGAGGGTTACAGAGTAAGGTACTCATTTTATGTGGATAGTAGGGGAAGATGACATTTAACCCTAGACTCAAAGAGGTTAAGCCTGCAGAGATTGGAGAAACATCCTCTTGGGAGTCAGTTTCACAGATCAGTGGTTTGCAGAAAGAAGCTGTTCAAGTGGAAATTACTTCTCACTGATAGAATACAAAGGGAATAAGGTGGGGTTTACTACAATGGGCGTGGCATGGTGGGTCCTAGCCATGAAGGTTAGAACTGGTGGAACCAAGGAATGTAGTTCATCCAAGTACTTTCCATGGAAATAGCAATAGAGCAGTGAGAAACCTGCCACATCCTGCCTGTGAGAGAAAGATTTCAGATTGGAAAATAATTTGTCACCCATAAGAATGCAGAGATGCTTTTGGGCTCTATCAAGGCTGGAAAGTTAGGACTGAGCAGCTCCTGCCCAAATATGACAGGAGAACTCCATTTTAGGTCTGATCTAGCTCTTGTAAAAGTAGAGGATAGCATGAAGGGTTAGTATTTACTGGAGAGGTTCACAGAACCAACTATTTTTCCTGAATCTTTAGTGAGAGGTTCCATGTATGAATTCCACATGAAGCCTGGTTTGAGTTTAAGGTTGAATAGTGTTTCAAGTCACAGGGCCTCCTTGAGGAGTCATACATTCATCATAACTGGTGGAAGTTTGGGGTCTGGTCGGTGATGATGGAATATAATTAGTTTGGTTTCCGAAACATTGAATGTACCGTAAATAGCCAGTTTTTCCTCCGTTGATATGTTAAAGCTGGTTTGGATAAGGGATCAGCTGCCAAACTCTGGTCATCATGAAGTTTAGACATGTACCCATATATTGTTATATTATCAGCATATGTACCAATATATATTGTTATATTATCAGCATATGTACCAATATATATTGTTATATTATCAGATATTCACAAAGTTAGTTACTTTTTTCCACTTTAACCACTTCTCTAAATATCACTTTTGGTTTTTACTACAGAATTCAGTCCAAATCCCAACTTAATTGAACAGTTTTGCCTTGTAATTCACCAACTGATATTTCCAATACCTCAGCTATATGAAGCTGTAGACAGGTTGATTTTAAATCAACAATTTTTGAAGCCTCCCCATCATTTTTTATCTCTCCTCTTGCATGGTCTCTCTGCATCTAGTTGTGCTATTTCCCCTGAGTAACATGTCAATATGTAATAGTACAACATTGACCAGTGTGTTCTTTTTTGTTGACTGAACTACTGCCATCAGCATTCACACTCTCCTTTTTACCTTCTTTTCCCAGGGCAAGAAAATTTTTTTTTTCAATTTATCTCTCTAACACCTCCTCAAGTGAGAATTTTGCTACCCTATCCAGGGGATGTTCATGGCAGCTTATGTTATTCTGTAGCATGGGTGGCTGTTCTTTCCAGAAATATTTAACTGTCTATTGCTTGCTGTTAAATTATCCTCAGTTTTCTGACAACTATCCTCTTTTTAGGGGCTGCATCTATAATTTCCTGGTTTCCAACCTTTGGTTGTACATTTACGGAACATTGTACTCACCAAACTCTACTTCTTCTTGATTGACAGTTAAATCACAACAGGGGACTAATCCTCATCCATATCTATTACAATATTTCATTTGTGTCCAATGCACTAATAAAATTTATTTAATCATTACGGGCATTATGCATTATTAACTTTACAGCACTGGTACCTCTCTTCACTCAATGTCCATTTCTTGTATATAATGTATCCCACTTCAGTTGTTGACCAATGTCAAAGTAATCAAGGTAGTCCTTTTCACTCTGACAAGAGCTTCCACCATTGGTAATAAATTTAGAAATGCCTTTAATTAGATGGAGAAGATATTGTTGTATTACCTCACTTGAACATTTACCTGGTTACAAGAACTTGCTATATGATATTCCCAGTTATAGTGGTAGAAAATCAAATTCAGAATGGGCTCTTTGTCTTAACTATATATATATATATATATATATATATACTCAATGGCACTTAAAACTCTGACCCATATTGTCAATTCCTTGATGTTCAAGGCTCATTGTTTATTATGTGAGATCTTGTTGCAATCATTACAACAAGGACTATCAAAATGTTGACCTGGGAAACCAGTTGAAAATGTGATCTTAACCTCTATTTCCAATTCATGTCCAATAAATGTGTCCATCCACTTGATCTCATTAGTGTCTGTCCACTTGTCAGCATTTTAACCCACCTAGCTTGCTATTAAATTCTCCCTCAGTAAAAGCCTCTTTCAGGCTAATCTCAATCTGTCTTGCAGCTAAATAAACTCATCCATTCCTAAATATAAAGCTAAGTACATACACTTCTAGATACACATAGAAAAGAGTTACTATGTGCTGTATCGTCTGCCATTTTGCTTTCATTGGTCACATGACTATGTTTCCTTTGCTACTAAATAGCTTCATTATCTGAATTGTAATCCTCACCTTGGCCACTTATAAACTTGGAGTTAAATAGGAAAAAAGAAACACACATTTTTACCTGTATCCTTTCTATATCCAGTAAACTGGATTCACTTCGTAAGGGCATGCAAAGAATAAATGAAAAAGAACATAACATAAACCAACCCAGCTTTGAGAACAGGAAAATGTCACTCAGTCCTTGTGGCAAAACCGACAAAATACATTACTCTCTACCAGAATTTTAGTTTTGATCCTTTTCAGATCACCTCATTTTATATATATATATATATATATATATATATATATATATATATATATATATGTTTAGTGTATTGGGGCCGCAGATCATTATTCAAACATATTTTGTTAAATATAGCAGACAATTAATGTCTATTATGTTTGATCTTGAGCTGTTCCAAGCTTTAATTCTGGGAGAAAATAAAGACAAAAATTGTCTAACATTTGGATATTTTTTTATTATGCTGTTCCTTGATCTGAGCCATCGTCAGAGTGGTTATATGGACATTTAAACAAATATATTCACCATCAAAGATGATATTCTGTTATGTTGAATTAGAAGATGTTTGAATATATATATATATATATATATATATATATATATATATATATATATATATATATATGGCATTGTGTTGCCATGTAAACAAGGCTAGATTTATCATATGTGTACATTTGTGGCTTGTCTGTCTTCAATGTTTAACATGTGTAGTTGTGAGTTAACTAACAAGTGTTCTGTTTGACAATGGCAGGATAGTCATAGTGTGAGCAGGCAGATATGATTTTTAATTATGACCATGCAAATGGTAATGGACATGAGTCTGCATGGATTGCTGATGTTTATCGTTGTGCTGCTGAAACAATCTATGGTACCACAATCCATGGATCAAGGAAGACTAAAATCCCCTCATATGCCTGACCTTGAAGATTCAGGTATCAGCATATATGAAGTGGCCCTTGTATGTTGTACATCTCATAGTACCACATAGAGAATGCTTCAAGAGCAACTCCTGTATCCATATCATTTGCAACGTGTGCAAAGTCTTTTGCTCTCTGATCACTCACCACAGGAGATTTTTTTCTGATAGTTTATTGCACACATTGCCAATCTGTTGTTTGTCTCTTCAGCCTTGTTTATATTTCAAAGTGATGAAATCAGAAATTTACACAGATCAGAATCTCCCCTGGTACAATACAGGCTGGACACTAACATCAATTTATAATTAATTTGTGGTTTGGAATTTTAGATGACTATCTGGTAGGTCCATATGTTCTCCCAGCATGTCATACAGGAGCTGCCTACAGGGACTTAATTTCAAACCCATATCTAGAGGATGTACCTCTTCTAATATGATGATGCATGTGGTTCCTGCATGATGGGGCTCCAGCATATTTCAGTCACACTGATCACGATGCACTGGCTGACATTTACCATGAAATATGGATTGGTAGGGGAGATTGGTTCATTGGTCTGCACATTCACCCAACCTAAATACATTGGATTTTTATCTATAGAGCCACCTAAAACAATTCATTTATGCAGCAGACATTAATTATTCAGAGACACTTCATCAACGTGTCATGGGTGCCTGCAAAACTATTTGACACCATGTGGGAGTATTTGAAAGAGTCTGCCAGTCAATGATCCGATGAGTGCATGCATGTGTAGAAGCAAGTGGAGGGTATTCTGAACATTTGTTATGAGTTGCTGTGTTGAGGTACAACAATGGCCTTTTGGACATATGTTTATATCGACATTTTATCTTGTTTTGATATGACGAACATGCCCTCAATTTTTGTGAAAGTATTTTTGATATGCCCTGTATATAATTGATACAAACATAAAGTGTTACATTCAGCATGCCAACTCCAGAGTTTTGTAGACAGACCATTCAGCAATCACTCCGTACACTCATCAGAGGGTATCAGCAATTGACTAATATATATATATATATATATATATATATATATATATATATATATATATATATATATATATATATATAAAACTACTTGACATGAGAAACCTATTTTCCTGAAAAGTTGTTTAAAGAGAAAGACTTCATAAATTTCAACCAAAAATGACACTGGCTGCTTGGTCAATTAATGTCAAATGTTTCCTTATAAGGAAACAGCTAATATTATCATTACTTACCTCCTTATCTGAATTAAAGAATTTTTTGTTTTTTGAATTTTTTATGAATTGAATTGATCCAGATAAAATCTGTGTAAAGTTGAGAGATTTGGAAAAAATGAAATGTTATTTCTCACTGTTTTTTTTTTTTTTTTTATCTTGTTAAAAGCAAAATTTACTCAAATACACAGTGTGTTGGAAAGAGAAAATTGGATAAATTTGTCTTTTCTTTTCAACTAGAAAATATCTGCATCAACAAAAGAAAGGATTTGGTAATTTTTACATGAGAAATGTTGCCAAACATAATCCATGGTATCTGAAGGACTATTAGCAGACATGGAAAAGAAATGACAAAACCTCTTACAGAAGGTAACAAAGAAGAGTGAGAAGAAGGGACTAAGCATAAACTACAAAAAGACAATGCATGGTCATCCATAAAAAGAAAAAAAAAGAATCTCTCAAAAAAAACTCTTCAGAAATCAGTTTTCTTGAATCCCATCACTAGAATGAAGGAAATTTAACATAGAATATAATCTAAACTTTTTACAAGAAAAAATTGATTGAATTGGTTACAGTCCAGTGATTCTTTAAACCCCAAATACTTTTCTTACTGGAAATATCATCTACTAAACATGATCAGCATTGATAACTTTGTGTGGAACTTGGGTTTAACTCATTTGATTTTAACTTCTGAAGGGAAAATCCTTTTATGCTAATTTAGATGGCATTTTCTTTAATAAATCAGAGGTGATGTGTATATCTTAATGATCAAAGATTTAAATGAAACCTTTATCTGTATGCTTTAGCTACAACTGAAACATTCATTGTCTCATAAGATCAGCTTTGATATTGGAAGATAAAAGAATTAACAGCACAGACTGTAAGCATTCCTTACCATTACAGGTTTTTACTTTGTCTTTTAATGAAAACCTGTTTTCAGATGCACTGAAAATCAATTTCTGCTTTTTAAATAAAAAAAAACAAAAACCCAAATTTGAAATGTAGAGTCAAGTTATTTTTCATTTCAAATAAACTTGTCCTGAGATTTTCACACATGTATTTGGCCAAGATTAAAATTCTTTTTCCTGTTATTTAGGATAAGAGTTTATTGGTTTGTGTATTGTCTGATTCACACTTTTCCCTGGTCTTTTGAACAGGAGTAGAGGTTTATCCTGTTTCCTGTTTAGGACTGGGTTTCTTCTCATTTTCTTTCACTCCCAGTAGTCACTTGCATCTTAGTGGCATTATCTCCTTGCTTGGGGTGAATTGATTAAAAATTGTCATCTCTGTATCTCTTTTATGATGTAGAATTTTTTTAATCATTTCACCCCAAGCAATGAAATAAAGCTACTAAGATGCAAGGAGTTACTGAGAATGAAAAGGAATGAGAAAATGTTAGTTGGGAGAAAGGACAATAAAAAGAAGAGGATTCAGGATGATTCTTACATTATGGAAGATCCTAGTTGGCAGGAAATTAATGAAAACAATACAGAGTTCAAGAAGTGTTAGAGAAGAAACTATTAGAATAAAACTTAGACTTAACAACTTCAACAATAAAAAGATGAGGCCAAGCTTACCAATCACTTACTATGTGGAAATTTGTGAAGACATGGTCCCAAAGAGGAAAGTTCATCAGAATAAATGCTATGAAAATATTTTTTAAAAAAGCACAAGGAAGCCATACAGTGGAAAGTGACTGAAACTGCAGATACTTCTTTGGATTTTATTAAATATCACAGCCACATCTGGAGATTTGAATCTCCAGATGTCACTGTGATATTTGATGCATAAACAAATGGTAGATTTATAAACATGCATGACAGATTCAGGTGCAAAAAATTTCTTAGCAGCAGTACATCTAGCAGCAAGGCTTCTGATTGGGAGATTGGAGATTTTGAGGAGTCTGGGACATCTCTTAATTGCTATTGTTCCCCTGTCCACCCTGATCTAGTAGCACCTGTTAGGGTCCCAGTTATGGGAAAAGAGTGAACTATTTTAGTAATACATTTTTATATAAAAAAGACTGACAATACATGACATTTTATCTCTAGTTGAAGGCAAACAATTGCATTCAAAATATATTTAATTGAAGCCATAAAATTGTGTTCAAATTATTTAGATTTCATTATTAAATAAACTTTAGTGGCTGAGATATGCCACTAAAGAAAACATGAACTCTTTCTTGACATTAATCCATATAATATCTTACAATTTTTTAAATCAAACTATATTCCAAAATACAACTTTAAAATAAGCTACAACATAAAACATACATATCATGGCCTTGAGTAATTATGTTTACACAAACATGTATATGATATGCCCAAAAGCTGAGCATCATCTAACATGTATTCAATTGTGAAAGAAGAATAATATATCATATTTTTATTACTCAAAGCTCCAAAGAAAATTAAATTCCACCATTAAATGACTCATAAAGATGTTGATATGCCAGTAAACAAATCAGTTAACTCTTAGCAGCAGACTGAGCAATCATGAAAAACTTAGACCAAGAAGAGGTGCAAAGAGTTACTTTTCTGGTTGTTAGTATCAATCAAGCTAAGAGAGGCAGAAAAAAAAATGTTCTCTAAAATGATTAAAAGAGAATAGTTTCGTTTACTTGCTTGCATGATGAAGTGAACAAAGATAATCTTGTAAATTATATTTCTTAGAATCTTTCAAAAGCATCGAAGATCTCATTTGATGCCAAGCACAGCCTTTGCCCTTTTATACAAATTGGAACTTTCTTCTTATCACCAACACCAATTTTGTATTATCTTCAGATTTCTCGATGGGTCATGGGATTCATCTGTGTGACCCACAAATAATCACAGGAATTTATTTTATAGACCCAAGGGTGAAATCTGACTTTCTGCAAATCAGATTTATGAATATTGAATCATGAGGGTACCTTCACTGTCCTACTGTTCATCAGGCAGGGAATTGTGGTCAAAGCTATTTGCTTAAGTCGATTTTCTAAACAATAATTGTTAAAATATTTAATTAAGACTTGTAAAGAAAAATTACTCTGATGTGTATGTCTACCCCTTTATCATGCTAGAATAGATTTTGCACTCAGTGATGCACCAGATCAGTGAAGGGAGCCAAGTTGACCTGAAGTGATGTCCCAAGCCCCGAGTGCAGATTCACATGACCTGACCAAATGCATCTGGGTTGCAAGTGTGGGAAAGAGATACACGATAGAGATAGTTAAATGGCCACCCTAGAGAGAAGTTGAGCAGTCTCTCTCAAACATAAATATGAAAAGGAAAAGACCCTGCTTTAGATGAGTGGCCGCTGACTGCTCTATCTCACACTGATGAAGTACAGAGTTTAAAATGTTATATTAAATGTGAGGAACTAAAATTTGTTATCATTTAGTATAACAAATATGACTCCAGCTATGAACAGTTTTTCAGAAGCAGGAAATTTCTTTTTGTCAGCAGAAAAAAAATAATCACTGCCGTTTGACTTACTTATTCGATTGGCATGATGTTCATTTTAATGAAATAGAAAAAATTACATTTAATTATGTTTTTTTAATAAGATATCAGCAAAATTTCCTTTATTAATTTGAACATTGATGAGATGGGGGAGGTACTGAAATATACTTAACGCAATCCACTTCCCAAAATCTGACGAAATGGAATGGGCTTCTGGGTCAAACTGAGAGATTCTGAATACCTCCTTGTGCATGTGTGTGTGTGTGTTTATGCACAAGCATGTGTGTGTGCATATATATATATATATATATGCACACATACATGCTTATGCATAAATAAGCATATGTGTGTGCATATATATATATAGATAGATAGATAAATTCCCAGATCAATTCTGTGGACAAGACAGATTGGTATAATATTGGGGTATATATATATATATATATATATATATATATATATACACACACACATGCTCATGCATAAACATACAAGCTCATCAGTGTGGCCAGACATCTGATTGCTTCAAGCCGGGATTGAAACTCAACCAATTTGGCATCAGTCAAAGATCTTACCCCTAAGCTATTGGCGCACAGCAGGGAAAGGGAAATTTTAACTTATTAAAATATGTATAAACAGCAATGACCAAGTGGGCTCAATTTGTAACTGTAGTAGGAGCCATTATTTGAAATTACCCTTTCTCCAGAGTTCTCACTCGAAATGAGAGCATAAATAATCACACGCACACACACATATATATGTAATCACTACTTCACCAAGAGGGATATGTTTCAAGACACCTCAGTGGATTTTTTAAACTACGGAAATTACTGAATTGTCCATATACTAAATCTTTTTTCTAGTTATCTCTATACCCATATTAAAGTTTAATTTACGAATACTTGTCTCTCATCACTTCCTATTTTTCTTTATTTACTGAATTTACTTTCTGTCTGTCTGTTAGGTAGTTTGCTTCCAGTATAAGTTCTGGATTATTCAAACAACTTTCCCAAATAGATTGAGTTTTCCTCACAGTTCAAATAGATCCTTAAGAAATTAAAAACATTAACTTTTTTATTTTTTTTTTTAATCCAAGCAAGGCAATAATGCAGTGCATGGAGAAATGGTAGATTTATAAATGTCCAAGGTGGATTCTGATGAGAAAAGTTTTCTGGCACAACACTGTGAACCAACTTTCCTAGCAGTAGATTTAGCAATTGATTCAACAGAATCACTTCACTTCATGTCTGTGGAAAACATGAGCCCAAGAAGAACTCATCATAAAATAGAACCATTATAGTAATTTACTGAAATAAATATTATTTAATGAACACAGATTCTGTCTTACCATTAGCAATCTCAAAAGACAATTTTAGTTTTGAAAATCTTTATCTCCTTACTTAAAGGAAATACTTTATATTGGCAGATCCAAATTGCTTGAGTCTTTCCTTTCATGCCTTCGGACTATTAATAAGAAAAACTTGTGAGTTGTCTCTTTCTAGATTTCTCTGTGGCCAATTGAAACTGCAGAAATCAGATGTTCAGCTGACACAGATGTAGAAAAATTATATTAAATCAATTGCTAGCTCTACTGCTAGGAAATTTGGTTCATGGTATCATGCCAGACAATTTTTCTTGCCAGAATCCATCTTGACCATTTATAAATCCACCATTCATCCATGGCTGCTATATTTGATTTTGGGCTCGGATTATATATCTTAAGATTCTTGACAAACTCCAAAGAAATAGCTGCAATGTTGTCAGTCCTGACCTGGCATACTGACTTCAGTCATTTTCCCACTACTGTAAAGTAGCTTCCCTGTACCTTTTCTATAAATATTTTCATGGTAATTTTTTGGATGAGCTTTCCTCTTTGGTACCTTGATTTTATGAATTTAAGCATAATACAAGATAAGCAGCTAGGTTTCACACATTTTACAGTTGAATTGGCTAGATGAAATTGTAAGTTCTATGCTAACAGTTTCTTTTCTGTTGTAATGGAATGTCCCACATTCCCTATCACCTATGTTGACTGACTATATCAGTAGCTATATATGGTGAACATATGATATACCTAAGGTCTTGCTTCGGTAATTAGTTGGAGATTCGTCTCCAGCTGAGCTGGTCAAATTCTCTGCCTTCTGGCGGAGAGGAACCCAGACAAGTCTATGCCGAAGGGCAGAGCCTCATCTGGAGTGGTAGACAGCAATCTGACCCCACTTTTTTGCACATGTTAAATTCGACCATGTGCCACATCTGAACACATGGGGCAGTTGACAAATATCCTTGCTTCAGGAATTACTGGCCTGCTACCCAATTCCCTGTCTTTCAGTAGTGTATTCTCTTTGACAATAAACCTCTCTGCTTTCATCTACATGCATATCGCTGTTCCTTCACTTGAGCACCACCTTTATCTGTTTGTAACCCTCTTTAAGGATACAACATTTTCTTACACTTGACACTTGTTGGGCACTCTTCTGGCTGACTGCTTTCCAGTCAATTTTCATTTGGAAAAATTTAAATGCAACATGAATCACATTTTTTTTCTTCCTGAATCTTGTTCTTTGATTGTCCTTTCTATTCACTAGTATCTTCTCATTCTTTTTCACCCTCATTAACCCCTAATATCTTAAGGGCATTATTGCCTTACTTGGGGTGAAATGATTAAAAAAAAAATTAATGCATCAACAGAGACTAATGCTGAAATGTGCTAAATAGGGAATATAGATGTATAATTTTTGTTTATATTCCTTGTTCAAATGGGAAAGGCCTTCTATGATTGTGGATTTTATATGCTATTAAATATAGTGTGTATGCACACACCTACATACATACATATATATATATATATATATATATATATATATATAGAGAGAGAGAGAGAGAGAGAGAGTGATAGAGACAGTGTAGATCTTCAATATGATCTAGATTTTGGACTACTCTCACTTCATCTAGTATCAAACTAAAATTAAACTTAAAATTTTTTTTTTTTACCTTTTGCATTTTTAGTTAGCCATAAAATTGAAATAAATTGGTTAACTTTGTTTTAAACAAATGGCTACCTTTTTGGTTGTCAGCTAAAATAAATTTTTTATTCGCTAAATAGGAAAATAATTGGCTTCATCTAGCTGAAAATTGTCTGCTTTGGCAACACTTGGCATTTTAATTAAGTTTAATTAATTTAAGTTATACAACATTGAATCTGGTCAGTACATAGATGGGTGGTTGCTTGGGAATATCAGCTACTGTAAACTTGGATGTGCAGGTGGTGTGATGGATAATGGCTCAGAATAAGAAATTGAAGAGCCTAGTTCAAATTCTGATTGGTTTCGTTACATTCACTTATGCCCTAATCATCTAGGGAAAGGTAGGGATAGATCTCTCTCCTTCCCAAGCTATCTAATATTTCAGCGGCGGGGACTGGCTGGTTACATTCAGTGACTGGAAAAGCAAACTAGTTATGTTCCATCATCACTGATCAGACTGCAAACTACCATCAGTCATGAGGAATGAATGTCCTTTCAGGGAGGTTGCAGGCCTTAAGAGATTATTGAACTTTAAACTCACTCCTGACCTCAAGTGGAACTCATACATATGATCTATCACTAAAGATGCAAGAGTGGTTATCAGCTTTATGTACTGCTTCAGTAAGTTCCTGACTCTTCGTGTTATCCTCTAACTTTACAAGAGCCAGATCAGATTGAAAATGTGGTACTGCTGTCATATTTGGGCAGGAGCTGCCTTGTCCTCACTTTCCAGTCTCAATAGTGTCCAAAAGCATCTCCAAGTTCTTGTGGGTGATAAATTATTTTCCAACCTCCATCTTCTCTCTGGTGATGTGGCAAACCTCTCCATGGAAAGTTCTCAGATAAAGTGCATTCCTTGGTTCTGACAGTTCTAACCTTCATGGCTAGGATCCATCATGCTACACATATTGTAATAAACTGCCCTTATAGACTCCATATATTCATGAGAAGCAAGTTACATTTGAGTAGCTTCTTCCAATGAACTACTGCTCTGTGATACCGATTCACAAGAGAATGTTTTCCCAATCACAACAGTCTTAACTTGTTCAAGTCTTAACCATTATCTTCCCATCCTATCTGCATAAACTGTGCCGCTTGCTCTGAAACCTTCTAACTCTAATGGCTCTTGGGCTTTGTAAAGTGTGAACCTCACTGTGTTAAAAAAAAAGGGGTTAAATTGAAGAACAAACAGGGTCCTAGAGCCTTGGTTTAGCAACCAGTCTACTGCAGAAACTTCAGCCTACTGCAGTAATTCTTCTGCTAATCATAAATCAAAAAGAAATGTAATCACCCAAGCATGTATCATTCATGTCACCTAAAGAAAGAAGACATTTTCTAGACTAAACTTGTGATCACAAAGGTTTCTGTGTTGCATAAGTGTATTGTTTCATTTTAAATCATTTTTTATCTTCATATCAGGTCATCCCATAAGTTCTGTCTGAATTTTGAATAAAGAAAACAAGTGACCAAATGTTACATTTAATTACAGATTCTATCAACAATGTATTTTCCTTGATTATCTATGCCTCACTTCCATCTATTAACAAGCTTACTAATTCCATTACTGTAAAATTCTTTTGGCTTTGATTCAAAGAACTCACAAATGTCAGTTTTAACCTCTTCCTGTTTTACAAAAGCCGTTTCTTCCAAATGATTCTGTAAGCTACGAAACAAATGGTAGTCTGAAGGAGCAAGATTGGGAGAATAAGGTGGATGAGGAATTTTCTCCTAACCAAGTTCTTCGATCTTTTGTGACGTGATTCTTGCTGTGTCGGGTTGCGCATTGTCCTGATGAAACATCACCTCTTTTCGATTCACTAGAGCAGGTCTTTAATTCCTCAAAGCTTGGTTCAAATGCTTTAATTGCTGACAGTATATTTGAGCATTAATTGTTGCATTAGGTGGTAAGAATTCAAAGGGGATTATTCCTTGGCGATCCCACCAGATAGAAAGAAGAACCTTTTGCCCATGAAGTTCCCTTCTTGGCTGTGGCTGGGGTCCTTCCCCTTTACCAAGCCACTGTCTACAATGCTTAACATTTCTATAAAAGATCCATTTTTTGTCACCAGTCACAAGTCTATCCAAAAAAGGTGAAACAAGTTGGCGAGAATGGAGAGAAGAGCAGATGTCAACTCAGGATTTGAGGTTGTTTTCAGACAATTCATGAGGAACCCATTTTCCAAGTTTTGGAACTTTTCCAAATTGTTGAAGATGACGATGAACAGTTGTATGGTTTGAACTGAGAACCACTGCCAATTCCTCAACTGATAAAGTAGCATTTTCTTCAAGGGCTGCTTCAAGAAGCTTTTCATCAAACTCAACTGGACGTCCGGTTTGATCTTCATCTTCAAGGGTGAAATCTCCACCTCTGAATTTTGCAAGCCATCTTCTGCAAGTTCTTTCATCCACAAATTCCTCTCCATAAACTGAGTGAATGTTTCTAGCTGCTTCAGCTGCTAAAATTCCTTTTTTGAACTCATAAAGCATTATGTGCCTCAAATGATTCTTGGGTACTTCCATGTTAGCAGGGTTTTAATCAAACAAAATTTAATTTTATTCTTCTCTGAAATAAAATTTGATCAGTTTAAATGCATCTAAACATAAAAATAATGTTCAGCTCCATTAGACATTATAAAATACTCTTTAAATTTTGTTCATTTTAACAAAAAGTTAAAATTCGGATAGAACTTATGGGATGTCCCATATTCTTTTCTTTAAATTTTGCCAATGAATTTGCAGTGGGAAGTAGGATATTGTTAATATTCTTATTGATAGACTCCTGCTACTGATTTAAAGTTATTTTTCTCTGTATTTTGTAGTTTTTGCAATATTATGTTGTGATCAGCTAAATTTCTTTCAAATGTTGACATTTGTTGGAAATATTATGAACTTAGTTTTGCCTTATCATTTATACTTTCTTTTATTGTTTCATGAATTTCTTTTGGCATTGTATATGAATATTACTTGGATAGTGGAGGATTTAAAAATATTTTCAGTGAATTCTCTTCATTAGGTAAATGTTTAGGACTGCAAAATCTAATTATGCTTAAATAAAAACCTGTCATTATTCCAGATTTTAACTTGTGTGATGTAAGTAAAACTATAATATATATATATAAATTTCTCAGAGTTAACCTCTAGAAAAGACAATATTTATAAATATAAATGACAATAGGAAAACTATAATAGTTGGATGAAATGCATTAGCAACTATTTCAGTTTTCCTATTGTCATTTTTATATATATATATATATATATATATACATACACACACACTATTTTCAATTTAAATCAACAGATTATAAAGAAAAGATGTTGTCATTTGTCAATTCAGTAGTAAGTTTGTTTTATAGTTTATTCACAAGATTTAGTAATTTAGTATTGTACAAACATATTAGTAAGAGTATCTGTCTATATTTCTGAAATGAGGTATTATGTGCACTATTTACATTATTCGAACTATTGTCCTCATCTTTGTCACCATATTTATTACAACTTTTCGGTCGTTGTACACTCCAGCCTTCTTCAGGTGGTTGGAATGTTGAACTGGACCCTTTATTTCACTCACTGGGGTAGACTGTTCTAGTTCCACATGCCATGTTTAATGGATGTCAGTTATCAGTTATCTCCTGTTAATTCCCCTCTCCAAGTTCTCCACTGCCTTAACCAGGGTTGAACTTACACTCTTTGGGTCCTGTCACTGGATCTAACTAACGCCTTTATCCACTGTACCATGTGTCCTTGAACATGGCACGTGAAACTAGAACAGTCTACCTCAGTGAGTGAAACCAAGAGTCAACTTATATGGCAGTTATAAACGGCAAACTTTTACCACTGAGTTGTAAACAAGTGGGTCAGCACCCTTAATAATAACTGTACACAACTTACTGTACCCTCCAGTGGGGCTGCCACCCAAGTTAAAACATTTTTGGGGAACATGTTCGGCATATTAACACAAAAATTAATATAAAATAATAAATTATTAACACAAATTAATTATGCTATTAATGTTACAGCAGCTGTTACACTAGGTGTAAACACTGAGTGAAGCTCCTTTTAACTGCGGTGTCCATTCAAACAAGGTATGGTACGCATGTCACTTGCACAATTTCAAGATAGTAAAATTTATAGGAGCTGATATTGATTTTAATGTGTTCATCAGTATACCTGACAAATTTTAAATGTTCCCTAATTTATACTGATACGATACATGGTACCTACCAGTGTGCATTGTAGTTTGTTTGGCATACAATGCATATAGAAAACTATTATGGTTAGTGTTTCAATATACAGGTAAGAGGTGGAACCTCAGGTTTGGCACAGTTTATTGTTTGTATACTATAGCCTAATTTCATTTACCGTTAGGCATAAGTTTAGTGCCACTGGTAGCCTGCTGTATGTTTTCAGGTCAACCTATACAGTAAGTAGAGGCATAACTTCGAATTTTGCACTAAAATCATGGGTAGGCCATATTTTGGAAATGGACTGGATTCTTAGAATTCTTTATAAAAGATATAGGTTAAGACATTGCTGATGGAACCCATAGGTAGGCCATATTTTGGAAATGAACTGGATTCTTAGAATTCTTTATAAAAGATATAGGTTAAAACCAGAGGCATAGCTAAGGGGAGGGGGAGGGGGGGGCAGACCAACCTGGGTGCCAGCAACAAAATTTTTCAACCAGGCTAAGGTGCCAAAAATAGTCTGAAAACAGTGGTGGAGACACAGGGTTTCGCAGGCGGGCATATGACCCCCCAGAAATAATTTATGACCCCCCAGTTTTGTCCGCCCGTCAGAAAAAATTAAATTGAAAGTATTTTTCTTGACAAAAATGTTCTAACATCATTGATAATTAAATGGTACCCAGAAAATGATGCAACGGAAAATTGGACACCGGAAAATTAGCAACAGAAAATTACGTCAACCATGAGCCAGTCGAGACTGTCGGATCTGGCTGCGCTGTCCATTGAAAACAAGCTTACAAGACAAACAGATTTTGACGATGTCATTGACCAGTTTGCCACAATGAAAACAAGAAAACATTGATTCTAAGACCATAGTATCGAATGTCATTCTTTTGTGTATTGCCGTGTTTTGTATTTAGTTGTTCTGAAAGTGAACAGTTGCATTTTAAAAATCTTTTGATTTGAACTGATTATTTTCTGGTATTGGATTTTGTCTTGGATCATACATGTAAGCAGTAACGTACCGGTCAGTATAGTAGAGGTAGAGCATGTATGAAAATTTAGCTACAGCTAACCATTCAGCATAGGGTGAATCAGGGTCATTGGGGTGACATTTGAGCGGAACGTCCCGGGTGACGTTTACTCTAGTTACGCCATTGGTTAAAATATTACTGGTGGAACCCATAGGTGGGCCATATTTTGGAAATAGACTGGATTCTTAAATTCTTTATAAAAGATATAGGTTAAAACATTGCTGATGGACCCCATAGGAGGGCCATATTTTTGTTTCTAGCAACTCTTATTGAATGGGAACAAAGTTGACAAATTGTTATGACTTTGTTGAAGTTATTCTTTAGAAAATTTAAACATTTTATCATCTGGTACCTTTGGAGATAAGCATTTAATATCTAAATTAGCCATGATTTTATTTTTTGTATTCATGTTTTTCAATTTGTTGATGAAATTATAGTGAGTCTCGATAAAAATAAAATATATAAACAAAAATAAAAAAAAAAAAAATAAAGCATTTGCACTTTCCTTTAAAACCTTTGTCTTTTTCTTTCTATACTTCTCTAATAAAAAGCATAAGAAGAAGAAAAACTGAACCTGTCCAAAAAACACTGAATGTTTGCAGGATCAGAGCCTAGTTATTTATGGCTGAAAAATATCCCAAATCTTGGAGCCTCCATGCACAACTTCTGTTATAAAAAAAATGGAAAAGGAAGGAATGCCAAAAAATAAAATAATTTTGGCCAATCAAAAAAATTGATACAGTCTTTTGATGTCAGCCAAAACCAATGTTTGTGCCAGAATCTTGGAGCCTGGTCAAAAGGATATAAACTTGATACCACTGAGCTAGAAGCAGAACAGATAATAGAAGAGGCTGGAACAAAAGAACACTACCACTAGAGAAACCAGTCATGTGTGATACCTGAAGAAGGTCATCTGCTAATGTTATTTCTGCCCTACTGAGGACAGAGAAAACACATTAGATTGACACTGAACTATTTCTAATATTACTACTACCCCAATCATTATGTGACTACAAAACGCCACTATTGGACATTTCTCCATTATCTGCCTTATTTTTTTTTTAACATTTTTGTGACACTCAGTATCAAAGAACTCACTCATCACTCTAAAGAAAATAAATAAAAAATATATTATTTATTTTATAACCTTAAGTCAGTTCTTTTTATTCCAAAGCTTCCAGTAAAGAAAATCTTACCACTCATCCACAAAATCACCAGAATTTTTAAGCCATGAAGAGATTATTGTACTTAAGAGAAGAATTTTAGCTCAGGATTTTACTAATTTGTGAGAAGCACTACCTCTACCAAAGATAATCAGTTGCATTGGAATGTTGGGTTTGTATATTTTTAGTAAGCCTCAGAGTCTAAGTATCTTTGGATATAATTCTATTAGTTGTAAGCATATTTGGTCATCACATTTTACTAGTTCTTTGAATGAATGGTTCAAATTTTTTGTCTTTCCTTATTGATTTAATTTTCTTTAATTTCTTTCATAAACATTTCTTCTCTGTCCCATCAGGATGTGGGTGATCATTACTTCTAACAACTTCCTGTCTTTTGTAGCTTTTAGTAAGGGGTTTGTCTTTTCATTATCACTCCCAATCCATGTTCTGCCATTTACTTACACAAGCTTTTTAGGTTGGTTAGTTGATGCTTTCCTTTGTCCCTCTTGCCTTCAATACATTTGTGAGTGTCAGATTCTCCAAGCCCTCTTTCCTCATTATGTGTCCTAGAATATTAACACACTGTATTTTTTCATTGTACTCATCAGAATCTATAATCACAAACTCACCACCTTTATCTTAGGAAGTGGTCGATAGATTCTTGTTTTTAGATATAGTTGTTAATGCATTTATGCATAGTCATTGTAACGTTCTTTAATTTTGGGAGTTTTAAAGTGATGTTTATAAAACCCTTGTTTAAAGCCAGTTTCATGTTGTCTGTGAATTTTCATTATGTTGTCTATACCTTGCCATTTTTTAACCGCCTTCTAGTTCTCTTGTGGAAAATTTTACACATGACGGGTTGTTGGTGAAAAGTGGTTGTCCTATGACTTTTCATTTACTATTAGCATAAGGCAATTAAAAATCCCATATTTGATATTTTAGGGCAATTAATAATGTAAATGAGTGGTGAAATCTGTTGAGCACAGGGACTGAGTGTTACTGGAATGAGTTTGGTGTACATGATAGAGGTGGGAGGGGACACATTATCATGCTGGAACAAACCGTCACTACCAGAAACTATAGTAAGAATAAAAGAATGTAAATATTCTGCAACAAGATCTGTGTGTATATCACTGCTGTCAAGAAGCACATGAGTGTCACATCATGATAAAGCAACCTTCTCTTCTAACAGACTGGATCTCATGCAGTCACCTCCAGATATGAATTCAATCATTTGCCCCAAAAGGAAGGAAATTGACTTGTTTGACAAGTTCTTCATTAGTCTCTAGGCCAGGTGAAGGGCAGTAACAAAAGCTTTGGTGGGAATAAATGTCTGGTGATGCTGAAACACTACAGAATGTAATGTGTATGATGGACAGTGTAAAGAGACAAGTTTTATTGATGTTACATTTTGCCTTTAAGCTTCATCTGATTAAGCTTTGATAAAAGTGAAACAGTAAATTTATAAACATTTCCGATATGATTTGTTTCTTATATATTTGGGTGTGTGTGTGTGTGTGTACTAAAAAAAACAACGAGGTTGGTGTGACCAAGAGACAATTTGCCAGATAACCTAAAAACTTAGACAAGAAAAAATCACAAACAAGGAAAGAAAAACAAACAAAAGGACAAAAGGCAAACATCTACCTCTCCAGTAAATTAAAGTGCTCAGTGTCTAGATGACCGAGATAAAAAAAAAAATCTCTTCACAACATTAAAACTCAACAAAATGCATGCTAGCAGGGGCTATTGTGGGGAAAATCAGATAAGGGAAAGACATGTTTCATTTGTGCTTTCTTAAGTGATTTATATATATATATATATATATATATATATATAGGGGAAGATAATACACATCACCTAATAATACCAATAAGAGTCAAAAAACAAAACAAAAAAATGGCTAATTTTATTATTTAAACTCAACCAAATGCACTATTAGATGTCTTATCTAATACTGTAATATATGAATTCTTTTGCTAATTAGGAAATTGCAATTCCAATCTTAAAAATATCCTCTATCATATACCTTAGTTAAAAAACTCTAACATTTTCCCCTTGATTAACATGTCATTTATCAAACAACAGTGCAATAAAAGCTTACAGTAAACAGTGTAGCATCCAAGGTAATTATATTCTTACCAATTATATTCTTACCAATTATATTCTTAGATACTTGTAAACAACATAAAATGCAGAGCAAAATTAACTACAGATATTTGAGCCATCATCATAAAAGCAACCTGCCTACATTAAATATCTTCAATCATAGCAATTGGTGCATGAAATCTATTCAGCCATTAATAAGTATCTAAGATTAATGTAGATGATATTATAAAAGACTTGAAGGGATTCACGCATTGACTTCCAAACAACGATATCAAAACTGGAAGAAGAATTATTACAATTTCTAACATTCTAACAAAACTCTGTGTCTTCTGGAATCTAATAAACCATGATATATAAATTTCCGCTTTAGGAAATGAATAATGATGGTTAAAAGCACAGGAATATCAGGAGAATTTCTACAAACTCTGTAACCAAACATATGTATAAAAAGTGAAAATTCTTCAAATAAACACTGCCTGTGGTTTGCAATAAAACTAATATATTATTTATTTGAAAATTAAAACATAAATATGTTATAAAATCACTACAAAAATAGCCATTTCTGGTGTCTTATCAAGTGATGGTGTTGAATGTAGAATAATTATATTTGCTCTACTCTGTATTGAGCACTCTTTTAAGAATAGTATTTGTTGGTTATTGGAATTATGTATACACCAATCCTATACTTGGAGATATATATATATATATATATATATATATATATATAGTGCAACCTTGGTTCTCAAGTGTCAGATATGTTGAACAAATTGGTTTTCAAACAGAAAATTCAAGATGAAAATGCCTCAGTTATCGAACAAAATTTTGTTTCTTGAACAAGATTGCTTAACTGAGTTAACCCAAATGAAATAATTTCTGAGTTGACTGCCATGTTGTATACATTCGTGTGTTGTGGCATGATTTTCTTTTCCAATTTAAATGTACTGTAATGTTTTTTCTACATTTATTCCTATTGGAAAAATAGTTTCAGTTTACGAATGGCCTTCAGAAATTAATTAAATTCATGAACCGAGGTTCCACTGTGTATATATATATATATATATATATATATGCAAGTAGAGATATAATATTTACTGTGGCAAAAATGATCATACGTACATAAATTAACCTGATTTTTCCTCAAAATTCACTGACAAAATATGGGTCCAGTTTTACCTTATTGTAAATCAAACACCCATTTAAGATCCAACTTACTTTGTTTCAGTTTAAATTTAATTTTTTTTTCAGAAATGAAATATTCCCCCTTAGAAATGAAAGTTTTATTTAGATCAAAGTATTGAGGAAAAATATTCTGGTTTGATAAAATTAATCTTAAACGAAAAATATTCTAAACCAAAGTGATGTTTGTATTTGACTTTTATTTTATTATTTTATTTATTATTTTATTTTCTATCTGGAAAAAAATGGAATGCAATATTAGCTGCAGTGTAGAAAATTAAATTCTTGCATTCGTCTTTTTTTTTGATCCACCAAAACATTTCATTCATTTTTAATGTGAAAATGTTTGCTTTTATTTTTCATATAATCTTGCTAAAATAAATCTGTTATGAAACAAAACAAGTCGAGTGAAGTTATTATTTTTTTATTAACACAGCATTGAAAAATATGAAAATTTTAGAGTTGTTAGATTTTCAAAATATTCAGTAAAAATGTCAGCATTGCTTACTTTCCTTTAAATCCAAGCTGTGATTTAAATGCTAAGGTTGTCTTTTTTGTTATCATTTCACCCCAAGCAAGGCAATAATGCCACAAAGACACAGGGGTTTACTGGAAGTATAGGAGAATGAGAAGATTTTAGTGATGAGAAAGAAAATTAAAGAATAGGATTCAGGAAGACAGAAGATTTTAAAACATTTAAATTTTTTAAGATTGTAGTTTGCTGAGTGCAACGTGCAAGCCGTGAGAAAAGAAACTATAAGAATAGTGTACTTATGATTAAATCTATTTCAGCAGTAAAACAGTGAAACCTAGTTGCCAATCTAATAGTAGACTTAAATTCATGCAGTTGAGGCACTGAGGAGAAAAGCTCACCTGAACAATTGCCATGAAATATTTATAGAAAAGACAGAGGGAAGCCACATCATGGTGGTGGGAAAGTGAGATGCCAGGTCAGAAGCTATTACATTACAGGTCCTACAAATTTTATCAAAAATTTCAAGATATTGAGCAGAAGCAGGATCCCAAGACGAGATTTGATCAGCACTATTCAAACCACATACTAATGGTAAATTTATAAATGCGTAAGATGGATTCTGCTGAGAAAAAAATTGGCATGACAGTTTGTGAACCAACTTTTGTAGCAATAGAGCTAGCTTTGATATTTTTACTTTATTGGACATTTTGGAGTTCGTACTGAGTAAATAGTTGTGTCATCACAATAAATACTTAGTTTCAAAAAGAAGCATCTCAAGGCATGTTTGCTGAATGGATGTGGTGGCTGACACTTTATTGGTCATAATGGCACTTTTGCATGTCAGAAGTTTCTCCAAAATCATAGTCTCTATTCTAGATAATGCTCTAAGAAGCCATCTAACATCCTGTGGGAGTCCAGATATAAATGTGCACACCACCCCTTACTCAGGCAACTGTCTGCTAGCCAGCTGAGCCAAATGCTGTAGGTCCACCAAACATTTATCAACAGTTTCCCCAGTATGAAGTTACCTAACCATAAACTGGTCAAATGCATTGAAGGAGTCCGTTATGAACATGACCACAAGGGCTTGCTTTATCTGTTCTGCATATGACCTCTGTACCTTACTTAGTTGCTGGTATATACCAAGAGCCCCACTATTCAATCATAGTGGCAGGACATGCTCGATCCTGTTCGTTGCACAGTTCACATACCAACTCAACATTCTCAATCTGCTATATGATTGGTAAATCAATAGCAACACCACTAAATTCAGGGATCGATCAGGTATCAAATGCCTTCTCTGCCATCTTGTAGAAAAGTTAAGAATTATCGAAATAAAAGTGTGTAAAAATTATACTATCTTTGACTTGTTAACAATTCCTGTCTAGTCAGTTTCTTCACATGTGTCTGCAACTAGATATAGTATTAAGCATCTACTTGTCACCTTGTTATACCCCCATTTTATGTCCTTATTGACTGCCAAAATTTACATATGTGAAAAGATATTCTTACAAGGTTGTATCTGACTTTGGAATGTATATGTTTTAAATATAACCTGTGGAGTTGCCATTTTTTCTTTTTTGGACAGTTTACATGCAAGACATGTATGATTCTGTGTTTGCCCTGGAAGTAAGTCAATTTCTTCTCGCATTGCAAAAAATGTATACAACCCTGGGCTTCTTTGCTCTCTGTTATAGTTTACTACAGCTAATAAGCATGAACTGATTAGTTGGGAAATATATAAGATACATACTGCTTTAAAGAAATTATAAATCTCGGGATATTTAATGTCACAGTTTTTGTCCCATTTGCATACACAGACACAGACATATATTTCATTTCAGTGTTTCAAACGTATACACACAACACACAAAAACATAAAATTAGGAGATGTGGTAATATACTTAAAAGTTCTACATGTTAAATTTTTATTTTTTTAAATGTCTATTAAGCAATTTTTAATACAATGATTCCCCATGTATAATATGCCTTCATCCATAATATGCACCCCTAAAATTGTGCTGTAAGTGTGGGAAAATGCTTCTACTCATGCATAATATGCACCCCTTGTTTGATAATTACTCCCTATATGGCCAGTGTTTCCTAATCTTATTTAAAAAATGGTTTTAAACCTAGAATAATAATATTCTAATTTGGTTTCATAACAATTTTTATTTTACAGCAATTTTTTAAATCAAACCCTATAAATTGTACCTCTCCCATTTCATTACAGCCAGCACGTCCTACTCTTATTAAAAAAAAATGGTTTTAAAGATAGAATAATATTATTCTTATTTAGTTTTATGATAATACTTATTTTATTTTACACTTTTAAGTACTGTTAGGTACATATGATTGCATTTGATATCCTTATGCGGTTGTAATCAATGAATGTTAGTGTCAAATTGTATGTTTCTGGTGAGTAGTCATTTCGCAATTTAAATCGACCTATGAAATGGTAATGTTTTAAAGATTTTTTTGTAGCTGTATACACACCCTAAATTTTGCTTGTTATTTTTTAGAAAAAAATGTGTATTATACATGGGAATAGTGTTCTTAAGGTATATACTGTATTTATGGGAGGAAAGCGTTCAGTATCAGCTACAGAGTGTATGTATATAAGTTGTGTGGACATCAGTGTCAACATCAAATAGCAACAATCTGTTTCATGCATAAATGCAAACATCATGGCTGGATGATTGTGTTTCAGCATAAAATAAACTCTTGCCATTCATTGTTGATTCCTATACCTGCACTGCTTATATATTTAATGTAAAGTTTCAGTAAAAAGAATAGATATTCTATCTTTGGATTTACTTCACTTTGCTTTTTCAGATCCCTGACAATGAATCATTTGTGTTGAAAGGTTGTACATAGCTTTGATTTCAGATAATTTATGCATCTGCAGTAACTATATTTGCAGAAGATGGTTCACAGTTTGGAAAAGATGATGGATAAATTTAAAAGAAATCTCTTTTTTTTTCATATATATATATATATATATATATATATATATATATAATGATGTTATTGGGAAGGTTAATGTTTCCTTTTCTTTTGTCAGTAGAAAAAATATTTTTCTTTTTATAAGATTAAAATACATATTTATAAGGGAAGAAAAGAATCCAAAAATATTGCAGAACATCCTGTGATAAGTCATCCTGTATTTCTGTTTTGACCAAAGTCAAAAAAGGAGTCAAAGAAATTTCAAGAACAGTATTGAAAGGGCAGAGAATGAAAGAAATGTGCCACACCCTACCCAGCTACTCTGCTTTTCTAAATGATTTCTTTCTTTTTTTTTTCTTAATGTGGAATCCCTGAATACTGCCTTAGCTGACAAGTTAAATTCATTCTGGGCTGGCTTGCTGCCTCGATCCATTATCCTCCTCTCTCTGTTGACATTTGTTTAATGTAGCATCCATTTAAATGGTGAATCATCTCAACAAGTTTACAGAAAGATCAAGAACACAAGTTAAAATCGCCTGATTTTTCTCAGAATCAAATTTAGCCAAATTTCTTAATTTTTTTTTTTTTTTTTTAATGTGTGTTCTGGCCTGAGAAAACTTTTTCTGTCAATGCCTGAAAAAGAAACTGGTTGAAAAATTTACTAGAAAATCAAAATTTATTCCGCTAGCAGTAAAACATCCTGAACCTTTCTTTGTTTCCTGCCAGAATGTTGATCAAGGAGACACAAATCATTAGTTTGCTTATCTGTAAATCTTTCATTTTCCTGCAAGAGTCTTGATTATTATTTCTCTTTAAAGTAAACAGCAACTGTTAAATTCTTGTACCTCAGAGACAAAATATTTGTGAATATTTATGGAGCATTTATTCTTTTTTTTTTATTTTTTTGTCACATGTGACTTTCTGTGGTCTCAAACTTTCATCTTGGTTTCAGTCACTTTTCCACCACTATAAAATTGCCTTCTTGTGCCTTTTCAATAAGTACTTTTTTGTGATGTCAACAAATACTTGTTGTCACTTTCGTAATGCTCGTTGTAGTAGAGACTTTATAATTGCAGATACAACTATAGTAATGTTGAACAATACTGATGTTAGACACCTTTAAATAATCTCGCACTGATAGTACTTGCTTGATAATACTCTCTCAAATAGTAATCTGTACAGAGAAATAGTATAGGAGACCTTTGATACAGTTCACAATGGAGAAAGAGAGTAATAGCACCCCCCCCATTTCTGGATGTTCTAATAACGCGAACAGAGCATGGATTCAAGACATCCGTATACCGTAAACCAACATTCACCAGACAGTACCTCAATTTCAACTCCCACCATCCATACAGCGCAAAGAAAGGGATCATCTGCTGTTTACAACATCAAGCAAAAGTTATAAGTGGCGACCCAGAGACATTAGATAAAGAATTGGTCAGTATAAGTAGTACCCTACAACGTAACAACTACCCTGGGTACATATCAGCAAACTGGGATAGGTGGGTACAAGAGGAGGACAACAACACTCAGAAAACAGTCTGCCTGCCTTATATGAAAGGGTTATTAGAGAAAATACAAAGGATCTGCAGTCCATATAACATCAAGACAACCTTCAAAAGTGGGATGACACTTTGCAGATATCTCTCCTGAGTAAGAACACCCCCCATAGAGGAGAACATGGCTAAAGACTGTGTGTACATTATCCCATGCAGCTGTGGAAAGAAATATAAAGGGGAGACAGGCCGCCCCCTCAAGTCAAGGTAAGGCTTCAAGAATACCAGAAAGCTGTAACACAAGGGGAAGTGGAAAAATCAGGCATGGCTGACCACATATGGAGAGAAAAGAGAAATCACCGCCCTCTGTGGGATCAGGTTGAGATCATAGACAAAGAAAATCATTAGAAAATTCGTAGACTTAAGGAATCAGCACATATGCTAAGCCACAAAAATCTCCTGAGCCGACCAAGCATAGAAATAAATACAATATGGGAACCAGTAATAAGGAGTGCCAGAGAAAAGTGATAATAACAACAAAAATTGCAATATGAGCTATGGTAAAAACATGAAATGATAACAGCAAAAATTGCAATATGAGCACTGGAAAAAAATGATTGCTGAAGACATTAGGTTTATAATACCCAGAAATTCACAGTGGATAAAGGTGTTAGTTAGATCCAGTGACAGGACCCAAAGAGTGTGAGTTCAATACCTGATTAAGGCAGGGGAGAACTTGGAGAGGGGAATTAACAGGAGATAACTGGCATCCATTAGACCTGGCATGTGTAACTAACTAGAACAGTCTACCCCAGTGAGCGAAATAAAGGGTTCACTCACTGGGGTAGACTGTTCTATAAAGGGTTCACTTCGACATTCCAACCACCTGAAGAAGGCCGAAGTGTACAACAGCCGACAAAGATGAGGACAATAGTCCAAATAATGTAAATAGTGTTCACTGCTTGGGTTCACCATGTCACATTGACTCCTCCTTATTCCCTCTGTATTTCATTGATAAGGAGAAAGTTGCACACTAAAACAGCTTCTTCCCAAGTTCAGTTGCTTTGTGGAACAGTCTTGTGAGATGATGCTTCCCTGGGTATGACGATAAAGTACTTCTGATCAGGAAGTTTTGAGAAGTGTGGAACCACCTCTTAATGTTGTTTCCAGGCCCTATTAGGGTCCCAGATATAGGTAAATAGTGAACAACCAAACTGGGGTCAAAACATTTCAAGCAATAGATTTTAACAGTACAAAAAAAATACCAAAGAAATTAAATTTCAGCATTAACTGACCTAGAAGGAGTTGAAATGCCATTAACCAAACCCAACCAAATCATTACAATCTTAACCTCTTTAAGTCCTGGGTCATCCATTATCTATCCTTCATATCCTCATAATATGCACTTCTTTCTTCCTCTGTTTATTGCCTTTACAACAACCTTAAATTCAGTAATGTTCTACCTTGAGTAACTCTTGAGCCTTGTATTAGGTGAACAATAGTATGAAAAAATAACTTGATTTGTTTTATGAGGACTTTCAGTACAAAATATGTTCAAATCATTTGAGGTAGCACTTTCAATTTGGATGGTACTATATCCTTTTATGCTGTAATCAGTATAACCAGATTCTTATAGCATTTTAAGCAGACATTTAATGTGACTCACACTTATTTCAGGTGTCTCAATTACCATTTAAAATTGGTTTACAATGGCAATTCTCTATTCCTGAAAGCAAATGGAGTTCTTTCTAACCAGAGTTAATTTAAATAGCTACATAATAACTCATCTTAATTTGGTCAAACAAGTTAAGGAAATGAAGATTAAGTTAGTGGTGTATAGTGCCAACTGCAGCTTGGCCATGGTTATCTGAGCAGGATCTTTCAGGAAATGTTGACATGTTTGAAAGCAGATGGAGTAAACATCTTTTGTCATACTGATTTCAGCTTTGCCACTCAATTCTTGCCAAGTGAGAAAGCAAACATTCATCTGTACATTTCCAGATACAAGGATAATGACTTTCTTTATGATTTGTGACATGTTTTTTGAACAGCCATAGTACTAAATTTTGGAGTATTTCTGTTGCATATTTTATGCAGCTTGCTTGATTTTGGGAAGTGTTTGTTGATGAGTTTAGGCAACATGTATATAATATATATATATATATATATATATATATATATATATATATATATATATATATATATACATGCTATTTGGATACTGGCAATATCCAGCAATATAATCACTCAGTTTGATAATCATTTGATAAAGAGGGAATAATTTCAAATTGCATGTGAATTACATTTCTTTCTAACAATATATTCTTTGTACGAGAAGTTAGATACATAATTCAAAGAGGTTTAATTTTTTTAAACAGGGTTTTGGGAAAATCTAGTCATTTCAAGGACTCTATGGTCAAAGATCTTTACCAGATTGGATCTCTTTTAACAGCATCTGGAATATTTGTCATATGTTGTCCATTTTCCATATAAGGAGTCACGATATTGGATATGAAGGCCCACCATTTGGTTGATGAATTATTATCTTCAAAGAATATTTAAGTGACTTTGCTCCCTTCAAATTTTTCTTTGTTGACATATTTATTTAATTTTAATGGATTCAACTTTAGTTCTTGATTTCCTTGTATTTCTTTCTTGGATCAATCCTGAATTTCAATTCAATTTCAACCTTTATTCAGTATTGCATAAAGAAGAGACTTATTGGTGCAGAAGCAGATATGTTTGCAAATTAAACTTTGAATAATGAATATTAACATTTAACTTCCTAATTAAAATTTCAGGACCATTACTATATTTAATTTGCATATATGTTGGTAAAAATTGATTGTATTTTTATTTTTATTGATATTCAATTCCAACATTAATTCTGGTCAGAAGCACAAAATGCATCAGAATCAAGTTCTTAATTTAAAATAACAAAATTTTTATCTTAAAAATGTTTTAATTCAAATTCTGATTTAATTAAAATTTGCACACCATTAACAAAACTCGTTTATCTTGAATATATGTTGTTTGTCAACTGGTCATTGATATGAATGGAAATTCTTTGATTTTGTTTTTACATTGAACTGACAGTCAAGTGTAATGGAAACATTTTAATTTTGATTTAATTCAATTTAAATATCAAATATTGATTCATTATCAGATTAAATGATAAGTTCAATTATACCCTGAACATTTGCTTGCATCAAAAGAATCCTAATTACCACTCAAATTTTTCTTTGAAAATAGAAGACAGTTACAAAGGTGGTTTCATTTGATTCATTTACTTGAAACAAATCATTACTGACATTTATTTTCAGGTGGAATTATTTCTTCATCTTTGTTGTTATTATCACAATGTTTCAGTCATTGTAACTTCTGGCCTTCTTCAGATGCCCATCAATCCAAGTAAACTTTTGAGAGTTTAAGACTTTATTTAATCTCTCGTGGTAGTTTGTCATTGTTCTGCTGTTTTTTTCAATGGATATCTTGTTCCTTTTTGAGTACTGCTCAGTTATTGCTATTTTTCTTTCACTAATACTAAGACCAGGGATTGAACTCAGAATTAAAGCCTAAGTTCATGAATTTGGTAGCATTGTAAAATGTTCAGATTCTGATTTGATTAACTTTCCAGACCATTAACAGGATTCATTCTCCTTGCTTGATTATCAACTGGTACTCAATGTCAATATCCTTAGTTTGTTGACAGGAAGTAGCAGCCAACTTAGAGAAACAATTTAATTTTGATTTAATGAGATTAAAACACTGAATTTTATAAATAGCAAAATTCATTATCATTTTACCTGCCTTCTGTAATGCCAAAAGGAATTCCCACTTACCTTTGAATTTTAAACTGAAATTGATGATAACCAGATATGAGAAAGGGAATTTAAAACATTTATGGATATATTGATGATTTTCAATATAAAATTTACCAGAAACATTTCATGAAAACTTTTTTTTTATCGGATTCAGATGGAAATTTCAGATTATTTCTAGGACTTGTTCCTCTTGCATAACTTAATTAGAACCTGTTTAAACTTTGATTTTTATTTACTTTCAGATTGACACCCTTCTTCGGTGTGACATGCTATGGTCTTTGTTTTCATGTTAAATTATAACTGAAACTGATTTCTGTCTAACCAAAAATCAAACAACATATATCTTATAATTTCCATTCAATAATCACAGAATTTATGTCACTTATGACTTAATTAGGTTAAAAATCTATAAAAGACATTTACTTTCCCAGTTGCATTTCATGATAAAAAATAAATGTCAAATTCTAATTATAATGTAATTTCAATTCTATTAGTGTTTATGGTAAAGAAATAATCTTTTACCAGTTAAGGCAGTGACTCTCAACTGCCATGCGATGACACACTAGTGATTCTCTCATGTGTGCCATGAAATATTGTCAAAGTATACATACACACACACACACACACATATATATATATATATATATATATATATATATATATATATATATATGTATATATATATATAGTAAAGTAGTCATTTAAAGAATAAATCAATTAAGTTAATGTAATTAATGGCAAATTCACTTTCCTAACAGATAAATAATACATTAACTCACTGACCACTTGCTGAATGACATGATCCTCGTTTCTGTTAATTGTAGAATGGATTAGATCTTTGGTCCATATTTCAAGTACTTTCAGTAAAACATTTACCATCCTCAGGCATAGATGTTATTTTTTTCTCAATTTCAGGTAATTTCAGGTAAAATTCCAAGATGAAAATGAATGTGATAGTTGTCAAAAGATGTTTTATTAAAAAGTGTGCTATTATTAACAGTTCAGAATTTTTTTGAGCATGCAACACTAGATTTTTGAATGTTGTAGTAATTCACAATTTCTATTCTTGTGTCTTTTACATTAACTACATTACATTATATTGTTTGCACTGAAATTGTTATTTTTCCTTGTAATATTTTACATATTTGTGTGTATTGTTTTTTTTAATCTATTCTTTTATTTCATAACATTTAAATGTATACCCTTTACAAATTTTGTTAAGTGTGTTGTGTTATTTTTATTTGCTCCTAGGTATGCCATTGCTTAAAAAGGTTGAGAAACACTGTGTTATGGTCTCATTTATCAGTTTGAGTGAGAGACTTTTGCAATAGATTTCATCTCTTTTTAAACAGTGCTTCTTTCCTATCTTCTATTTGTCTTACATTTGCTGCATAGCCTTTTTCCTCTTTGATCTAAAACCTGGAATTAAAACATCACTCCTCTGGTGGCAGGATGACCGTAAGATTTGTCATTGCTGCTAAGTTTTACAAAGTTACTACATTTATGTATGCAATGCAGATTGAAACAATAATATGAAAACCATTCCTAAATGATACTTGTTTAGAATATCTTTAGTTTTATGGAACTGTCAGAGTTTCTGACAACATTTTGGAAACAGCCATAAGCAACTCACCTTGATTTTATTGGTATGTGGGTGTGCCTTTATATATTAATACTATGATAATATGTGTGTGTACATATATTTGTGTGTGTTTGTACAATTTTTCCCCAATGATGTTTGCCATGTACAAAGCCCAAGAGCCACTCTAGTTAAAGGGTCACAGAGTAGGCGGTACAGTTTATGGGGATATGTAGGGAACATAACCATTGACCCTAGGCTTGAGCAGGTTAAGATTTTAGTGATCGAGGAAGCATTGTCTTGGGTGTTTTCTACAAAGCAGCAAGTCATGGGAAGAATCTGCCCAAGTGGAACTTAGATCACCCAAATTGAATATGAAATGCTTCATTGCAATGTTCATGGCCTGGCAAGTCTTAGACATGAATGTTAGAATTGGTGGAATTAAGGAAACTCGTTCATCTGGACATATTGAATGGAAATATTGATAGAGCAGCAAGAGGTTTGCAATGTTTTGCCTGTGGGAAATTGGTTGCAGGGTGGAAAATAATTTGTCAGCACCAAAAATGTGGATACAATTTTGAACGTTATCATATCTGGAAAGTGAGGATTGGGGAGTTCCTGTCCATATATGACAGCAATACTGCATTTTTCACTGATTTGGCTCTTGTAAAGTTAGAGGATAACAGAAGTAGTGAGGTAGTGAATGGAGCAGTACAGAGAACCAACGATTTTTCCAGCATCTTCAATAATAGATCATATGTACAAGTTCCACCTGAGACCTAGGTTGAGCTTAAATTCCCACAGGTGCTCAAAGCATGGAACCTTCCTGTTTCATTGCAGTAGGTGAAAATTCATGGTCTGCTCAAAGATGATAGCTTGTCACTAGTTTGGTTTTCTTTCAGGGTCAACTCGGTGATGATGAAACATCATTAGTTTGATATATATATATATATATATGTATATAAGAAGCAAGAATTAATTTAAACAAATTTCATTAAGTTCGACTGTTTATATTTGTATTATATTTTTACAAGTTTCATATAAAATGTACATCCAAAGAAGAATTGTGGATAAACTAATACTTTTCGCCTTCTTAATTATTATAAGGGACTTAGTATAGAAAGCTAGAATTCAAATTAATTTGTATCATAAAATTGACAGAATGTGTCAGTTCCTTTCACAGAGCTTGAATATATGTATAGATGTTATTATTTTATATGTATATTAAATATTTATAAAAATATTTAATCTTTACTTGAAAATACTGTCTCCTGCTATGAAAGTATGTAAGTTGTCTCTTTTGTATAATAATAGCTTCCAGGATTTTTAGGTTTTCTTTACATTGGCTGCTGTTAAATATTTTGGTATTGTCCACTAATACAGGGTGCAATGGATGAATTCTTGTTGAAATGATGCAAAAATGAAAATAACACTGAAAACTCACTTTAACAGATATATTTACCAAAATGATAGAAAAATATCTTGAAATACTAAAGAGTAAATTTATTCAATAAAATTGACATTGGCTTCAACCATGGCCTCCAGATGACTTTGGAATCTCATGCAACTCTTCTGGATGGTCTCATTGTTGGTGAATGCTGCCATAATCCTTGCCTTCAGTTCATCTTTGGTGGTACAAGGATTTTTTTTCGTCTCTTGCTCAGCTGTGCCCCAAACACAATAATCAAAGGGGTTGCAGTCTGGGAAGTTAGGTGACCAGATGAAAGGGGGTGATGTGGTCACAGAAATTGTCTGACAGCCATGACTGGGTTCTACTGTTTGTGTGGCATGGTGCAGAGTCCTGTTGCCAGACATAGGGTCTTCCAGCAGCCACCTTCATCAGAGCAGCACTACCTCCTCAAGGGTACTTGATGTAGGCCTCAGTGTTGAGTCTTAGGCCTATAGAAAGATGAATAGACTCCTAACACCTTCGTAATCACCCTTAGACTCCGCCAACTCTTTCTGAATCTTCTGTACTGTCCACAGATTGACACACAAACACTGTAAAATGTTTGTAGTACAGCATGCCATTACAAATTTTTTATCGAGTGAATTGTGTCATGGTGCACTTTTTCTCTCAGATGGTGCACATCTGACCCTATTAAACTCTGCAGTCAACAAAATCAAAAACAAACAATGTGCATGCATGAAATTAAAAATATAAAATGGTGACAATTTACTCATCATACCCTGTATTTGTCTTCTGTTAATACTTGTATTTTGGTTGTTTTTGATGTGATGATTGATACATCCATTAATATGGCCCATGTTAACTTATGAGAGAGAGAGAGTGGTATATGTATGGCCAATGTAAACATTTGATGTTGCTTTTTTATTATTGATAGGGGAGATGAGACTTCATAAACAGCATAGTTGTTACATGAAGAACTTTTTTTGAGATCTTGAGTTAATGGGAATAATTAAGTTCCATGTTTTAAACTTTTTATACTTAAAGATAAATTCAGAGATTTATGAGAGCAATTAAGTGATATGCATTAGCAAATTCTATTTCAAATGGCTTTTTCATTCTGATTATTGTTGTTTGTGATGAAATAAGTTCAATAGATTTTATTTTTGTTTATATCAAGATGTGTGCATGTGTTATTTTTCTACAATTCTTTGAAGCCAATTTATCGTTAAGAACCTGGTTGAGGAAATTATCATTGACAAGTGTTTCTTTCATGTTGCTTAATTTTTTATAAAATAATGTCTGAAGAAGAAACAGGCATGTACATCTCATGCCTTTCTACTGGAGGCTTAACTGATGAGTATAGACTCAAATACATTCCTTTTTTTTCCACTGGACCAGACCCTTAAACTTTGACACCACCATGCCATGTATGGATGGTTGAATCATCCTAATTCCCTTTGTATTCCATTAGTAAGGAAGAAGTTACATTTGGAAAGCTTCTTCATAAGAACTGCTACTTGGTGAAAAGAATTGCTGAGAGGATGCTTCCCCTATCACTATGCTCTTAACCGCTTCAAATCACGGGTCAGCTTGAACAGCCTCATTCATTAACTTTCTACTTTGTACCATGTATTGGTTGGTTCAACTGAAAAAGAAAAATTATTTTTAAATTTGAAGAAGCCATTTATTGTTGAATGTTGCTGCTTAGCAGGTAAAACTTACAGGACTTTGCTTATGAGTTAAATCAACATTGTGTGCTCATCTACTTTGGCTTCTACCAGACTAAGATTCTGTTTTCACATATGTGCTGTAGCACTCGTAAATGTCTATATAATTAGATCCTCCCTAAACTTTTCTTTGTGTGAATACATTTCTATCTGGAAAGATAAAAATCTAAGTTTTGTGTGTGTATATATATATATATTTGGTTTCTAAACTCATATCTGTTAATAAAGTTATTCTTTGTGCATGTTTTTTTTAAGTGCCTATATCCCTGTGTGTATGTGTGTTTATAGTTTTCCAAGCTGCTTAATAAGTCTGTGTGTGCGAGCACACGGCTGTATTTCTAAGATATTTTCTAATCAGTGGTTTTTCTTGCTTGACTCACTTGAGGCAATTATATTTTAGCTTTCATGGTTTTTTTAAAAGGAAGAATGTAAGATTATTGCCATGTGAATTGAAGCTAAAAAATTCAACCATCAACTAATTACTGTTTATGAGAGAATTTCAAGCTTTAATTGATGGGTGCTAACAGAGGAAACACTAACCAGGGTGCAAACTTGTCTTTACCTTGCCTTATATTACAAGTATGTCTTACTGAGATGAGGGATTGTCCAGTATTTAATAGCATATTCATTAGAACCATGAAACTGAGTATAGGGTATGAATCTACTTTTTCCCTATAAATAGAAGAGCCCTTTAGTTTATAAGATGGCTTTGTAAAAATTTATTGGAAACTGTAGTAACTTTATTGTGTATCACTGCCGACCTATTTACCATAAATAAACAATGTGCTCTTTTGGTAAATTGCCTGATTTTGTAAAATTCTGAAATAATGTATGATATCTGAATAAATCCTTCAGATAAAAGAATTTAAAATATGTATACAAATACTTCTATAATGACGTCAAAAATTTTTTAGCACAATGCATACATTATGTAATTGCAATAATCTTTTAAAACTCATGCATAGGTACATGTTTATATATGCACATGAAAATGGTGTGTTCAAAACATTATAACTGAAGATAATACAGCAAAAATTATTTTCTTTTTGTGCAACTGGCAGGATAATGTTAAAGCTTAAATTATGAACTCTGCATGTATAACTATATCTTTTTTTTTTTTTTTTGACCCTGTCTCTCATTATTTGTCTATTTAAAATATTTCACACTGATGTGTTTTTGAAACATATCTAATTTTTATGAATTCCTCTTTTTGTTTTCTTTTAAAAATCAATATTATACTTACCTCTGAGGAATGTCGAGAGCTGGCACTTTTCATTTCGTAGTTGAAGCTACTGAACTTAACATAAGCATTCATCCGCATGATTCTCTCTCACTCAATAACAATTCATTTTTCTTTCTTTCAGCATTAGCCAGGTTAGAATTTAGTTTTCAGAAATCATAATTATACAAAAGCCCATGTTATTTTTTCATCTATAATAAGTAAAAGTTAATTTTCTAGTAAGTTTCCAAATATTTTTACAGTTATACATTAGCACATATTTCATAGAAAGGCTACAATTAAAATGTGAAAATTGTTACAGCAGCCATTTTTGTTCTGAAGGATGCAATATTTTTATTTTATTTCTCATTTTAGTAATAATTCTACTAAGCCACAAGGGGTTACTGAGAGTGAAAGAGAATGAGAAGACTTTAAAGAGAGAAAGGAAAATAAAAGAACAGTATTCAAGATGACAGAAAATGGTGATTGACTTTGCATTTAAATTTTTGAAGATTGTAAGTGGTGGGGAAGCAACAAATTGGAACAGAGTTTTACTGGAGAGAAGCATGAGTAAAGAAACTATTAAAATAAAAGTTGCAGTTGCATCTTGCAATAAAACAAGACCGATTAGCCAAATTCTTAGAACACTTAAATTTATCTGGTTGTGGTATCATTGTAACATGAAGTATGGAAGTGAATATGAAATTTATGAATATTCTAAAGAAAAACTGGACAATAAAATTTTGCTAAGCTTTTCACATGTGCCTAAGTGTAGTATCTGTTTTCTCTCATTAAAGAAGATAAAAATGGTATGTTTAGTTGAATGATGATTTGTCACTGAACCTATTAATTGTATATTAAAAAACTTGAGGAAAACATCCTTAAAAATATTTTTAAAATGTTCATCTAAACTTTTATGTCAAAATGTCACTCTTTGAAACTGAATTCTATTTCTGAAAAAAAAAAAATTGTTATTAAAATTTTTATTAATAAAAAGAAATGCTGCTTTTCCATCATTTGTAATAATTAAAAATAGTTTAATATCATAATGATTTTATTGTTTAATTTTATTACATTCATTATTCTATTATTTAAAAAGAAAAGAGAAAATGGCCACAAATTTAAATATACCGTCTTTTTCCCATTGGGTGTTCTAATGAAAAATAGTTTAATATATTCAGGATTTTATTGCTTTATCTTTGTCACTCTTTAAAAAGACGCGAGAAAAAAATGACTTAAAATTTTAATTTGAGTTGTATATTTGACAGTACCACTGTCCCCACCAAAAAAGGGTTCTTTTTTTCATGTCATTACAAATGTTGTTTATTTGTTGTTATAAAATTACCATTAATGGTGTGAAAAAGTTTTCTTATATTATTATTAGATTCAGACTTTTGGTGATTGTATTCTTGTAATGAATTATTTTCTCATGTTCAGTGCTTTTGTTTATTCTTTCAACTCTGACAGTTTTTCTCTGTTGCACAATTCTTTTATTTTGGCTTCATTTCTGGATTATTTATGTTTTTGTTTCTTGGAATTCTAAGAATTAATTTTGGTGACATTTGCTTCTGCTCGACTTTGAGGAAAATGTTTTGTTGAAAACTGACAAATCACTTTCAAACTGACAACAAATATATCAGTATTGCATTGAAGTTCTTTTTGCCTTCATTATTTTTCTTTTTTGAATGAAAATCATTCTTTTCCCTGAATAAAACCAGTAAAAGTTGCAAACTTAGTCTTAAAGAACCTCTCATGAATTGCTCAATTTCTGAAACAGTCGATTTTCATTCTTTATTTAGGACTGTTATCTCATCTTTGTTGTTTTTAGCTCAGCATGTCAGCCAATATATTCTGTTGGTTTTTTAAGATGGATGTTTCTTTTGGCATTTTTTTTTTTTTTTAAATACTCTGCACTTTGTTTTCTTGTTTTACACCTGTCCCTGTTACCAACAAGAATCTCACAGTCAAATAGCAAATTTTTTGAAAACCATCTGGTCAAAAAGGCCAGACATTGGGAGAAATGGGATAAAGCCAACAAAGATAAAGATAACAGTTCTAAAAATATGTATAAAGAATTGTGCATCCCAGAAGTTAATATTGGAACTTTAGATAATACAGGAAAATTTCAACCAAAATATCCTGTTAAAAACAACAAAGATGAAGATATTGGTACAAAAATTATATGGAATAACATTTCATAAAACTCTTTATTATTCTAGTTACAATTATATAAACAAGCATCCATCTTTGTTAATTTCTTGCTTGCAGTTAAATAAAGCATTTTAGATTATTTATAATGCTATTCATCTTATAATGTTATTCACTGTTACAGAGCTGATTAGATTTTATCCTGTCTTTCATTATTTTGCTTTGTTTCAAGAAGGTATCTTTCATTATTCTACTGAACCTTCAGATTTTCCATTCTCTTCAGTTTAATATCTATACTTGCTCATGTTTAACATCCCTATTATGAGATTGTCTTTTTGCTGATAACAATGGATTCCATATTTTTAGAGCTAATAATCCTTTTTATATGATTTACATTGTTTGGACTGTGTTCTTCATTTTTAGAGACTTTTCAACCTTCTTCTTGGAATTTTAGATGGAATCCTTTATTTTGTCTGTGCCTTTTCTGGATGTCTGTTTCAGTTATTCCCATTTTTCGTAACTCACCGTGGCCAGGTATTGAGCTCACAAGTCAAGTCAGTGGATTTCTTCAATGAATACTTTTATCCAAACGGTCATTTGTCCTTGTTGACATCAGTGAATGAATTTTTGCTAATTTTAAACCTAATGTCTCAGTAACCATTTTTTACCATATTACAATTTTTTGTTTTTCTCTATTTCTCTGTATTACTGATTCACATATTGTATTCATTTCTATGCTTGGCTGGATGAGGAAAATTTTGTGGCATAGCATATGTGCAGATTCCTTAAGTTTTCATATTTTCCAGTGATGATCTATTGTTTTGAAATTCCAACGTATATCAGATGAAGAAGGCTAGAGCTTTCTTTTCACTTTTCTATCATTGCTTTATCTATGAATTTTTTCAGTTTTCATTCCAAGTTTACTATCAACACGGTGTCATCCATCTATAGTATTATTATTATTATTATGTATATCATGTTGTCGTTTGTTCTCTGAAGATTATCTCGGTAAGTCTTCAAAATAAAATGGAGCAAGTCACTCTCTCAGAAATGTTGAATGAATTTGTAACTTTAGTGAAGTCATTGTTGAGTTTTATTTTTCTCCTTATTTTTTTATTGTGATAAACACCCAAATATTATGATTCTCAGTAACAAAAGTCATTAGGTTTTGCTCTTTAATCATGACTTTGAAACTTTGGTAAATCCAACTTAAAGAATAGAAAAATTGAGATAATTTTCCCAAAAAGCCCTATCAGACTGGAGCAATGAAGTGAAAAATACTCCACATTTTTAATAAAAAATCATTGTTATAAGTGCCTTGACACAAAGAGATCATTTCTCTTTTTCAACAACTTTTATCTTTTGAAAGGTGATGTCAATGACTCATTAAATGTGTTTATGGTGATAATAAATATGATCTTGATCAAATCATAAAGGCTGTTTTTTCTGGCTGAAGCTAACAAACTTTCATTTTGCTGACCTTGTCTGGCATCAGCATTTTTATGCTTTTAGAAAAATTTCTTAGGTTCTTTCCCTTGACTTTCACTGTCAGTGATTGAGTATTTTCTGGAGAAAAATATTCTTGGGAAACATGAGAAACTACATGGGTATGGTATTTTTTAAATTCTTTGAATTGATGTAGTATTTAAATCAATGGTTTCAGTGCAGAACTAATAAATATATATTTCAATTAAAAGGTGCAAATATAATTTATAAATTCATGAATCATTCATACAAAAAAAAATATGGAGGTTAATGATTTAAATGGCAAGAATACATAATCGCAAACAATATAAATAAGATACATCAACCCCGAACCTGTATATGAATGATATGATTTAAATTCAAATTTAAATTCAAACTCAGCATTGCGACCGCACGTTCCAAAACAATAACACATTTCTCATAGCATTTTTTCAGATTACATCTCTATTTTTGTTGTCCTCTTATTACTGAGAAGTAAAAACAAGAACAAAATCTACTTCCATACCTAATGATGTCTGTATGAACAGACAAAAGCTTGTAAAAAATTAAAAAGACCTTATGCAACTGGAATTTATAAACAGGGATCAATTCATATAGAGGTTCGGGGTTGATGTATCTTATTTATATTGTTTGCGACGATGTATTCTCGCCATTTAAATCATTAACCTCTATATTTGTTTTTTGGATGAATGATTTATGAATTTATATATATATATATATATATATATATGAATTAAGAGAAAAGGAAAACTTACCTTATCCAATGTATTTCATCCTCTGATGGACTTCATCAAGGCAAATGTAAGGATTTTATTTTGAAACAAGTATTTATAAACAGAGGTAAAATTGACATTAGATTTTTTTTAATTTAAAAATGCTCAGAATATACATAGCTTCATCAGAAATTTTAGAAATCCCCAAATTTTTGATGACGCTAAAATTTATTGAGTTAAATTTATAAAGATTTTCCTACTTGTTCTATATTTAATCAGTCTTCCATATTTTCACATCATATAAACAAGATGATATTGACTGGACTATATAATCAGAATTATAATTGACATTTGTATTTTTATGTTCCCCCTCACCTTCATACACATATATAATTACATCAACAAAAATATTACTTTAGTCTGATGAAGCCCAAAAGGAGGAAATGCATCATATAAGATATTCTTTCCACTTTGTCCTTAATTTACCTAACATTGTTCTGATATATAAAAATGTATATATCCTATTCTCTTATTTATGGCTGTGCTAGCACAAAGTCACAAGTCATTGTGACTGAGGGTTTGAGTGTACTGGCCTTGTTCAGATTCTTGATCATTACCAGAAACTGTAACTAAGGTCTGCTCAGCATTGTTGCAGTATAAACCACAGGTTGTCTCTGCAGATATTGAACAAACACAAATGTGCCTGAGCAAGTGTCTGCAATAAGGATTAGCTAGCTGCTCTAGTAGATTGGTATCCTTGAATATGAGTGGCCAGCCATTATTATTATATATATGGGAGAATTATAATATATGTATAATGGCAACATCTGTTAAGTTTTTTTTTTATCTGATTATCATGAAGTTTGGTGTTGAAGATTACTTTTTAATATGTTTTTTTCCTTCATATGTCATTTTCTGCCATGCCATAAGCAGTCAATTTCCCATCTTTTGTTGCTCAAGATAACACTTGTCTCTTTTTATCATCTTCCTTCTTGTCTTCGTTGCACATGTTCAACCATCCATTTGTTCAAACGCATCAAGTAGATTATTCACTGCTTTCCTTACCTTCAGTATGTCCTATGAGTATTAAATTCTCCAGACCTTCTTTTCTCATATGGTGTGCACAGAATTTCTTTTTTTATCAGCAGTTTGTTGTTCTCATTCACTGTCTGTGTTATCCTCAGTATAATTCTGCTTATGAATAGAAAATCCTATTTCTGTTGCTTCATGTTTATTCTGTGAGGAAATTGTCCAGCATCCAGTGCCACATAGCAGATTAGGTATGTGATGTAATGGAATAACTAGTCACCCCCCCCATGAATTCATTACACTATAGGTAGTAAAGTACCTATAAAGCCAACTATCTATGAGAGACTGGAGGAAGAGTGAGAGAGAGAGAAGATGCAAGCACGTCCGACTTTCCAATTAGTGGCACTCACTACTAGATTGACCTCTATGTATAATTTCATCGTGTACTGATTGTGTACAATAAACCTTTCTTTCATTTATCCACCTGGTGTTAAGTATTTATTCCCTTAGCATGAAATATAACAGTATGATATTGAATCCATCACTTTCTTTATTTCTAAAGATATTTTCCAATCACTTAATTGTTTGCTTAGTTTTTGAAAGGCATCTTTAGCAATTCAACATTGGAGTAATGGCTAGTGGCTCAGATTGAAAAATCGGAGAGCCGAGTTTGAATTCCAGTTGAATCTATTACATTCACGTGCTAATATCCTTGGGGAATCTATGAATCCTCTTCTTCTCCTCCCAGCTATCAGTAAATAGCAGGACAGACCGGCTTCTATAGCCTTGGATAGAAACTAGTCTACTGTAAAAAGAAATGACAACCTACTGCAGGAAAAATCTGCCTCATCATTCATGTATCAAAAGATACATGATCGCCTGTGTGTATCATGCATGGCACATAACTGAACTGATGTGCCTTCAAATTTCTGTGCTGTGTATTTTGTCATCTGTTATCCTTTCAGGATGATGGCAATCATGGCTCTTCACAATTTCCTATCCTTTGTAGCTCTTAATAAATTATGTCTTTTTGTTTTCTTTGCTAAACCTTGTTTCACCATCCATTTACTCAAACTCACTTTTGTGTTGTTTTCCTCTATCCCACTTGCCTTCAATCTGTCCTGTGAGTATCAAAATTTCCAAACACCCTTTCCTCATTATGTGCCCTAGAAATTCCAACTGTCTCTTCCTGATTCTAAGCATAAGTGTCCTTTTTTGTTTCCAATTTCACTAAAACATTGTCATTGCTCACATGTTCACTTCATGGTATTCTCAACATTCTTCTGTAGAGCCAGATTCCTGTTGGTTCAAATCTCTTGTTCATCTGTGAGGTGATTATCTAGAATTCACCGCTGTGTAGAATGACTGATATTATATAACAGTTCAGTACTTTTTTCTTTGTTTCTAATGAAATTTTCTTGTTTCTTTATACTTTGCTTAGCTTTGGAAGGCATCTTTTGCTATCCCTATGCGTCTTCAGATTGCAGTGTCACGCTATCTGTCCTCTCTTAAAACAGTTTCCAGATATTTAGATTTTTGTACTTGTTTCATTTTGGTATCCCGAATTTGTAACTTGTATTTTGGACTGTCCCTTCTGCTAGCAACCATCCATTATGACTTCTCACAGTTAATGGTGAGTCTTTTCCACTTGCTTTTCTTTATTACTTAGTCTTAAATTTCTTTTAGTTTTCTTTCCAAATCTATCATCAACACAGTCTCATCTATATATCTTAATTTCTAAGATTATGTCCACTGATAATAAATCCTGGTAAGACTTCTAGTTCTCTTGCAGTCATTCATTTGTAGAGGTTAAATAAATCTGGTGGGAAAATGCAACCTTGTCTTACTCCTCTTTGATATGAGTATTCATTAAACTTGTTCTCTATCTGGATACAAGCTGTTTGTTTTAAAGAATTACCATTTTTAAATTGAGGAGGCATGGTGGAGTAATGGATATTGGCTTGGATTGAGGAATCAGAGAGCCGAGTTCAAATTCCAGTTGAATCCATTACATTCACTTATGTGCTAATACCCTTGGGAAAGGTATGGATCCTCTTCTCCCCCCAGCTGTGGGTAAATAGCAGGACAGACTGGCTTCTCTAACCTTGGATGGCAAGTGCTCTACTGCAAAAAGAAATGGCAACCTATTGCAGGAAAAAGTCTGCCTTGTCAGTCGTGTATCAAAAGATATATGATCGCCTAAACATGTATCACGCATGGTACATAACGGATTGATTTTTAAATTACTAGTTCTGAAAGAATAGCTGGTTGAAAAAATTATTTATTTGTATTCCATTATATGTGTGTATATAATGTGTATGTTTGTGTAGTAAATGAAAAACTGTGTGGATATGTACACATTTTTATGTGTGAAGTGTTTTCAGCATGACACACACATCTAATGACATCAGGATGTGGGCGTAAGAGAATGCAATGCTCTAATTGTAGGTGCTTAAAAATATCACAGTTTCTCTGCATGTAAAGAAGTCGTCAATGATCCTTGTCTATTTTGAAGTCAGCTTTAGGCAGTCTAATAAATAATAGCAGCTGCCTCTATAATCAGTCAACCCGAAGTTTGTTTAATACACAGTCTAATCTTAGAGAGAATGCTTCACAAAATCGAAATCTATATTTTTCTTATTTAATTTCTTTCTTTTTTATGATTTTGATAACATTCATATTTTTGAGAGGATGATGGCAAGAAGACACTTTTTCTCTTTTGTGGAAATATGGAGGTTTTAGTTCACTATTATGTGACAATTACATTTAATTGTCTTATCAGAGTTATTCATTTTTAAAAGTTTTCTTTTTATTTCTATTCTGATACTAATATAATCCCACTGTTTGCATCTCTCCCACACTCCTTATATGTTTTTTTACCAAAAAAAGTAAATTAAATTTCTTGATATTTTCTCCACATACTAGTTATACTTTTGCACACATTTCAGAGAAAGGCTATGATTAAATTGTGAAAATCATTATAGCAGCTATTTTGTTCTGAATACTGCTTGATGCAGTATTTACATGCATTATGGAATTAAATATCAAATTTATAAAAATGCTAACACAAAACTGAACGGAAAATATTTTGCTACAATTCTTACATGTGACTTTGTAACATCAGTGTGTAGTATCTGTTTTTTTCTCTCTTTAAAGAAGATAAAAATGGTAAGATTCAATAAATGCTTCTTTGCATCACTTAACCTGCCTGCCATGCAGTGTAATGGATAACAGCTCAGAATGAGAATTAAGAGATCTGAGTTTGAATTCCAGTCAGGTTTGTTAATTTCACTTATGTCCAAATACTCTTGAGAAAGGTATGAATCCATCTCTTCTCTTCTTAGCTATGAGGCTGAATTGCAGGACAGATTGGGTCCTATAGACTTGGGGGTGGCAACCAGTCTACCGCAGAAAGAAACGGCAACCTACTGAGGGAAAATCTTCTGCCTCATCAGTTATCAACCAAAAGAGACATGATTTCCCAAGCATTTATCACATACGGCACTTAACTGACTAAACCTGGCTTCAAGTTTTTCACATTAAAAAAAAAAACTTGAGGAAAATATATATTTAAAAAATGTTCATGTCGAAATAAATGTCAAATTAAACTCTAATCCTGCAAAAAGAAATTATTATTACAATTTGTTTGATGATTAACAAAATATGCTGTCTTTTTCCATTATTTGTGGAACAGACGCCTTCCCCAATTACTGTAATTTGAACCTCTTCAACTGATATATATATCCTACATAGCCTCATAATATGCACACTTTCCTCTTCCCTTTATGCCTTTTCAACAATCTTATTATGAGAAGGGTTTTAACAGAGGACAGAAAGTGCAACACTGAAATCAGAAGACACATTGAGATAGTGTAAGCTGCCTTCCAAAAGCTAAGTAAAGTATCAAAAAGCAGAAAAATGTTGTAAGAAACAAAGAAAAGAGTACTTAACTGTTCTGTAACATTGGTCCTCTTATATGGAGAATCTCTTTGCAGATGAAGAAAAGACTTGAAGCAACAGAAATGTGGTTCTATAGAAGGATGACTGAACATATGACAAAGTTTTAGAGAAAATGGAAACAGGACACTTCAAGAGAATTGGAGGAAAACAGGACAAGACATTATCTAAAATGCTTGTGTAAATGGACAGCAGAACAAGATTTAAGATAGCAAAAAGACTAAATTTAATAAAAGCTACAAAAGACAGGAGATTGTGGACAGCTATGACCGCCATTGTCCAGAAAGCACACTGCACATAGAAGAAGAAGAACTCTTTACCTTGAGTGGCTCATGGGCCTTGTATTGGGTGAACAATAGTAAAAAAACTAACAATATTTTGTGTCTCTTTGATCTTATTTATTATTTTATTAATTATAAAATAAGAATGAAGCTTTTGCAATTTCTATTATTATATATTTTCTAGTAAAAAATTGTTTTTCCTTTGCTGTCATCACACATTTTATTTTTGATTGTTCTAAAATTGTCATGAATAAAACACATTAAATGTTATGTTTTTTGCATTCAGGATTTTTGATATTGTAAACATTTGTTTCTACTGCTGAGTGTTTATTCTGAGTAACTAATTTTTTTTATAGTTCTCTTGTTTCATTTTTGTTATTTAAAAAAGGTTGTTATACACATCAATAAAAGGACAATCCTGTTCTTTATAAATAGTTTTCATAACCAGTATTTTCCTGAAGATTTTGGTATTTGTTCAACTTTTGATCTAAAGTTTTTAAGCGCTGACAAAATTTGTTGTGAAAATGACACTAGCAATGTTTGTATTTTTTCTCTGTAATTTGGATTGTCTATGCATAGGATGGCAAGGAGAGCATCATCAGTGCTGACAAAAGAACAGTCATATTCACTATAGTGTTTTTATTTTTTATATCTGAGCTGAAAATCATGAAAGATTAGGCTGAGACATTTTTAGATGAAAAAGAATTTAGCCCAGGATGTATAATCTCTCAAACTCAATTGTGTGAAGAAAGTCTGCTCAGAAAAGCCGATTATAACTTGACACACAAGTAAATGTGTATCAACTAAGCAAAAAGAATGGGATTTTTTTTTAATAAAGGTAGCATGGTTCATACTTAATAATTAAATTTTTATACAGTGAAAACAAATTTGTAAAAATGCAAAAATATCAGGGCAAAACTATATTTATATGAAAAAGAATGCTGAACTTCAAATGGTAGAAATAATGAAATATTCAGAATAATAAAGATCTTATCAACCTAGAGTTTTGGGCTAAAAGTTAAAATTTAGTTAAAAAATGGAGTGAAACTGGTCATAAAATAATAGTAATCATGAATATCAACCCACATTGTTATGATAAAAAACAACATTAATAAGATGGGATAAAAAATCAATATTAAAACAGTAATAATGAAATGTGTATTGATAAGAGTGATGGTGTACAACTAGTAATAATGAAAATTGTCTCACCCTCAAATGTTGGTATAAGAACAACAATGAGAAGATAGCATCAAATTAATAATAAAATAATCATAATAATATGGTGTCTCTAGCCAAAATAAACATTACAAAAATGATCGAAATGCAGATTCAGTTGATATATTTTCTGTGAATGTATTTGTTTACTCAGAGAAACTATGCAGATGACTTTTTGTAATGCTTGTTATAATTTAAATGACTAACAAACCTCCTACAATCTGAAGGCAATATTTGTGCCTCTGTGAATACAAAAACATTATTCAACTCTACTTTATATGACATAAACCTTTCATTCCTTTGGATCTTGTTCTCAGCAAAATAAGGAAACAACAAAGAAATTAGAATTTTTATTAAATTCAACTTTGGAAGAGTTTACTTCCTGCTTTTCTTCTTTCCAAATCTCTCTGGAGAGAAAAATACTTTCTTTTTGAAAGCACTTAAATTTTTAAAGAAATATTTTTCTTGAATGCAGATGTGAATAAAGAGTGAACTTTAGACATTACAGATTTTATTTGTTTTGCTTTTTATTTTCAATTAATTTTTTAAAAAAGAATTTCAAAGTTGGAATATTGAATATTTATATCTTTAGTGCCGTCACCATTTGTGACGCTAAACTGAACACATTTATGTTTAGTGCCGTCACCAGTTGACGTTAAACTGAACACAGATTTTTTGTCAGGTACAAATTGTTTTAAAATGGTGGAAGCTTTTCCACCTTTTTCTATTAACAAATTATAAATGAATGTCACCATATATTAATTTGTAGTAAAAAGTTACAAATTAACTGGTCCAGAAACTTGCGGTCCCATTGCCAGTCTTATTTAAATTTGCCATGTGTTTTTCTTTTTTTATATTAAAGTTCACACAATAAAAGGCTCTAGAGCAACTCAATGTAGAAAGTTACTTTTAAAATGGTTTTGATGACGTCAGAGGAAGTCATAGGTAGTGAAGATTATTAGAATAAAAACATTATTTTCAGAAAAGGTGAGCATTCTTATTCAAATAATAGTCATGTCCTACAATTTAAATCACAACTGATAATAATAATAAAAAAAACTCATTAAAATATATTTTAGTCTGATTAAAGAAAGATAAAAGATGTTTTCTGTTTGGATATCTGGGACAAGGTGTTATCATTATTTACATTTAAACTAATATCATCATCTTTGTTGTGATGATCATTGGATTGGGGTAATACACACTTGTTGGAAACAAAGTGAGCAATAACTGAGCAGTACTAAATAAAAAATTAAAAAAAGAAATAATAAAATATTCCTAAGAACGGACAACTGAATGAGAACAATTTACTTTTTTAGATTAAATAAAGGGTTCAGTTAAAGACCTGCTGAATGTCATTCATTTCAACAAGCACCTGCAGGTGGTCAGAAGGCACAATGACTGAAGCATTGTGATAATAACAACAAAGATGAGGACAACAGTCCAAATTGGAACAACATAAGAGATGCTTTTTCTCTTGTCATTAATGTTGCACTTGTAAAATCTGACATTTATCTTTATTTTAAATGTATGGAAAATCAGATTTGAAGCTGAACTATGTCAAAATGGCATCCATTGATTAAATTTCTTGTGTATTCCCGGAATTAATATTAATTATTAAAATGATTTTCAAGTCTGGAATAAAATCATATCTGAAGTACCAAATGATTTTTTTGTATCATTACATGGAGATAATATTTCCCTGTTGTTTGTCACAGTTCCATCCCTAATTATATCTGACACAACTCTGTTATCTGAGGTTACATTTTGCATCAAGACAGGTATACTACCAGAGTAGTTAGTTGTAGGATCTTTATTTATTTTATTCTCACTTTAAATGTATTAGAATCACATGCATCTTGTGCAGGTATTTTTTTTCTAAAACATTGCATTATTCATGTCTATCAGCATCCACACACTCCAGCTTTCCCCTAGCAAAAAGGGAAATATTGAAATTGTTTATAGGATTAAGAAGAGAACATGATGAGGCAGCTGATGGCAGTCCTGGAAGATACCTTTGTAGATTGTTTTTGAAAAGTATAAAGGATACTGGTGAAAGTATGTGAAGTGAATCCTTTAAAGAACACACTAATGGTATCATTGTCCGAGGTAGGCTATTTTTTTTTTAATATTAAAAGGCAGGATAATTTTGAGACAAAACACAGAACATTGATACACACTTATACTGAAGTTGTTCTTTTCAAAAAATTGATTTAGATATTTCTAAGTTTGTTTATTAAAAATTATTACCACCTGCATACCTTTTAAATATACAAAGGGTGTTTCATTAAGACGGATTATATATAAGGGTGTTTCATTAAGACGGATCAAAGTCAGCAGTAAATAAATATATGTTATTGGTGAAAATTTATTTATTTCTCTATTGGATCATGTTATTTAAGTCAAGGCAATTATGGGTGAAAAATAATATCGCCCAAATGTCCACCAAATCTGAAAGAAAAAGAAAATAATCATTAGATGCTTAAACTTAATTCGCATTAAAATCAATCCAGGTTATTGGAACACATTTTATATGTCATTCTCAAATGCATTTTAAAAATTAGGAATATTTTTGCTTATTTTCATCTTGGAAAAATATAATAATTTAATTTTTATTTCAAATTTAAATTAAGATTAAAGTAATATATACATGTGTAATTTTATGAAAAATAATCCATTTTTTTTAAAGTCTCCTTGTAATCTAGTCTAACATGTAAATTATTTCTATTTCCTTATTTAAACATGATTTGTGTGTCTCTTTGTTCATTTTCTCTTATGTTTTTTAGTCTCAAAAGAGTTAATTTCATTACAATAAATAAAAATAAAATTTAATTATTTGTTAGATAAAAATTCTTATGACTAGTGTTTTGAAATATCAACAACTTTTCTGAATTATTTGATTTTAGGATTCATTTTTTATCAGTTTTTCTCTTTGTGGAAATTGTTTCGTTTCATTTGCCATGACTTGGCATTGAACAAAATAACATTTATTGGCCCTAAAACCGTGTTTTCTGTCACGTACTGTTTGTATTGCTTTTACTTTATATATATATATATATATATATATATATATATATATAATGACTATGCTATCAGTTAACCTTTGTATTTGGTGATAACAGCAGTTAGTGGTCAGTTTCCTTAAATATTTCTATTTTTTTTTAATCTTTAATAATTCTTGATGAAAATTTCCCCAACTCCACCACAAAAAAAATATGTCTGAGTTTTAAAAAGTTGAAATAGAAAATAAAGGCAGGTTTTGAAAGAAAACAAATGAACTTTGAGATTGTCTTCTATACTTCATTGATTCTGAGAATTTATAGATTTTTTCCTTTATGAAAGCTTTTGTACACTTTTTGGATTTAGTTGAAAACGGTGTGAATTGTTGGCTTTATATTAAAACCTGGGTGACTTTTTTTACTTTTGATGCAATGTCTAAATTCTGCATTGAAATATTTTCCCCCTTTTTTTTTTTTTTAAATTCCCATCAAAACATTGCTTATGACAAAAGGGAAATTGTTATTGCTTCATTAATAAGTCGTTATTTAAGTTATGTTTGGCATAAGATAACAAGTTTGGGGTAGCCAGTGAAGGCTGAACTTATGACAATAATAAGGTGATTTGAGATAACTTTTTTTGAGACTAATGTGCACCTAGAACAAGGCCCAAGAGCCCCTACAGGTAGAGGGTTACTGTAGGATTGTATGAAAAAAGGCAAGATGTACTGCTCATGAATTATGTAGGAAAGATAACGGTTAACCCTAGATTTGAAGAGGTTAAGATTATTGTGATTGGGAATTCAAGGTGCTAGAAGTCTGTTCCGCAAAAAAGCACTTCTTGAAAAGAGGCTGTCTGAGTGGGACTTATTCCTTACTAATGAAAAATAATTCATCACCCTTAAGGCTGCTTAGGTGCCATTGAATATCAAGACAAGGTGAGGCGTTGGCATGAGTGCTCCATTTTTGGTCTGATCTAGCTCTTGTAAAGATAGAACATAGTGGTGATTGGAGTTGAGTTGGTGGGGAGCCAGATATTTACTGGAATGGTGCAATGGACTAACCATTTTTCCAATCTCTCGTATACCTCAGTTACACTTGAGGTTTGGGGTGAGCTTCAGTCCCAATAGACATTCAAGGCAAGGAGCCTTGTTGAGAGACCACACCCATCCATCATGGTGCATGAACATTCAGGGTCTGCTTGATGCTGGTGGAATGTTTTATGAATTTTACAAGCCAGTTCTTCCCACAGTGAGCCACCTGCACTGAGGGACTAGCTGCTATGTTCTGGTCATCCAGATTTGGGGAGGTGCACCTATAAACTGTTGTATCATCTGCATAGATACTCACTAATGATTGAAATATGCTCTTAGGCAGATCATTAATATTGAGCAGAAAGAGTGTAGGAGAGAGGAGAACTTTGAGGAACACCAGCATTGTTCTCATGGGCTTCCAATGACTGGCTGTTAACAATGACCTTGAGGGACCTACCAGTTAGGAAAGGCTTGATATTTGAGAACGTTCTTTCAGTTATTCTATGACTGGAGAGTTTATTTAGCAGTCTCTAGTGACACATCATGGAAAAGTGACATTGTGAGAGATTTATTGTCAAGTGCCTCACTGATTGAGACATCAGCTGTGGATTTTAAGAAACAAGGCACACATTTGGTACCTTACATAGACTTAGAAAGCATCTCTCCTTCAGATAGCATTTCAACAGTTTTGCTTGTATGACAGATATCTCTGGACTAATATTCTAAAGAAAAAGCACTAGGATTTCATCCAAACTGGTGCCCTTTTTAAAGTCAAGTCTTTTGATAAATCTGGAAACTTCCAATGTTCTGATAGAGGATATTACAAAGTTTGTGTGTCATGAGTAAGGAGATGTCAGGTAAAGGGTGGTCCTTTTTTATTTAATGTAGCGTTCAAAGCAAAGTTCATTGCCTTATCAAATAAGGATTTAATCACTTCAGAGTTAATTGTCATGGCACACACTGACAATTTACCTCTATTGTCAATTTTATATGTGATTTTCCAGAACTCACAAGAAACAAGTCTTGTTTTCAACCTTATTGTGGACTAACTGTGCATAGCTGAGCTTTGCATTTTCAAAAACTCTCTGGTCTTGATTGGGAGCAGTTTGGAATACCACAGGAGTCTCACTACACCATTTTATGTAGTAGAGAGTGGGAGATGTACCTGATGATTTAGCCATAAGTCTATGACATATCCTTTTTTTGTCAGATTTACTTTGTAGGATTCAGTTGATGATGTTGCTTTTGAAAAAATGGAACAAAACCTTTGGAGGTAAAAAATTTAAAATTCACTTCTTTATCAGTAATATCAACAGTCAAAATTGTGATATATATCTATCTATCTATCTATTTATCTATCTATCTATCTATCTATCTATCTATCTATCTATATATATATATATATATATATATATATATATATATAAACAGAGGATGTCTGTGTGTCTATGTGATACCTTTGCACTCAAGATCCATCCAACTGATTTTGACCAAATTTGGCACATACATTGTACAATATAAGAGACAGGTTCTTAGCATAAAAATCAATAATCAATAAAGCTGATCAAAAATTGATAAATTCAACTTTTTCCCTCCAATTTCATTCAAACTGGATATATAGGTTAGTTACATCATGGCGAGATCAACAATATCTCATTTTTTATTTCTACAATGCTGTGTTTAGTGAAAAACTGAGAAAAGCAAAAAAATCGATTTTAACACAAATTTTAATTTAAAAAAACTCCCCCAATTTTCAAACAATCTAATACAAACTTCACTCAATTGTAGCCAACAATAAATTGATTATTTAACAGTCATTTAATTTGATAATTGAGTCCACCCATATAGTGAAAACCCATTTAAGTAATGAAAAATGGCAATTTTTACTGGTTATTTTTTATTTTTCGTTGATCTTTCAACCAGTTTTCTTCAAACTTAACAATTGCTTTATAAATATATCCTCTTCTACATTCCTGGTAAGCATACTAGCAAATTGAATTTCAAAAATTCCCAAATAATTGTGGTCTGAAATGGGTCTTCATGTTGCCTGTTTTACACCTTCATGTCCTCAGCTAATTATCGATTGAATAAATACAGACTACTTCTGTTATATCAGTAACTGCATTAATTTCAAATGTTTTTTTTAATGAAAGTACTTTAAAGTAATTGAAGAAGATAGAATCTGTTATATCTAAACATGATTCTGTTTTTGCTCCATTCTAATTGAATGCTTTTTCTGATCGATCAGTTGGGTATAGCTGCTGGTTTTGTCCAAAAGTAACTTGATAGATTTCAAAATGATTTACATGTAGGAAACTTATTTTCCACTCTGCAACCTCTTTCCAACAGTGCTAGATTGGCAGCTAGGTCTCATCATTTTACATGCAAAATGGCTAAATGTAATCATAAGTTTTATGCTAACAGTTTCATCTCAAGCACTTTTTGCTTAACAGAAAAAAATTAATCCCTGATTTCTATTACTACCTCCAATGTCTACAAAAGACAAAATGAATATCTCACTCCATTTTGCTAGAAATTATATGATTAAACATGAGTTTAATATTAAAAAATAATTACTAGCTTGTCCTTAACCCTAGAACACTAACCATAGGTATATAGTACCCAGCACCAATTTTCTTGTCTTTAATTACAATTTTCAGTACCTGATTTTCTTACCTAAATAATGTTTTTCAGTTTCTATTAATGTTAACTCAAAGTACAAAGTTTGAAGTGCCTGCATGTAAAATATTTCAAATAGAGATTTATATTTAATATTTTATTTCATATTTTCAAAATTGCGTATGATATGCCCATGGTTATTAGTGGTGTAACTTTAATTGATGGTTAGTGTTCTTGGGTTAAACACGTTTTAACAAAAAATTGGAAAAAGAGTGATTCTTTAGAAAATGTCCTTACAGTAATCCTTGAACATGTCCCCAAAAATGACTGATGTCCAAATTAAAATAAATACCAAAACCCCAGTGAAATTAATGTTTTTAATTTCATGTTGGGATGCATGCATGTGGGACTGTTAATCATTGCCTTAATATGATCAGTAAGCCTACTATTCTGTCTTAATGTATTCAAGAAGCACACCACACTGTCTTAACATGACTGGCAAGTACACCATTACAAATAATATGAAGTACACTCATCAACTATTTGCTTCCTCTCTACATCTGTTACCATTCAGCAAAGTGCTGAATTGTATATGATGAGAATATACATAGTAATCCTAATTTCTTTGGTGTGAGATCTTACACAATTCTATTCAAGCAATCCCGTCCCCAACTCTGTTGAATGTATGAGTGTGAATTCAGAAGAAATAATCTTTGGATAATTCCAGAAAAATTTGTTATATAAAACGTGCATGAGAATTATTTTGAATGTGTTTCTTTTAACAGCATCAGTGGGGTCTATAGTTTCAAATCTTCATTTGTGTAATAAAACTGATTAAGCTACAAATTCATTTAATTTAATTCCATCAGAAGATAATTACAATCATGAACAGTAAATTGATATTTCATTTAGCTTCCCAGAGATGCAATTGATTGGATTTTGATTTTGGATTAGTTTCATGTTGCTGCACAGCTTCCCTCCCTGTTTCTTTTTCTTTTTTTATCACATTCTGGTCGACCATAAAATTTTTTTTTTCTACTTTCAGAAGGATTGTGGCTGCATAAAATATATTTTGTAATTTTCTTCATTTTCTCCACAGTGTATTAAAAGTCTTAAGTTGTTTAAATGGAAGTTCTGTTTCTTTCTTCCTACAGTAGAGAAGACAGTCTAGCCGACCATGTGTACTACTGTTAGGGAATAAAAGCCGAGTGAAAATTCCACTATTATAGCCTTTGGCCAAACTAATGTTTAATGATTATCTGGATACTTTTTATCTTTATCTGGCTATTTTTTATAAAAAGTTGAGTCCTGTCAAGTTAAAAATGCTTCTATGCTTATCTCATGATAAACAAATAATCATTAATTGTGTCCGTGGAAGATAGTCACAGATGGATTAAATTTGTTTTTGAATCTACATTTAGCTGCTGTTGCTATAATTCCTTACCAAATCTTGTCTCATAGACATATATATTCTGATCTAATGTCTGTAAGTAACATTTTGGTAAAAACCTTATTTTTTGGGTGGTGGGTTGTCATTTTCTATTCCTCTCGATAAGAATGCATTTAGTAATCACCATCAGATTTCATCTATGTGTCTTCAAGTTTCTTAGAAACAACAAAATGATAACTAGTTATTGAAAATACATGACGATTGTTGTACATTAATCTCTGACTCAGTTCCAGTTTAATTCCGAACATTATTTATCATCCTTTTGTCAGGTGATTATTGCCAAAGTAATTCTTCCGAGATTTTATATATATATATATATATATATATATATATATATATATACTCTCTACTTGGCTCTCCCATCGAATTCGATGTATGAGGGTCAAGCAGATCAGTTCCTAAGAAACCGACAGCCCGACAACAGCATATGAGATTTGATTATAGTGGTGAAGGTTTCATGCAGGACCATCCACACATTCAAATTTTTGAAGGCCTGAATACAGAGACCTGGTGCAGAAAGTCTCAAACGACCCTCTGCAGGTTTTGAATTCAGAGTTGTCCTCCTCCTAGACCAGTTGCCATCCAAGGCTATAGTACCCAGTCTGTCCTGCTATTTACCCATAGCTGGAGGGAGAAGAGGATTCATACCTTTCCCAAGGCTATTAGCATGTAAGTGAATGTAATGGATTTGACTGGAATTTGAACTTGGCTCTCCAATTCCTCAATTCAAGCCGCTATCCATTACTCCACTGTGTGTGTGTGTATATATATATATATATATATATATATATATATAAAATTCTTACTAAATTTTACATATATTCCTACATATAGACATATATACATACATACAGACACACAAACATATATATATATATATATATATATATATATATATATATATATATAAATTCTTACTAGATTTTACATACATGCATACATATATGAAGAAATATAGTTTTATGGTGTACTATATTTGTGACTGATGATTGCGCCTAGCATGAAATGGTCTGTTGCCTCTGAGTGTTGACTTCAATGCTCACTTTTTTTATATATATATATAAAACTACAACCAAAAGAGCCAGGCAAACCTACCTAGGTTTCACCTACACGGATCATCAGGGTATGCGGGCCAAAGAGGTGACATTAATAACCTACAACATGAAAACATGACCATGTGACCAAAAAAAAAAAAAACTGTAACATAACAATGGGAGGGGTTAATACATATTTATTCAATAACAAAAAAAAAAAAAAGAAAAAATCAAATGTATTCTAGTAACCAGCATTTCCTATGTCTACACTTACTCAAGATTTTAGATTTAGTAAATTGTTGGGTTCTTATATATATATATATATATATATATATATATATATATATATGTGCATGGAATGTTGCTGTCATATATTGTCTGGAGCCCCCGCTGTTCGTTTTAGAGTCCTCGACAAAATCCAGATATGAAATGCAATATGGTTGGCCCTTATTTGGCATCTCATTTACAGTTGCTCTCTCACAGACGTGCTGTTGCATCCCTTTGTCTTTTCTACAAATACTTTCATGGTAACTGCTCTGATAAGCTATTTTCGCTAGTTCCCAAATGTGCTAGTTTAAACGTACCACTAGGTCGGCATCTCAGTCCCAACATTTCACTGTCGAAACTATTAAATGTAGACGTCTCTTCTAATCCAATAGCTTCATGTCTTGTACTTCCTTATCTGTGGAACTCCCTTCCTCTTACTAGCTTACCTGATCGCTATAATCTCCAACTATTTAAATGCAATGTCAATCAACATCTCCATATGCCTTCATCTATCCTCCATCCTTCTCTTCATCCTTTCCTCTTTCATGCCTCTTTACTCTTGCTCCCCCCTTTTCTGTAACCCCTTGCAGTGGCACTCCCACCTTGCTTGGCATGAAAAATTTAAAACAAAAGATATGTATTATATTTCTGTTTTTTAAAACAACAATCAGAACTTTTTTTTAATTCTTTCTCTTTCATTAAAAAGAAAACTATTTTAGCATTTTCTGGCATATAAAATATGCAAGATATCTAGGCAATCACTAATCTAAAAGATACTGTTTTTATTTATGAGGATAGCTTTTTAAAATAATCCTCCTTTTGCTATTGATAGAAGCAGGCCTGCTTAATTCCATAAATTCAAAACTAGTGACCAAATAACACATACTAGTTAAACAGTTCAGGCATAAAAGAAAACACATGATATTTTTTGATTGGGGAACATTCCAAATGAAATAAAACCTGACGCCTTTCATTAATAAATCCAAATAAATTTATGAGATGCACTGACATTTCAACCATCATTTTTCAAACCTTATCTGCTTTAAGAATCTGAAAATGTGTGCACCTATCCCATCCTACTTAAAAAGTATACTTTGTAAGAGAGAAATGTTCTTGAAGTCTTGCCTTGATGGAATCATTTTTGCTGCATGCTCGATAGAACTGTTAGCGCCACCATTAATAATGGAAATCTTCAGCTCATATATCTTTCTGGAAGTTTTTCGTTTCTGGCACTGGTGTATTTCCTGTTCAGATCTGTTTGGTCTGTGTTGCTCTTTCTGGCAAGGTCCCATCAGAATTGGGAAAAAAGTCAAACTTGCTTATTTTACACACACCAACTTTGAGTGAATTTTAAAAAAGAAAGTTATCTATAATAGAATTACCTGATTTTCTAAACTAATGTATTGACACAAAAGTTTCACATAGAGATATTTTGATTATTATCATAAATTTTACATATAGAGCAAGTGTGAGTTAAGCAAGATTTAATTGAGAAGCTTGCTTGTAACTTATATTTGCATACTTTAACCAACAATATATATATCTTTGTGTAAGATTTTCCACAATAAAGGACATTATAGATTTAAAGGCAAAATGTAAGAGGAGTAGATGGAAATGCCAAGTAACCTGCCTAACATGCTTGTCTAAATGGATACCACATCAAGTAATGGGAAGTACTGTAAAAAAAAAAAACTCACATTATTAAGAGCTACAAAGGATATGAAGTTGTGGAGAGCCATAATCGTCCACACCTTAAAGAGACATGGCATATAAAAAAGGTAGCACATTTATTTTTGCTGGGTGACTGTGATATATATTTTTCATAAATGATCAAGGAAGGATGATTTACAAAGCAGGTAGTCTCTCTCTACTAAAATAATATTTGAAGCGAACTTTTATTTTGATAGAATTGTAACTTATTAACTTATTAACATCCTTGCAAAACACTTTCCCGTCCCCATTTTATAGTCAGAGGCACACAAATGCATGCTGGGATAGGTTGGTTCTCTGTTTAATATGACTCAGTCCCAGTCTGTCTTGTCTTAAAGCCAGAACACTACATTCTCTTGTCCGAACTTACTCTTGTGTGTCAACCCCAATTCTTAGTTTGTGAACTTTTTGTGATACCACTATTAATTTGCTTTACATATATTGTTTGCTTTATAGTATTTTTTGCCCTGTTCTTTTCTTTTTCTTGTAATTATTTATTGCCAACTTTGTCAAATCTGTTCATTGAGTAGTTCTGCCATTTATTTATATTTAACCATAGCCACTCATTCTACATTTAATTTTCAAGAAACTGATTACTTATTAAGGAGTATCTTTTGCAGTAGTTTAAAAAGAAATGAGGATTTTAATGCTGCTTTGTATTGTCCCTTTTATTAATGTTGACAAATCTTTTTAATAAATATCCATATTGTGAGACCTTTAAAAATTCACAAGGGAGTGAATTTTGGAAATATTATTGAAACTTATGAGATTAGAGCCAGTAAAAAGAAAAATATTGTTAAGAGCTTACCAATGAGATAGGAAGTTGTGAAGGTACACAGCACATAAAAGATCAAGAAATCTTTGATCTCAATGTTGACAAATCTTTTTAATAAGTATTCATATTATGAGACCATGTAAAAATTCACGAGTGAGTAGATTATGAAAATATTTTTGAAAGTTCTAATGTAAATGTTGTGAAGTGTGATTTCCTTTGTATTTTATCAGTTCACTGCTAGTTGTTTAGCCTCTATACTGAGAGCCACTCTACCCTTACAGCTTGGGCATTTTTTATAGTCTATGTTTTATTATCATTTTTAATAACAACTTGGAGGTATAATAAGACTTAAGAAATCTTTATTGAGCTTAAATGAGGTGGGATGGCTAGACCACTTATTTATAGTATCTAAAGGAGGGAGAGTACTTCTTTCAGGAGAGACAATCAACATCTAGTGAGGTAACTCCTATTGGTCTATACCATAACTGGTACTATTGTTACTTTGATTCTAATGTTTCTTTTGACTAATGAGATTTTCTGTCTTCTTCGGGTTTAAAGTGAAGATAATCTTTAATTTTTTTTCTCTATTATGAGTGAATGGGTTGTTTTTGTTATCCATGTTGGCAGTCATCAAAATGTTGTGGAGGATTCACTCACATCATAACAACAGTAATTAACTTTGTGTTCATGGAGATAAAAGCATACTTGACAGGAAACGGAACATAGAGAAATAACAAGAAAAGCATGGTAAATTTAGGGGAACAGAATCAGGGACAGAATTGCAGAATCATTATTCTTAAATGGAATCTGAGTTTTTAATGTAATTTTCAATAATAAATAACAAATGAATTATTTGATTTTTTTTTTTTCAGATTTTTTAAAAATTCTATCAAATCTTAATAACTGTCTCTGATTATTTGATTTTTTTCAGATTATTTTTAATTCTATCAAATCTTAATAACTGTCTCTCCGATTTTGTTACACATTTTAATAAATATAACAATAACATAACATAGTTATTTCCTTAAAATTTGTTTTTAGAAATCTTTGTAGGTATTTTTCCTTTTAAAAACTGAAAAATAATTAAGAACAAAAATGTTTACGTAAAATAAAGAAAAATGGTTCATTGATTTTCTGAGAATATGTTTGCTAGTCTAGTTTTAAATATTTTAAAACTTTTCTAAGAAACTGTATGTAGCAAACGAGAGAAAAGTCAGAAGATCATGGCTCGGTCATGGCCACTGAAATCTATTGCTACAGTGGAAATGGGGAAGACAGACATTAGTTGATGTCAAAATTGGAGTGAGGGGGAGAGAGAAAGAGATGAAGATCAAATCAATAAGTTTAACAAATTCATTTCCTTTAAGGCCTCACACAATACAAGTAAAAGATACTAAACAACCTATAAACTTGTTTTATGAATATGAAAGAAAAGTAAATGCTATCATGTGCCTATTATACAGTTTAGAAATGAAGGAAAAAATTCTCCAAAAACACCATTCTATGAAACAACTGGCATTCCCAAGCTTACCGTCACACAGCAACTGTTCCAGATTAATAATTGCGCCATCTTCAGCGCTTTACGATTGCAAACAAATTTAAATTGAACAAAAAAAATCCTTTCATAACATTAACTATCAATGATTATTTTTTCATATTTTATTTATATTTTGTAATCTAAACCAGTTGCATGAATAAAAAACAAATTGCCAAGATGACTGAATCAAGTTAATATCGTGAATGAATCTCAATTTCATGATGACTTTTATGCAGAAGAAAATATGTTATTTTTCAAATTCTGTCTTCATAGTGTTGACATTTTTAGGGTTGACACATTAAAGATCATATTCAAATCAAAAGCTCCTTTGACAAAAAAAAAGTCTTAAACAAAAGTCGGCTCAGCTGAAACAGAAGACAATCACAACTTTGTTGAAGAGTAAAGAGGTACAAGATGATTTTGTACTTGATTTTTTAAAAATGTGCACTTTGTCTGACATTAACCTACACAAAATTGACAAAATGAGGCCATTCATATTAAAACATTGTAAAGAAGTTCCAAGTATCAATTGTATTAGGCAACTTCATCTACCAAAATTGTTTGCTTGTCACTTTGCTGCCCTGAAAGCCAAGCTTACTAATCAATCAGTCAGTATCATGAGTTTGAGCTGTAACTCATATGGATATTGCATTTTAGGATATTATTGCCTTTGTAACAGATTTTGCAGCCTATTGCAAAAAAAAGCTCATAAGAAAGTGTTGTCAAATGTCTTTGTTAACAGTTGCTATGTGTTGTGCTTAGCACATATTTTAAAACTTGTTGGTGAAATATTTACACACTGGTCAGCATTTGATAATGTTACCCACCTCAGTACTTTCATGAAGTCAGCCTTTTTTTTAAAAAGCTGAGTCAGAAAAAGCGATACTTAAAATGGCTTGAAGGTTCCTTGCCTATAGAACAAGTGAAACTACCCGCTGTATCAGTGGCAACCAGATGGAATTCCTGGTTCAATGTGGTCAAATATCACTCATCCTCAAGTTTTATGAAGGATTCTTTAAGCAAGAAAAGAGACATGGCCTTGCAGTAGATAGGATTCTAGAATTAGTAGATGATGGTTGACTTCATCATGCCTCTTACCATAATTTGCATCTAAATCTTCATTTTATAAATGAGAACTGCACTCGTTTAATAACAGCTTTGACAAACTTAGAAGAAACTAAGTCTCCGTTTTCATGTGTTGTATATAACATGATGAAGGATGTAAAATAGTATTTGCATACTGGTACATCAAACTCAACATTTGGCCTAGAAACTTATTGTCTTCTGTCTGAACTAGAAAACACAGAGAAGGAGAAAGTTATCTTGAATTTCCAAGATTTTTTCAGCAAATCTTTTTCGAAACTGAATAAATACCTGGATACCCACCCTTTGTATAAATTTTACAAGGCAGCTCACCTGTTTGATCCTAGACGGCTACTCTGTATAGGCCATGATTTAGACAGTTTTGCAGCCATCAAAGACTTGCAATGTCCTCCTACTGATCTTCTTGAAGAATTCCAAATGTATGTGAATTACCAAGATGATTTACCAGATCCTTTTAATATCCCATCATTTTGGAATGCAAATAAGAGCAGATTGCCTCTTCTGGAACAGATTGACATTATGGTCATATGGATGTATGTTACCATCATAGAAGCTGAATGTTCATTTTCTCAGTATCAACATTTACTCAATAAACAACGTGAAAGCCTCACCTCTAAGAACACTAAATAACTCACAGTATATTACAATGGAGATTTAGAGAAGAGATTTGAAGATTAAATATTCCCCAAATTAAGAAATTAGCACTTTTAAATTTGAGCAGTATTTCAACTTGGGATAATTTGTTTTATTTAAATTTTGAATTAATATGTCTAATTTGTTTTTTGAAATTTTGTTACAAAGATTCAGTTATGGTTTAATTATGGTTTTGTAAAATTTTAGTCAAATGTTTGACTTTATTCAGATATTTATTATTGAGATTCAAGTTATTTGTGTTTGATAGTTTAAATGTGATTTTTATATTATGAATCAATAATTATAAATCAATCTAAATACTTTTAATTAAAAAAACAAAAACAATTTGAATGTGTTTTGAACGTGTTCTTAAAGAAGGGAGCTCTGATTAAAAGTTCTACCTCAAAGATAATTATGCACTGTAACATTCCATTGTTTCATTGTCTAGTCATGTTATATTTTCTTTATTTTTACATATCATTTATTTTTGGACTTGGATTTTAGCATTTAAAGAAAAGATTTGTAGATATTTGCTATTTCTTTATATGCAATAAAACATTGAATTATGTTTTTGTTTTCAGTTTTAATAATAATTATAGCATATTGTATTGCAATTTTCTCATAAAACACTATAAAATCGAAAAAATGAAATTTCCCAAAAGTAAAAACAGAAAAAAACGGAATTTACCAAAAGTGGAAATAGAATCAGGGAAAATCTGAAGTGAAAAGTCAGGGGCCCTATAAATTGTATGTTAATTTCATACAATTTATGTTTTTCTGTTTTTTTTGTGTGTTTTGGTATGTGTATTTTTTAGGTTACAATTGTTTTAGAGTACGTATGATAAAAGGGAGAATTTTCTTCATAGTATTACAAGACATGTCACTGAGAGAGAAGTTACACGTGTGTTGCCTGCCTGAGGGTTCTTGGTGAAGAGATTGCATTTAACATCTTTTGGTGGGTTGTCTGTATGTCCAGCAGGAACAGTTTTGTCACATATTAAGAGTATTTTTTTATATTTATTTTTTTTATATTTATTTTTTATTTATTTTATAGAACATTTTTATGTTGTTGCTTTATTTCATTTTATTTATAATTTTTGTTATTATTATTATTTTATTTTTATTTATTTATAATAATAATGTCCCTACACTGTCTTCCCTTTTTCACTCAATATGTGAAAAAAGCTCCACTGGCACTGAAACGAAAGTTGGAAATTGGAAAGAAAATGAAAATTACTACATATGAAGCATAACTAAGGAAAGTTAAAGACTCTAGCAGTGAAAACAAAATGAAGAATTTCAGATTTTGATAGCATTTTATTGCTACATCTCTCATTTGTTGTGAACATTTCTTACCTTAGTTGCTTTGACTTTCATTTTGTGAATCTTCAAATCCAGTTTTTCTAATTTCATTTTTTTTTTTATCACCGTGGAACTGATTTTATTTACTTTTGTTTCTAGGTCAGCAACAACCCGAGTGTGCCAGCAGCAACTCAAGGATTTGCAAGCCGTAAATTAACAGGACAAAATCTGAGACTGGTAAGCAATTATCTCATTGGCAAAGTCTTCAGAAATGTCGATCTTTAAATAAAACTGAATTAGGAAAAAAAAAAAATATTTTTAAAAAATTAATTTTTGACTGAAGCATGCTTTTTTTTTGTTGTTATCTTTCTATTTAATTTTTAGTTTTTTTTTTCTGATTTATATTTTTATATTTTATTGAAATTTTTTGTCAATTTCCCTGTTTGTCTTTGTTTCCCCACCCCTGTTAATATTTTTTCATTTCAGTCTTATATGTAATTATTTTTATATATTGTCTGAATTTCTTGACTGAAATGATTTATCCAGAATAATATAATCATGTGTATTTTTGTTGCTAGATTCTGTAATCCTTCCACTGTGTTCATATATAAGGTGCTATGCTGCCTGAGACAGAGATTTTTTTAAATTCTCTTAATTTCTGTATTGTTTGGAATTTTACATCAATGCCAATTTAATATTTGGTAAAGTGTTGTTATTATTTGATTTTAAGACTAGCATTCAAATTTTTCTTGTTTTGATCATTATGATTCAATTGATAATTCTGTTGCTTTGACCTGTGAATTATCTGCCTTTGAAACATAAAAGAAAACATCTTCTCAATAAATCTGAAGGTGACACAATGTAACATATGCTTTTGATCAAAATGAATATGAAATTCATGCCAATCAATACAGGAGATCTGAATCAAATTTAATGTCTATCAGGAGCCTTTGATCTCAGAGGAATTAATCCATGATGACACTGAGTTATACTGGGTTCACCCGAAGAGATACCAAAATAAACATTGTACTTGTTGTCTCCTCGGAACAAAGAACAGAGTGCCTGATGGGAGTTAACCTAGAAGGTAACCTCATAGCCACCAATGGCAGAATCAGATCTCAAAGTAAGTTGTTGAGTGTGTCAGCATAAACAGGAAGTGAACCTAGGTGACCATATATATGTAAAAGACAGCTGGATAACAAGAAGTTATAGAAATGTTTAACACTTATATCTTCAAACAACAAAGATGGAACATTCAAAGAAAATTCCCCAAACCATATACCTTTCACTACCAATGTTATTTTGACAGAATCCAGCAGTAAATATACAATTTATTCTATAATGAAAACTTTTTATCAGGTGTTATAACATAATCTCTTAATTGGTTGGCATTAATTTCATGTTTAAAACAATAGGGGGGAATGTCTACTGAAACATGTTTACCCAGAAGATATATATATTACATAGTGTTATGATATGAACGTGTGTTTCATGTTACTAAGTGTATGGTGGCAGAACCAAGAAGAAACAATGAAAATTTAAAGAAATAAACAAATTGTATGAACTTAAAATGCAACAACTGAGAAATCAAGGTAGATGTCTCATCTGAAAAGAAGAAAACAGATAAGTGGAGTTATAAAGGCACCCAGTGAGGTGCACAGAAGGATATGTTGTGATTTACTGGGGTAATGGTGTTTGGCGAGTTGATAGAGTTTGATGTTTTTGAAGATGGGAGGTTGCTTTTCATTGATGTGTGTGAACTTGGGCCAAGATGCCATCCAATTGCTGAATGTCCGTTTTCAGTCTTAACTTGGTTCCAGTTTTCATTTTGTTTCTTTAGGCAAGAATGCTGATATTGGGTGGAAATTCTGGATTGTATTGTTTTTTTTTCTTTGAGAGTCTGAGTTTTAAATGGAAGATATGTGCAGAGCCTTGCACAGCTGATGGTTTTTATTTCAGTTTTTGGTATCAGGAGTGGTTCACATCTGGCTACTGGTAGAAATTAGTAAATCAGAAGATCTGAATTTGGAAAGAATGTAACAATAGGAATAAAAAATAATTTTAGTGAAACAACAAAGACACTATCCAGAATAATTAATAGAATTAGAACAATTCTGTATTTTGGTACCTCGGACAATAAGCTAAATACAAGAAAATGATCGGAACAAGAGAGACAAGTAAAGTTACTTCAGAAATTTAAACTACACTTTCATTGACGATGTAAGCTTTGAAATTATTTTCTCTATGCGACATTTTTGCTGAAAGCACTTTCGTGTCTTTACATTTGAAGAGTTGAAATTTATTTGAAGATTTTATGCCTTTTAACAGTTCAGAGCATAAATCAAGGAATTGTTTCAATAAAGGAAGAATTTGGTAAATAAAATCTGAAAGGCAAATCAGTTTGAAAACTGAAAAGGATGCAAACACAAAACAAACACAGTAACATTTCAAACCTCCATTCGTTTGTGTTACAATGGAGAAAAAGAAAATGTTGACAGCAAAGAGCAAAGATCTTTATTATTATTATTATTATTTTTTTCAAAAAAAAAAAAAAGAAAGTTGATTGTAAAAATCTGAAGGCAAATGTAAGAGAAAAGGTGACATTGTTTCTCTGAGTGAAAAAGTTCCATTTTGCCCACCTGCAACTGTACATTTGAATGACAATGTCAAAAATATCAAATTATTATCTACTCAGTAAAAGTAAATTTAATCCCTGTAGGCAGTTTTTTCAGGACTTGGAAAATGTTTATTGGACCAAGTTTTTATCTGTAAAAAGAAAGAATTTTTGCTTTGTTTGACAGCATGGATGATAATGTCAAAAGCCAAAAACAAACGAAAAAGAATTGATTTTACTTAGTGAGAATCAATATTCGTGCATCTCTTTTCTTCATGTGAGCTTTCAAGATAAGAACTTTTCTAAAGATTTAATTAAAAAAGCCACAAAAAATGTAACCATAAATCTATTAAAGTGAATTGGTTGTCAGTTAACGTCACTGAATGAATCGGTCTTTGCTTTGAATTTACTAAATGATGAACAAATAATAGAAGTAGTACCTCTGAATTCTTCCAGAAATTAAAGAGGAGAATCATGAATGCAACATGAGATTTTATAAATAATAAACAAGCTTGCATGATCAGAGGTTTGAACATTGGAATGGCCTACTTGTGTAGTTAGTATAATTAAATATGGTAATGGTAATATTAGTTGTTTCCTTATAAGGAAACATTTGATAATCTTTGACTCAGAAGCCTTTTACTACTTTTGGATTAAATTCATAAAATCTTTCTCTTAAAACAATTTTTCAAGAAATTATATTTCTCAAGTCTGGTGGATATTATCCCAGTCTTGACGGGAGTTTCCTTCCTAGCATTTTATTTGAAGTCATGTGGAATATCAGCATCTTGATTATGACATTATTTTCTCTTCAAGTTACATGTGCTATCCATTTCAGTTGTTGCTGCTGTTGAAATCCAATGATAGGGTTTCTGTTATCTGGTACAGTTATTTTATTTGTGATTCTCTAGTGTCATGCTTGGGTGGTCCTTGTTAAGACCCACAAGCTTCAATCACCCAAAGCCATTTTTAAGCATTGGTTTTAGAAAGTGGATGATCAAAGTTTAGATATTTCTGAATGGGTTAGGCACCATGTTTGACATCTTTCTGAAAGTCTCACTCTGATGAAACATGATTCTAGTTTCCAGGTTAATGTTTTGGTCTTTGAGCAGTTCTAGTGCAGCCCATTCTGTATTCAATTTCCTCTTGCTTATACTAAATTTGTTATAACTGATTCATATACCAAGGTATTTGAAGTATTTAGGGCTTTTTGTGACAGACAAAATAGAGCAGGCTGATAATTCTACAAGCCAGTGAAGGAGATTGGCGAAAGGGAAGATAAGCAAGCAATCATTCAGGTGAATGGATCTAAAAATAGGATGAACATAAATTCTTCCTGCTTTTTTTATTAGAGTTTATAGCATAGTACCAGTTGGGCATAGGACGAGCAGCTACACCCTGTAAAAAGTTACTTACTACAGAAATCACCTAACATGGTGAGGCTATAACCCCAAAATCCTCAGGTGAGTCTACAGGGTAAATATCTCCTTCAGGGATATATAAATACCAGGACAGACTGGAGTCTATAGTCCTTGTTTTAGGAAAAGAAAACTCTAAATTCTAACCAGCCTTGATAGGGTTGGGCTACATCAGATGACCTTGCCCAAGACATACCCTTACTGCTACAGCTGCACTATATTTGGTGCTGCTATAACCCTATAATCTTTGTGAACATGATTATTGGGCTACATCAGATGACCTTGCCCAAGAAATACCACTACTGCTACAGCTGCACTGTATTTGGTGCTGCTATGACACTATAATCCTTCTGAACATGATTATTGGGCTACATCAGATGACCTTTCCCAAAACACTATTGCTACAGCTGCACTATATTTGGTGTCGCTACGACCCTTATGGGTTACAGGACTTGTGAACATGATTATTAGAATTGTTATGTGGCAAAAACATTTATTAAATTCTTTTTGCATTTCCTTGAGCTTGCTTTGACAATTCATATCTGTTATTAAATTAGGAAAACTCCTCCAATCAGTTGTTGATTTAGAGATTATTTGACAAGTAAGTAATGTCATTTACATTTCTCCTGATGAGAATAAATACGTTATTACGGAATCATCCGACCATTTATACAATTTTGGTTTATGTTTCATTGCTTCATTGAATTGGTGTTTTCATGTAAGTTTTATTTTCTCCACCAAAATGTCCATAAAAATTGATTTTTTTGTTGAATTTGTTTCTAACAAAATCATCTTTCTTTCAAAATGTTTATTGTTTAATAACTTTCACTTCATCATCTTTCAAATTTCTTGTTAATAGATTTTATTGGCTGTCCATAATTGAGCTGTAATGGATTTTTGAAGGCAACAAAAAAACATTGTTTCAAATTTAATTGTCTGTAAAGCCCTCTCTCAGCTTTCTTTTTTTTTTTCAACCAGACAAATCATCCCACATTTATTCTCGTTTGTGTTGGCGTACGCATAAGTTAAGAAAGAAAAGGTGAAAATAAATGCGATAGGTAACTTTAAAAACATGAATCCTGATTCCCATATATTCTTTCATTTTTTTTTTTCAGGGATTCACTTGCAATGTTGGGGGGAGGGACAAAGGGGTTAGGTAGGTAACTACTTTGTCATATCAGTTGAACAGATTAGCTTTTCTCTTCCACCAACAAAAATTTTGACTTCCACCTACCACCCCTCTGGCCATCTCGACATCGCAGCATGTAGCTTTGAAACCATCCCTCAGTGGCAGCATGCACCCTATGATAGGTGAGCTCAGAACTACTTCAGTGCACAGTCTTCTCTCACTAATGGTTTGTTGATGACTACTTCTAATCCCAACTGTGACTATTTATATAAGATGCAAATGGAAATGTGTAACTTCCAGTAAAGTAGCACTTAATCCCAAAAGTATTAATTACTTTATTATTTTATGCCATTTTGTTCAAGTGGGCAGCTGCTTTGAAGATTCAACTTCATAGACTCCACTGTTAGTCATAAAAAAACAAAAAATACTTAACGCAGATAAAATCTTTTACTATTTTATGGATGTAGTGTCACATGTCATACTAAAAAGATCAAATTTCATATCGGGTTACAACATTTTCTCTCAAAATTGTTAGACATATTTTATACGGAGTAAGTCTTTAAGTAGCAGTAACATTTCAGATGTATGAATAGCAGCAAATTAGTGTTGGTGCAGAAATTGCAATTGGTGAGTTGAATTGAAATTGACAACTCGTTAGTTGCTTTCAGTTTCATATAAATGCCTATCAGATTAATATAAATCTATTGCTTATCCCCAAAACTGTGGATTAAATAACACAGTAGACTCGATCATTTAGGATCTGAGTATCACTGAATGCCATGAAACTTCCAGTTATCATACAGGGTTGATTTCTCTGTCCAAATGCTCTGTTCTGATATAGATGTTCCTTTATAAATATATCAAATTTTAAACAGTATAATTGTGTGTGTGATAGAAGACAGAAACTAATAATCAAATTCACATGTGTTCTTGCAAGCTATGTTTATATTCTAACATATCTATGAGATGGTGCTGAAAAATTTTTTGACTCAACTTGATTCCCGAAATTAGATGAAATGATCAAATGTCAGATATTATTTTCTAGGAAAAGCTTATTGGTTAAACTCTTTAACACTCCCTCATATATCGCAACATAATATGTTTGTAATGTTTGTAATGATAAAAGATAAAAATTCTCAATGGAGTAGTTAAAGGAATATAAAAAAGCATAATTAAATGGTAGGAGGATGGAAAACAACTATGATAGTGTGCAATATAAAATTAATAATAAGAACAATAAAAGCAATTAACAGAATGATCTAACCGGGTATTGCTCCTCACTCTTCAGAACTCGATCAAGGTGAGTCGTTTTTAAAAGCAAAACTATAAAGACAGGATTTTACATTGCTAAAGCTTACAACTTTATTTGTTTTATCTATCTTGCATTTTACAGGATGAAATGTGTGCCAGAATCGTGGATGTTCATGCCTCTACATAATATGCGGATGTTTATACTTATGCATACATATTTGTGTCTCTCTTCATGTATATGTAAATTGGATTTGTATATCTTTTAAAGTTACTGTATTCTTTTTAAATTTGAGAATAATTTTTAATAATCATTGTTGATTAATGTCAAAGAGTATATTTTGCTATTTGTACTGCCAAAACCTGATGCATGTACATCCAACCAGGCACATATATGTTTTGGAACCCTATTTTATTTTTCACGTACATGTATATCGATATGTATATGTGGACATACCTATATATATATATATATGTGTGTGTATACTGTGTGCATGTATGTATGTATATACATTTATAGTGTATATTTGTATACAGATATAGATAAAACAAACAAGCACAGAGACATACAGACTCTCTTCAAATGTCAAGCCAGAATATGCACATGATAAGCCAAAGTAATTAATGAGATTTACAACTGCCAAATTATCCCCGGAGATCTGCAAAACACTTTCCTAACAGATAGTTTTGTCTTTCTTCTTTTAGTTGAACTGATGACACCTCAGAGAACATAAGCTAAGCTTTTCTCTGGCAAAATGCATCTTTAATTGAACATTTTCCAATTGTCTCATCATCTTCACACACACACACACACACACATGAATATATATATATATATATATATATATATATATATATATATATAAGGCTAGGAAAGAGTCTCAAGCCTTGAATGGAATGTTATACTTTGCAGCCTTCTCCAGGTGTCCAGTTTTGTAAACTTCTTGATATTTCAAACCCAAGCTTTTATTTGATTCATTGAGATCTCATTCTACTTTGTCTGATAAAGGGATATTTAATATCTTTTAATGCTCACCAGTCTTATTTACATTTGTGTCACTTGTCTATTTCTTCCACTGAACCAGAACATATAACTTTTCTGTATTGTTCAACACAGGGATTGAATTAAAAACTACCGGGGAAAATGAGCAATGGCTTAATTCACTACACGTCATGCAACCAAAAAAAGGGTCTATATTTGTTGCTTCTGAAAGAGTCTGAGATTGACAGAAGAAAATTGTCTAAGTTGAAGATGTGATTTCTAAACATTGGTTAAAGTTTCTTCTTAAATTAAATGTTTTTCTCTTTTTTTCCCCACAACTCTTTTGCTATTTGTCTCTGAAATGTTTCAGAACCACCTCATATACAATTAAACTTCTATTCAACCCAAACAGATACAACCCTAGACCCATCTCATTTCAAACTGAATCTGGTTATATAACTTTTAATTATTTATTTAAAGTTGGATTATATCCTCATCTTCATGGTCATTTTCCCAGGGTTAAACGCTTGCGCCCTTTACCCTTCTTCAGGAATATTGATCTGGATCACCTTCTGTGAACTTTAATCTCAACCATTTAGTTAACATATTGGTTATTCTATTGCTCCAGAATGTACTTGTCACATACTACCAGGCTTTGTTTTTACAAGAGTCAGATAAGACCCAAGATGGTGTATTGCTACCATATCTAGATTGGTGTAGCTCGATTTTCACTTTCCAGCCTTGATCACATTCAAATTCATATATGGAGGGGGATTTAGTTTCCATTCTACAACCTCTTTCCCATAGAGGCAACATCATTGAACCTGTCCTTACTCTATGGCAATTTCCATGGCAAATGTCCATATGGGCTCCATTCTTTAGATCTACCAGTTCAGACATTTCCCTGCTACTTCCATGGAGTCAAATCAACCTCATTTCTCCCATATTCCAAATGTATTTATTTTCCTAATAACTGCTGCCTTATGAAGCAGATCTATGCATTCCTGCTTCCCCAAACATTACAATTTTAGCCTCTTCAAGTCAATAGCCAGTCACTATCCTCCTCAAGCTTCATTTCCTTTCACCTACTCTTTCATTCATATCACACTTCATTCTTCATAATCATTTTAATAGTAACCCTTTATTCTGATTGGCTCTTGAGCCTTGTATCTGTTGAAATTTATTTTCTTTCTTTTTATGCACCATGTCTCTTCAGGGTGTAAGTGATCATGGCCCTCCACTTCCCTCTATTCCTTTTAGCTCTCAATAAGTTTTGTCCCTTTGCTACTTCCACCAGGCACTGTTCTGTTATCCACTTGCTTAAGCCCGCTAGGTATGTCATACATTACTTTTTCTTGTCCCTCTTTCCTTCTTTTCAACCTGTGAGTATCAGATTCTCCAAGCTCTCCTTTCTCATTACATATCCAAGAAATTTCAGCTACCTCTTCCTGATGTTAAGTATAAGCTTTCTCCTTGTTTGCATCCTTTCCAAAACCTCATTGTTGCACAAGTGCTCAGTCTATGATATCCTTAGCATCCTTCTGTAGAATCATACCTCTGCTGCCTCAAGTCTCTTCTTCATCTTTGAGGAGATCATCCAACATTTGCTGCTGTAAAGGAGGACAGTACTCTTTTCTTTGTTACTAAAGAAATTTTCCTGTCTCTTAATATTCTGCTTAGCTTTTGGAATGCATCTTTGGCCATTCCAATGTATATTCGGATCTCGGCATCGCATTTGCCATCGTCTGTCAAAACACTTCCCAGATATTTAAATTTCCGCACCTGCTTGATTTTAGTATCCCCAACCTATAAATCGCATTTCAGGCTCATCCTTTTGCTGATGACCATGCATTCTGTCTTCTTGCAGTTTATTATAAAAAATTAATTCAAATTGCATTAATATCTGACTTACGATTCTTTAAAAAAATATCCGCTATATATAATGAAACAATTTCAAATAAGTTAATGTCATAAATTAATTAACATCTTTTAAGCAAAAAACTGATGAGCAGATGTCATCTCTGTGAAACTCAGAGTAGGGGTGATATATTTTTTGTGAAATACAATTTTTGTTGTTGTTACTTACAAATATAAACAGAAGGTGTCCTTAAGTTGTGTACCTTAGTTTTAAAAGCAGCACTGGTGTATATTTTCTGAGGTAAGTTGTTTTTAATTATTGCATTTCAACTTTATTGTTTTTTATATGATGTTTTGGTTTTATCTTCTTCAATTTTCCTCCAAGTTACATGTGAGGAAAACAAAAGAATGTACTGGCTGGAATATTGTGATAAAAAACAATGAAATAGAAAACAGTCGTCCAAATCAGACATGAAAAACTTCTGAGCTGAAAGTTAATTAAACCCTTTCAAAATAAAGAATAACTGTTAAAATAACATCAATAAATCTATCACCTTTTCAGTTGAATAAAATACATGACTTCAAAGTTTATTCATTTTGTTAGGCATTTTTATGGTCATTATAAAGAAAATATAATTTAAGCATAAATATCGGTTATTTTTTTTTCAAAATTTTATCTTCATAATAAAAATATTTCTTCTCATTATTATTCTATGTACCATGCCACTTCAGGACATTGGTGATCATGGCTCTCTACAATTTCCTTTCTTTGTTAACTCTAAGTAAATTTTGTTTTTTTTGTTATGTCTTATAAACCCTGATGTGACATTTACATGAGCTCATTAGGTAGGTTATTTGCTCTTTTCCTGTCCCCATTGCCTTTGAACTGTCCTGTGAGTATCAAAGTTTCCAAGCCGACTTTCCTCATTATGCTTTAGAAATTTTCAGTTTTTCTTTCTGATGTTAAGTGTTAGTGTCCTTTTTGTTTCCATTTCCTCTAAAGATTTGTCATTGATCACATGTTCAGTCAGTGGTAGAATAATTTTTTTTGTTTTATGTCTTTTATTCATCTGTGAGGAGATTGTCCAGCATTCACTGCCATATTGGAGGACTGATATTACATTACAGTTCAGTAGTCTTTTCTTTGTTTCAAACAAAATTTTCCTGCTTTTAAATAATGCACTTAACTGCTATCAACAAACAAAACATATATCCATCCATTATGGAGCAAACCCTATCAATATAATTATCCAATATGTAAAAGTATAACACTTAATTCATACATTCTCTCTCTTTTTTTCTCCTTAGCTTTTTAATGTATTTGTTTAAATTTTTTTTATAATGTACTCAACGTATATTTGAAGAAAGGGGAAACATTTTTGTTGGGCTAAGCCATCTGAAATTACGTTTACAGAACAATCTGTAAAGAATAAACATGCAATAAAAAGCTTATACAGCTTGCACATTAACCCTTTTGCAACTGCAAGCTATTTATTTGAGATCGGATTGTGATAAGGAACATCTACATGTTTTTCTCACTTGTTCAAAACCCTGCCATTGAGCTTCGTGCAGAGATCTGAACAAAATTTGTTATTTAGTCTGAAAGCAAAGACCATATTTCATTGCATGAAATTTTAAGATCTTTTTTTATTGTTGTTGTTCAATAATACTCCAGACTCTTTTGTGTTTCTTCATATCATTGATGCTCAGAGGTCAGGTGCCATCTTGCAGACTTTCTACATTTTCTGAGAAGTTTTTACTCTTTTAGAATTTCCATTTAGTGCGTGTTCACTGCTCGAAGGCCTTGAGAGGCAGAGCAAAGGTCAAACTAGTGGAGACAGAAGAATCGACAGCACACCTGACCAGAATCATGATATTTTGAGTATTGTTGGGTTTGTGTCTGAAGACTGCTGCATTATTTTGGAAATATGTGTGAAGACCTAATGTTTGGTTTATATCATTTTTAGCTGAAAATTTCTATGCAAACTTACTTTTTCTGTTTTTTTTATTAAAGTAAACACTTGCAGAAAAATCTTTTCAAATCTACACAGGTTAGAAGGGGGGAGAAGAGCATTTTGGCAAAAGTAAAAATCTGTCAATTGAATGAACATTTTGACAAAATCTAATTTGTGTATGATTTGTTTAAGATCCATCTTGAATAACAATCTCCATAATAGTCATCTGAAAGGTAGAAGTGCATAGGGTGGGCTCATTAGCAAATGGGACAAGGTGATTCAACAATATTTGTGAGCCAAAGATGAAGAGTTCAAACCTTATGGGGGATTAGCAATCTCCATAATAGTCATCGGAAAGCTAGAAGAGTCGAGTTAACATTTATAATAATTAATGATTGGTTTGATTTTTTTTTTCCATGAATTTGTAATTAATTTTGTAACCAAGAGTTTTTTTTTTATTTTAATAAAAAATACATTTATTTGAACAAAAGAGTTTTCTCCCCTGTGAATATTGCTTTACACTGAATATTTTGTGAGCCAACAAATTCAAAATACTTTCAAAAAGCAATAAAAAAAAAAAAACATAAAAACCTGAACATATCCTATTTTATCCCAAGTGCTACTCTTTAGAAAATCCACTTTTTGGCTTTGAAATCACTTCCTATGATTGATCCAATTTTGAGATGGCCAGACACTTTGATATCACTGAACCATCTTGCTTCATAATCTAAGCTGGAATAAAATTCTCTGTTAGTAGCTGACTGTCAGCCATTTTATCTCAAACCTCATTTTTAAAGAAATGATTTACTGATAACAAGAGAGAATTGTTGTTTCTTGGTATTATTTTATTTATTTATTTGGTTTTCTTTTACAATTAAAAAGAATTTCCTCTCAGATTATCTTCTGATAAGGCTTGAATTTAAAGATTTATCCATTGTACCTAATAGCTTCTGGGAAAACATTAAACATTCCCCTACCAACAGTGAAATTCAAACCCAAGGAATCAGATTTACTTCAGAGATGAAAATAACAAAAGCAAAATATGGTTTTTCAGTTGGTGGAATCCAAGAATAATATCCAAAAAAAAAAAAAAATTAAATTAATTTTATCAGAAATGCTTTGTGTATTAAACTTCACTGAGGCACCAAAACAATCAATTTACATTTCATAAGAACAAATAATAGAAAGAAATTGATGCTAGTGTAGTGGTAAGTATTTCTGTTTTTGATTCACAAGAGAAATGTTTGATACATTACAGGGATGGGAAGAAGGTATAGGTACTTTTAGAATTTTAGTTTTTATATAGGAAAATAAAAATGTAGTATTTCATTGGATATTGTTAAAATGTTAAATATGGTTGTTATTAAAGGTTCAAAAATAGTCATTTTTTAGTTAATTCCAAAGTCAAAATAAAAAGCAGTATAAAATAAAATTTGGTTTTATCTAGAACCATGGAGCATAGTACCACATCAGAACCATGGAGCATAGTACTGCATCAGAACCATGCATACATCAGTTTCAATAGTATGTAGGTTACTACAAGATAGGACTGCTTGCCCTACAGCCAACCAGCTTGAATTCAGATTTCTCTATATTCCAGATTGGTTACCAACGAAGATTAAAGAACCTAGTCTACCCTGTTATTTTACTCATAGTTTTGGTGAGACAAGATGGATACAAGCCTTTCTTAAGGGGCATTAGTTGTGAATTCAAAATATTTGGATGGATTTTAAATTCTGCTTACCAATTTCTTTTCTGCATTTGTATCCATTATACTCTACCCAGACATTCAAGAACTGTGTTTGTTATGCCATGTCTCTTAACGAAGCAGGTAATTATATCTCTCTACAGATTCCTTTCTGTGAATTGACATGCATTCTTAGGAAAGATAGTGGAGTAGTTTCCCCATTTCATTCTCCATGATTTTGAATTCATAGTTTTCCTTCTCTTAGCCTGATTAATAGCCAAGGAGAGAGAGTTATTTAACCCAAATGGTGAAAAAGTGAATGCAATTGATTAGCCTGAAATTGGAACTTGATTCGCCAAGTTTTATTTCTGTGCTGATTGCCTTTATGCTACATGAACACTCTAAGTGGATTAAAAAAGAAAAAAACTTTCATTACAAATTTCAGATCATCAAGAATGAAATGTGTTTTTAGTGAATGGTGGGAAATATGATCTCAGAGTGAATGCTGCACAAACTGGATTTGTCTTGGACAAACAGAAAAAGAGGAATAAAGGCTTCGAAGATGTTCCCTTGAAAAGATAAAACATTAAAATTAACCTTAATTTACTCTCTTAAAACTTAATTTGTTTCTCGAGATGTTTTTCAGGAATCAAAAAAAGTTTGAATCATTCAAGTTTCACAGAATCAGTCAATATTTCAAGTTGTTTTTGAATTATGATTTAAGATGAAATAAAAGAAAAAAATGTTTACTGGAAATTAATTCCCAAGATTGGTAAGTGAAATTTATATTAAGATATGACTGAAATTATTTTATCCAAATTAGCACACACACAGATATATATATATATATAGAGAGAGAGAATGTAGTGCATGTGTGTGAATGTGGGAAAAGATGAAATTATTTTTGAAAACTGTGCTTTTAATTAAGAAATAAGTAATTAGTTGAGTCTTTGCTGTATATATGGATAGAAATGAACATAAAAAACAGCAAAATTATTTAATTCTTGAATATTGATTCTGAAGTGCTTTTGGGAATTACTTTATTCTGCTTTAATAGTTTCAGCTGAGAAAACAAATTGTCATCAAATGAATGATCTCTTCTCATAAATAACTGTTTAGTATCACAACAGTCAGCAAGATTTGTTCAAAGATATTGGACAAAAGCAATTCTTAGTTTTCATAATGATAACAAAATTAGTTATGTGGAATTCAGAGAAAAAGTAACTATTTCTATACTGCAAACTCTCCACTTATCAACTGCTGCTAGTCTGAGTTAAATAATCGCATTTATTTGTACCAAATTTTCCATTTTTTTAGGTTTAATTCAAGCAACTTTGCCAAAATTAACAAAATCCCATTTTTATTTGAACCAGTTACTTCAATTATTAATCTTTATTTTTAATTTGATTTGTTGTACCTATTTTTGTTTTATTTTCATCATAAGATTTGTTTTTATATTATTTATTTGTTAAGTAAACTAAAGATTGATTTTCTAATCAGAATCTTTCTTTTAGTTTTGATCATGATGTTTATTTTGTATTAAAATAGATAAAAACACAAATTGGCTTGATAAATAGTAACCAAAATGTAAAAAAATACAGCTGGAAGTTAAAGAATTTAAAAAAAGATGAACAACTTGAAGTGATTACAAACACTTGATGTGATATGGCATGAATTAAAAATGTAGTTCTCTGAGGAAATCAGAACGGCATTTACTGGCTTGCCTTTATAAGCTAATTGTCAAAGCACTATCCTGATTCGGGGAGGGGGGTCTTAAGGATAGTGAATATAAATTTTGATTTCATCTAAAGTGTATTCTTTATTTTTTGGGCCATGCTGCTTGCTTTATGGTTGCAGAATATAAAAATGACTTGAGAATTGGAATAAAACCATAAAAATAAAATAAATGCAAAAACTTAGTAAGAAAATGAATATTAATGACACTTAAGAATTTTGTACAAGAAGCTCATCAGATTTTATTCAGAGAGATTACTGAGAGAATGGCAGACTAGCAAGAAGAAAAGAAATTCTTTTATCATGCACTGATTAGATGACAGATTAAAATGAACAGGGTTCTCCTCTGCTCGATTCTCTTTCTTTGATTCTCTTTAATTCCTGATTCACATCTGATAAAAATGCAATTATATATTAAAGAATATTGTTACTTTGGCAATACCAAGTAAGCTTCCTGATAAAAATAGAAAAAGAACCTGATTAAAAATTCTTTCATGATAGGCCATGATCTGACTTTTGTCTGGCTAGCCATTTCATCTCTCTAAATAATAACAAAAGAAGACATGTTTAATATTCTTAGAATTCTGTCTGCCTTTCCATTTTATCATGGATGATATAAAAATTTAAAAGCAATAAAAATAAAACCTGCAAAAAAAAAAACATTGCAAAAAAAAACAAAAAAAAAACTAAAAACAAAAACGTTGCTTCTTCCGGGTTATCTGTTAAATATTTTTCCATCTCTTTATGTTACCTTGAAGTTTTTTTTTAATCTTGTATCCTAATTAGTGTAATCTTATCATTGTACAGACTAAAAAGAACAAAAGGTTAAATCTTTCATATATAAAATTATTATTTATTCACTGCCAGACTTTGTCAGTTAATATCAGTAAGTGGGTATGTGGCTTTGGGTGTTTTCTCCAAACATGGATTTCTTCATATTTTGAGGATATAAGAGTCTTTTCCCTCTCAGATAGGGCAATTATATATCTTCCTGTCATCTGGTTACCCCATGTCTGCACATTCTAAGCACAGCTAGGTTGTCATTGACTACCTGTTTACAAGGTGTGAACAGCCACAGACATCCAGTTAGGCACAAATCTTCACCTGGTGACTAGAAAGTGACCTTTCAGGTTACCCTGTTGATGCAAATGACTTATCTGATATAGCACTCAAGTGTAACACTAATTGCAAAGTCTATTTTGCTATAATCTGGGGTAAGCACAGAGCATATGGGGGTCATCACTTCTTTTAGATCCTGTATTGATATTAAATTTGATTCAAACTGCTAACTATGCTGACTCTTACCAAGGACTGAACTCACCATCCTTGGCTAACAAATTAGACTCTTACTCCTCACCTTATATCCCTTACTGCTAAAGTGTATTTAGCCATTAGGCAGTATATAAGTTTTTTGAAATTTCTCCTCAGAGAACATTTTTTATTGTTTGGTGAGGTGCTGTCACTCTGTTGATTGTACAAAATCCTGTTTTAACTCAAAGCATCTCTAGTATTTCCTGGTATGAATCACATTCTGTTTGAGATATGCTGGACTGAAACATGCTGACTTTGTTTCCTCTTCACATTTGCCTGCCAGGAAATGTTGTATTATTCTGGATTTAAAGTTCTTGTTTTGTGGGGATCAAAATAACCAGAGGCATTTCTTTTTGATTCAGAAATTCTTTAATAACTCCAAATATGTTTCAAAATAAATAAAAGAGGCACTCCTTTTATATATGAATATATGATGACTGACAATTCATCAGCTAAATCTGAGATAGGATCAAAGAAAGGAGAGGAGAGTGCTTTCAAGTCAGTTATTCAATTAGAAACTTTGATCCCCAAATAGAAAGTGTCCAAAAGAAGCACTTTCTTTTTAAAATCGTGTTTTTTTTCATACTTTCTTTTTTTCTTTGACCTTTCTTTCTTTCTTGACTTGTATCACAAAATTCACAGGTTCATAGGAAATCTTTAACTTTCTTTCATTCATCATATTTGTCTAAAAAATAATAGGTTCAAATGAAATTAGTTTTTTTCATTAATGTTGAGAGAAGGAGGAATATGATTTAGGATATTATTTACCTTATTCAGACTATTGTCCTCATCCTTGTCGCCATATTTATTACGTTTTGGCCATTGTACACTCCAGCCTTCTTTAGGTGGTTGGAATGTCGAACTGAACCCTTTATTTCGCTCACTGGGGTAGACTGTTCTAGTTCCATGTTTAATGGATGTCAGTTATCAGTTATCTCCTGTTAATTTCCTTCAAATTTCAACACCTTTACATATATATGGCGTGGTGGGGTGACAACCTCAAGGCGGTGTAATGGTTAACAAGCTTGTCTCACTAGGACAATTATGACAGTGTAGTGAATTCAATCGTCACTGGGTGCCCCATACTTTTGGCCTTGTGCCACATCTAAGCTACACTTGGAAAATGTCTATATATGGGGTGAGGGATGTCTCACATTCCAACCTGAAGACTTCTACCAGATAGAGGAGAAACACGTTATCTGGTCAGCTTTTCCACTTCTGCACATCTACTGCATGAAATGCTGACATGAAAACAAATTTTTACTACTTTACTTAAAAACTGAAAACTAAAAAGAATAAATAAAAATAAATAAGCAAAAACAAGTAAAATAAATAATAATAATAAACAATAAACAAATTAACAAACCACTCTGCCAAAATAACCATTAGAATAGACTACACACAATTCACCACTAACCTGTATATGTAAACAGTCGAAATAACGCAATACATGTGGCCTGATGATTGTGTTTAGCCTGACATAGTCTTTCACCACTGAATGTTGACTGTAATGTTCACGTTTTTATGTATATATATATATATATATATATATATATATATATATATATATATATATATATATCTGTGTGTGTTCGGGGAGGGGATTACTACAACACATATGAAGCGGGTGCAGAACAGCTCTGACAGACAGGCGCTATCGGTGGCTTCAGGATAAGGTTTTAGAGGTGATAGCACTCATTATTGCTGAAGCTTTGCAGAGCAATAAACTCATTCCAGAAAGAAGAGCTATCTGTTTTTCATTAAAGCAGGTGCAAAGCTGAGTAAGAAGGTTGCAGGATCCTATTCACTGTTATCGTCTGTGTCAGATTGGCAAATGCGAGTTGATCTCGGGAAACAATTGAAATTCCCAACACATATATCGTCCTCCAAACTCCGTCCAGATATAATCGTTTATTCGGACACCACAAAACAGATTATTTTGCTGGAGTTAACTGTCCCACGGGAGGATCATATGCAAGAGGCATTTGAGAGAAAGTACAGTAAATATGAAGGACTCTTAAATGATTGCAGAACTAGAGGATGGCACACTCATTGTTTCCCTGTCGAGATAGGCTGTAGGGGGTTCGCCGGATGGTCAATGATACGAGCCCTTACCAGCCTAGGTATAACTGGACAAAAAAGAAGGCGGGCGATTCAAATGATCCTGGAGTCCGTCGAAAAGGCCACCAGGTGGTTGTGGATAAATAGGGCTAATGAGTGGCCCAAAACTACAAAAAAAAAATAACGTTCCCAATGCAGATATACATATGTCATAAATGCCATCACTAAATACTTTTAAGGCTGATTAGTATATGTATGTGAAATTTGTGTATATAGAGAACGAGAAACTTGCGAGAATCAATTTTTCGATTTGCATTCAGTCTCATATTCAATGACTTCATTTTTGCATCTTACTGGTCTTCCGAGTAGACTTATTTTATTACAAAAACATTCTTACAAGTAATCTTTCCTTTTCTTTAAACAGAATTTTAATTTTTTTTTTTTTTCGGTTTCCTTCATAGATAATTTTTTTTTTTTTTTTTTTAGGAGTAACTTATTTTAGCTAAATTTACACACTATTTTTTCTTTTAACTATTATTTGACATGTAAATATCTTGATCATTTATTTTGAGAAATTTTTGTTATATTATTTCTCTTAGTTTTTAAACGAATTCTTTCCGTTAAGGATAATTTTTTTTTTTTTTGTGTGTGTGTGGGGGGGGGTAACTTATTTTATCTAAAATTTACATGTGCATTTTTTTTTTAAGTAGTATTTAACATGTAAATAACTTGATTAATTTATTTTTAAGCGATTTTTGTTAAATGTTTTTCTCTTAGCTTTTAAAGTTGTAAATAGTCAAAGTCATTTTAATCACTCTATTGTAAACTTTTTATTAAGTGTAGTTTAGAAAAGAAAATAAGAATAAAAAAGAAAAGAAAGACCAAACAAATAAGTTATTTTATAGAAGTTAAAAGGGGAGGTTTTCTTCTATTCTTCCAAAAAAACACCCTATCTTGGCCGCATGTAAGAAGACCAATACAGCCATGCATACCTAATTTATAACTTCGAATAGCCCAAGTGAAGTCTTGATTGGTTGTTGTTTATTGGGGCAACTTATATAATGCACGTCCTAAAGCTAGTGGCAGATTTTGTTCTAGGTGCGGGCTGAATACTGATCATATTCGGTCGGGTCACCCATCGAAGAAGTCTGTTGTTTATTTAGACCCAAAACTTCAAGTGACATGGAAGCAACAACTGACGACGCATCTAGATTTGGCATTTAAAGGTGTATTTTAATAATGTATATATATATATATATATATATATATATATATATATATGTGGGTGTGTATATTATGCATATATTTATGACAAAATAAAAAACAAATAAGAAATGTTTATCAATCTAACATGTTTCACTATTGTTAAAGCTTCATCAGAGAATGATATATGGAGAAAAAGAAGAATTTATTTTTGTGTTGCTTGATTTTCTTTGATTAATCAGGTTTCACATGCATATGACTTGTTAAACAAGCACTAGTATTATTAATGGCATTCTAAATTCAAAGGGAGATTGTGCATCTTTTCAAAGTTCTAAGAAATTAATAGATTCCAAGCATGACTGGAAAACTGTAAATATTGCTTTCTATATGTAAGTGTACAATAATAAAAAATCGGCAACCTAGACACCATCAACAACACAACATTGATAATTTAACACTATCAACAACATTTTTTGTAAAAAAATTAGTTATCCCTAATACTAGAATCTTTAGTACCGTGTCCAAGACAATCGGAGATATAATGAGGAAGAAAAATAAATCCAATACAAATGCTAGTATTTATCAAATAAATTGCTTACAATGTAAAAGCTCTTATATCAGTAAAGCATCTTGAAATCTAAAAGCCAATATCCATCTCAAACTTTTGAAAATCATAGAAGTGTAAAACAGGTGAGCTTACTTGAAATAAAAAACTTCTATATTTTCCTATATATATATATATATATATATATATATATATTCAAGTATGGGATTGATGTATATGGAATAAATTCCAATAACCAAAGATACTATTCTTAAAAGAGTGCTCAATACAGAATAGAGCAGATATAATATATTCGAAAATTATAGCATAAATATGTTATAAAATCACTACAAAAATAGCCATTTTGTTTCAACACTTCTGGTGTCTTATCAAGTGATGGTGTTGAAAACTCTTTATTCTACATTCAATATATATATATACAGGATGTTCTGAAGGGGTTTTGGTATGACATGTTTCCCAAAATCTGACCAAAGATCAGATTTTTAGAAATATCTCCTTGGTGGGGCTGATAACTTTTCAACACTTCATTGTGTCTGTACAAATGCTCTTGAGGACTTCAGTTTGTCATGTGTATACTCACTAACAGGAAATTAAATTTATTTAAACATCCTTTAAAAAATAAAAAAAAACATGTGAACAAATTAATTAAAAAAATGAATTCATCAATGTCTCTCCTTCTGATGTGTGTCTGTCTGTAAAAACCATCGGTGAATGCATGTATTGCAGAGAGGATTTACTGGGTACTTGAAAATGAGGTAATGGAAAAAAGTAAAAAGAAAAAAATATTGATTCCATTTTCCAAAATGTCCCAATTTATTCTTGTTAATATCTTTCAGTCAATGCACACTATATTGTTGCTTCCCCCACCCCTGAAAATGAATGACAGCTTCATCATTTGCTGTTTCCATTTGGTGGGCAGGGGGCATGTCAGATGTTGGCAAGTGGTGGGAACAGAACCTCTTCCCCATAACTTACATGTCCAGCCTTTAACTCTTTTGATATTTTTCCCCATTGTCTCTCTTTTCTTTCTTTTGTTACACTAGTGCAACAGCAGTTGTTAAAAACTTGCAAAAGTACAGTCTGTCTCCTCTACTTATTTGGCTTTCTGTACTGGTGGGGGAGGCAGGAGACTGGCAGGGGTGGAGCACTTGGCGTTGACAGCCTCTGTTGCTGACAGATACAATTGGTCTCAATGAGAAATCCACTGTGGTCATTTCAGACTGCAGAGTTATCTGCTCCCAGGCCCCACCTCCTCGGATGGATGGGTGGGGCATTGGAATAATAGTCTGGTCAGCGCTGATGGACAGAAACCAGATTGTTTTCTTAGCATTGTTCTGTGACTTGCTCATGCACCTGAACCACCCACTTCCCTTAAAATATTTCCCTTTCTCCATTCCTACAGAATTATCTTGAAGAATTCTCATCGTATTGAAGGCTTCTGCTGTAAGAGTGGGGGGGAGGGGCATTGGCAGTGTTGTCAAGTCGGTGCCGCTCAGCAGTCTGATGGAATGGATTTCTGTTCTTCTATCACTTAAGTTCAGGTGCTGCTTTGCTGTTAATTGAGCTGGGCATTTTCAAGAAGAATGAATGTTCGAGACAAACTACTACATGATCTGTAGAACTTAATCATTGTCTTTTTAAACACTAGTGAAGAAGAAACCGTTTCCAACTGATATTTTTTTTTTATTACAACTTTTTAAGTACTTCATCTTTTATATGCAGCTTCCCTTCCTGAATATGGGTGATTATGGCTTTTCACATCTTCCTGTCTCTTGTAGCTGTTAGTAACATTTTAAACTTTACCATTTTTCTTTGTCCCCACTCTGCCATCCATTCAGTTAAACTTCTTAGGCAAGTGACTCACTCTTCCCCTCTGTGCCTCCAGCCTTAAGATGTCCAGTGAGTGTTAAGTTCACCAATTTGATATTTTTCCTTTTTATGCATCTCAGAAATTCCAACTGTCTTTTTACTATTTTGAAGTATTAGGTTGGTGCAAAAATAATGTCGTTTTCTCACATATGTTACTATGTGAGAAAACGACATTATTTTTGCACCAACCTAATACAAAGGTTTTCATTTGCCATTTTACTTGGTGTTATAAAATTTTATGACAGAATAAAATTGTCGAATTGCCTGAGTATGAAAGGAAAACAACTTTTTTTCTTCTTTACTCTGCCATGCTGCATGTTTTGTTGTTTTGTTACTCTTGCTACTTTACTATCCTTCTTTGTTTTTCTCCTGTTATTCATTGACTAATATATATATATATATATATATATATATATATATATATATATATATATATATATATAATGAGGAAAGAGGGCTTGACAAATACAATACTCAAAGACATGTTGAAGAGGAGTCAGTAAGTGAATAACAATGTGTTTGAGTGAATGAGTTACATTTTACCCCTACTTATCTTTAACATGTCCTCTGAATGTTAAAATCTTCAAGCCTTCTTTCCTTGTTCTGTATCCCAGATCTTGCAGCAATTTTTTCCTTGTAGGTTTTATTTTTCTTCAAAATTCTTCATGGTCCACATGCTTTTTCCAAGGCATTCTCAGCATTTGTTGGAAGAATCACATTTCTGAGACTTCAAGTTTCTTCTTCATCTTTAAGGAAATTGTCCAGCATCCACTGCCATATAGGAGGATAGATATGACATAGCAGTTCACTCTTCTTTTCTTTGTTTCTAATTAAACATTCCTAATATATGGCTTAGAAATAATGCTGAGCCGATTTAAACTTTATAAAACTGTGATCTTCATTTAACTGGTGTTGGCATTTTGATAATGAGAAATTCTGAAATAAATTTATTTTTTAGAGTTTAGATTACAAAAGATTTAGAATGAGAAATTATGAAGAATTTTCTACTTTTAGCATTTGTAAATGTTTCTAAAACCAGTGGTCTTTATTGTGTTTGGCAAAAGTTGATCTTCTACTGAGTCTTTACTTCTGCTGGTTGTGTGGGTAGTGAAATGGTTAGCCATACAGAAAGTGGAATCAGTGTGATGAGTTCAAACCAGCTGAGTCAGTTGTATTCACTTTAACACTAATACCTTTTGGAAAGGCATGAATTCCCCTGAGCTATGGGTTAAATGGTAAACAGGGTTCCCTAGTATTGGATGACAACTAACCATAGATAAGAAAAATTCTGAATTGCAAATCATAAGAGAAGATAACTGGAAGCCATGTCACTATATTTTCTTAATGTCATAGGAATTTACAAAAATATCCATGATCGCTTAGATACTGAAGTGATTAGGTATAGTTTTAGGCATGTTTCATGCAAATCACTAGAAAAATTAGCAACAATTTAAAAATTTTTTTTCAGAATTATGATTTGCAAAGAGAAATAGGAATGCCATTAAATATATAATTGGTGGAATTTTAACGGTTGGATTTCTATCAATTAGGCATCCTAGACCCAAAATCACATTTATAAAATTGTAAAATTAAAACAAGAAATAATCTGAGAAGAAAATGTATAATGTCCAGAAAAGTATGCTTATTGAAATTTTCTTCTTTAATATAACAAAGATATTTTTATAAATTTATGAATAAAAATATTTTTTAATTATTAAATAATAAATATTGCATTGTAGTTGGTTCTCATATTTTTATAATGTTGTAACTATAAAATTAGTCTTGTAAATAATCCAATGACTAAATATTGTAACATTTTTTTTATTAAAATTATAATTTATTAAAAATAGCTTTTTAGAACAATAAACATTGTCAACAGAGTATAAGGTAATAGCCATGTAAAGGGAAAAAAAATATCATCTCAACACACTTTTTTTTTTTTTTTTTTGCAGGTACATAGGTTAAACTTTACCAAAGTTTTCCTTCTTTTTTCAATAAAATATTTCTGGATCCATTTGTTTTTGCTGCAGATGTCAAATTGTATTTTTGCGTCTCCTCTTTTAATGCAGTGTGGAGTTGTTCATTTGATAGATCATTCATCACACATCCATTCAATTTATTTTTGTCCTCAAGGCTGTCAAGAATAATTTAGAATCTAACCCAAAAAAAAAAGTATATTTCTATAATTTTTATCAAGGTCATAAAGGTAATTTGGGAATTTTGCATATTTCTCCAAATAAAATAACTTGTATTTCTTTTCTGCTACATTGATTAATTTCTTATTTTTCATTTTTGTTTGTTTTTATCATATATATATTTCACCAGCCGTAAGATACAAGATAAATATATAAGTTCTAATCTTATAAGTTCTAAAGAATTCTTGGCTTTACTCATTTAATTAGTCCAGGAAATTCTGAAACAGAAAATCCCCTGACTAATGAGGGTGTCAAGGACTAAAGTGTACACTTTCATCCTTTTCATGAAAGCCATAAACATCAAACTCATTCTTAAAAAAAGAAAAACTTTGTAAAATTTTCAGTGCTAATAAAATGGTTATTTTATCACCACTACAAATTAATCTGCTGATCAAACAACAAAAATTTATTCATTTTTGACTTTGAGTTAATTAAATCAGAGAGAGATGGATCTTTACAAATGAGATGTTTCCATATTAAACATCCTTGAAATAGAATAGCTAAATTTACTATACTTTGTTATTGTATAATTGCTACATCTGAGTCCTTCATTGTATATTTGTGCTTAGTTGTTATAGGTTTTTTAAGTATACACAAAGGAACTAAATTGCAGTACACGTTAAACTTGAAATAGGAAACTCAGTTGATTTTGTAAATGTTAAGAATTTTATTGCCAAATAGAAGTTATCACTTGTTGGAATTTTGGGGTGTGTGTCTCTTCATGTAATTCTGACTGCCCTCTTTTATACGGTATATATACTTTGTTTAGTTTTGTATTTTTAACACTACCCCAATCCAAATTTCTATATTTAGATAAAGATTAACAAATGAATCTCAAAACTTTTCATGGCTTTCTTATGTAAATACTTACATCCAAGGCAAATACTGCCTAATTGAATTGACAACTTCAGCTATTACTTGGATTTGAATATTCCATTTTAAATTATAATCAGTCAGCATCCATGAGAAATTTTGCATACCTTGATCTTTGAATAACTTTTTGATCATAAAATCTTTCAATTTTTGTGTATGTTGTACGATGATTGAGGCGATTGTTGCTTGTTGATTTGAAGAAAAGGCAACATACATACATAGATAGATAGACAGATAGATATGATGTTACTGGTCTACCAGGGCCATAGCAGACAGGGGTAGGGTCTTGGCTCCCCCAAATTTTTACCAATTGTAGTATTTTTTACATGATTTTACTTTAACAATATACAGTAAATAAAGAAAAACAAGAAAGAAAGAAAAAAAAATAAAAAAGAAAAGAATAATATGACTTTTATAAAATCCCGAGGAAAGAATTCTTCTTTAAAGTTGTACGATGATGGTCATTTCCTTTTATTATGCGGGTGCATTTTGATTTTAATTTGGAATTGTGGTGAGTCCAGTAAAATAAAATATAAAAATAAAAATAGTACAAACAAATAGAAAAGAAATCAAATTAAAACAAAGCATCTTGCTTTCCCTTAAGATTCTTATCTCTTTTTCTATATTTCACTCTCTTTCTCTCTATATATTTCTTTCTCAAATAAAAAGAGGAAGAAGACAAAAAGACTAACTCTAGCCAAAAAACACCAGATGTTGATGGTCCAGCAGCTAAATAATTTGTGGCAAAAACCTATGAAAAACAAAGTAGGATCCAGGCATAACTTGTGCTATATAAAATAAAATAATTTTTTGAATATTTGCCTCTGCTACAAACATGTCTTCTATTATAAATAATGCCAAAATAACTTCAACTTTATTGCTTGGATTTGGATATTTCAGTTTACATTTTCATCAGTCAGTACTCTGAGAAGTTTTGTTTGAATTAATTTTTGACCAAAACACTTCGGAAGTTCATCTGCCATTTCCAAAGAATGAAAATGCAGGTATATTTTGTATTATGCAAATTGAGTGAAAGTTTAATAGCCGCAAACCTACATTAATAGGAGGATAAATGTTCATTCATTATGATAAAAAATAATGCTATAAATCAAGTAACATTAAAAGTGGTTTGTATCATTTGCAAACATTAGTACTTTGAAGTATATTTTTAGGACTGAAAAATGCATGTCACTAAAATAATTATTAGTGATGGGATGATATCAATATTTTTACCGATTCCAATACAATTCCCGATACTGTTCTAAATTTCTGATTCTGATACGATTACCAAATCCTACAATGATTAAAATTAATTATTTTCAGGCTCTACAGTTGGTTTGGAAAACTTAATGAACAAAATACATTTCTTAATAAAACATTTAGTAGAAAAATGAATATAAAAGCTTATGAAATAAAGTTAGATATCTTTATTGTTTTAAATATTGGGTAAGAGTTTAAACAATAATAAGAACAATTTCTTTACAAAAGTCACTTAAGTATGTTGCTACAGTTGACATAATTCTTTACTTTAGTTATCATCAGAAATCTTTAAAAAAATCTTCCAAACTACATTTTTCTGTTTGGCATTGGATCCATTTGCCATAATTGGGGTCTGAAAATAATAAACATTGGTTAAAATTTAAATTTTTCACAGATAATAAATGTTTCTAGTTTTCTAATGTGTACAATTTGTAAAGATTCAACTAGTACTGGTTTGCTATTAATTGTAAAAAAAGAAAACGTCTATTTTTTGTCCACCTTTTAAGTTTTAGCAAGCAAAGGCACCTTCTAAATATTATAGAATCTACTTAAAAGTTATATGTGGCATTTTTCAATTAATGGAACAAATTTAGGAGTGAAAATTCAATTTCAGAATGCACTTCAGAAATAAAAGGAACCTTTATATAATCGGAGGCACGGTGGAGTAATGGATAGCAGCTTGGACTGAGGAATCAGAGAGCTGAGTTCGAATTCTAGTTGAATCCATTACATTCACTTATTGGGAAAGATGTGAATCCTCTTCTTCTCCCTCCAGTTATGGGTAAATAACAGGACAGACTAGGTTCTATAGCCTTGGATGACAACCGGTCTAGGAGAAGGACAACTCTGAATTCAAAACCTGTGGAAGGTCATTTGGGGACCTTGTGGCACTTAGTGTACCAAGTCTCTGTATTTGTCCCTTCAAAAAGTGTGGATGGTTCTGCACAAAACCTTCACCACTATAATCAAATTTTATGTGCTGGTGTTGTGCTGTCAGTTTCATAGAAACTGAACCACTTGACCCTCATATGTTGAATTCGATGGGAGTGTTGAGTATATATATATATATATATATATATATAATACAAGTAGACATACCCACTAATTCCTGGGAAAGTGGATGTCATCCCCAGTTCCCATTCTCAATTCAAAGTTAGTAACATTGAAAAGAGCTTTTGTGCATTCACAGAGAATATATCCCTTATGAGGGCAAGTGTTAAAATAAATTTATAATAGATGTACAAACAGATTGACATATAGTTTCACAATAGACCTGAAAATAGACTTATACAGAGATTTACAAATAGAATAACATACAGATAAAGAAAAGATTTACAACACTGACAAATAGTTACAGTTAAATCATAAACACCTGATGATTTTTAAGTTTGCAGTGCCTCTTGATAAACAGCATTTTTAGTCTTTCTCTGTGAGGTATAAATAAACAAATAATTGGGACTACCGACTCTTGAACGTTCTGCATACAGCTGGTTATGGGAGAAAACTAGTTCTGCAAGGTTAGCACAATGAAGGACTGCCCCTGAACTTTGTTAATGCTATATGCGAAACTCATTTTTGCCAGGAATTGCAGCCACTTGAACTGGAAAGACATATCTGGGGGAATAAGTGAAATTTTAAGAATAAATACAGCCTAACCACTTGCTTTGTGAGTTAGAATCATTGCCTCCAAGACTGTTGGCATCATCTTCTTAATTGTAATCATGTGATATTACAAAGTTTGGTGAACCCTGTTTTTTTAGCAGCATCTCTAGTGCTCCAGTCTTGAGGTGCAAATTGTGAGGTGGGAGAGCTGCTGGTGTTAGGCTATTCAAAAATTTAACTGGATAATTCACAACTTCATCAGCTTCTATTACTCTTTCAATCAAACTATTCCAGAAGTTTGATGTTCAAATCATCAACTGCCACATTCTTTGGAGCTAAAATGGAACAGGTTCTCAGCCAGTTGTGGTCTATAAACTGATTGTTCAGGTTAGAAAACAATGTAGTCATTAGTTCCTTTAAATCAATACTATATGTCCAAAAAAGAAATTGACCTGGCCACCCTGCTCGCTAACCAAAGTTGCCCATTTGCCAATATTAGTTGCTTAGAAAAAGTACCAGCTTCTTTTATCAACACTGAGCTGCACTTTTATGTTGGTTTTTAGTTTCAGCGTTTTTACATTGCTCCACAGGTAGGAAGACTTTATACTGGCATTTACCAAAGTCTTTGTATCAAATCTTTACATTTACTGACTATTCCATGATCTTGCTGCATTATAATTCACCTGTAATCAATATCATTTTTAAAGTTTCAGTGTATTTTGTTTACCTGTTAAAATTAAACAAATTATAAATTTATAAAAAAAATTATAAATAACCAAAAAACATTTCTCCTTGTATTAGTTTCAGAATTTTTGGCACATCAGATATCATAATAAAAGAACCTGACTGATACTAAAAGCAGGAAGAACAAGATCACTTAGTTCCAAAGACAGAGTTAGTTGAGTAATAAAACAACTAACAAGATATGTTGAATGCTATACAGAAGGAATAAAGGATGTAAGACTGCAAAACAGAGAAGGCAGGAAATAGAAATATTCAACAGGAAAGTGAAAATGGAAAGTGACAAAAAAAATGTCTATGATCAATTCAGAAGATAAGGAAATTACCAATTAAATGGCACTAATATGTGTGAAGAGGACATCTGAAAAAGAGAAATCAAATCACAACAGGAAATGTTTGTGGAGCAGGAAACAGTCATGTAAGAAACAAATAGAGTAAACAGTCCCAGAAGAAATACAAATGTATACATAATTGGTTTGGAACAGTACCTCTCTGAGAATTGTACAAATGACTTGATATCAACCAAAAAAAACTCAGTCGATGTGACTGTGCCAAAGAATCACAGGCTTGGAATGTAGTTGGATCCTTTGTATGAGAAAGTTGCAGATTCTGACACTGATAGTAGTGTCTATGATCCTTTGTATATTTGGATCAATTGCAAAAAAGAAATAATGATAATTAGCAATGTGTTTAGTTGAGCTTGAGATCAAAACAAGAAATGAAATATTACTTACTCTTGTAATCTGCAAAAAGACTGAAAATAAATGCTGCAGATTTAAAGTCACTTGATATCCTGTAATAATTATCACATACAATCATAATCATAAACATAATTATAATCATATCTGTTATGGTAATTTACCCACTCATGCATGGACTCTCCCAGCTATAAATAGGAGCAGGTACTGCCTTTTGGGGAGGGAAGTTTCCAGTAGTCAGCTCTGACAGTCAGAACAAACATTCTTGCTGTAACACTCATTTGCTTATGTTTGTATTACTTTTTTTCTGTTTTAACTCAATTCCTCTCTTTATGTCTTTATTTCTGGCCCTAACAAGGCCACAACAATATCACATAATAAAAAACACCAAAAAAAAAAAACAATCAAAAAGCATGCCAATCATATGCATGTTGAAAACTAAGATTGTCCATTATCTAATGACTCTGTTTTGTATTCACTATTTGTCTGTATCTTCTCATTCTTTCCTTAATCATTTCTAATCTTAAGATTACCATCCATATTTTTATCTAACTATATAAAAATGGCTGAGTTTCATATGCAACAATGGAAAAAATGCAGTAATATTTCCGATTGCATCCTCCCTTTTATTATACTTTTGTTCTATCTTGCCATAAAATATATATTTTCCATACCCATTTTCCTTAATGTTTAACTCATTGTTTCTCTTGATATCCACCCAACAAGTCTATCTCTTTATATCTTCCTTTCATTTCTATGCCTTCTTCAACACTGTATATATAATCAGTTTAAGCTGGATGTTGACCTCAATGTCCACTTTTATATTTATATATATATATATATATATATATATATATATATATATATATATGTACACATACCACTTTATTTATCTTTTTCTTTCACCTGGTTTTCTTTTTACTTATTCTATATTTTTCACACTTTCAATTCTTCTTTAGCTTTTCTCTCTCCTCATATTTCCCAATTCTTTTCTCAGGTTTCTCAATCAGAGTGTAACTGGTTGTACTGCAGATACGACATTCTGATCCAAGATAGAATTGGCAGGGACAGAAACAAACAAAATAATAGTATAGATAATATATAATAACATAATAATTATATAATAATTTATAATAATATAATCAGAATTATTCTATAGCGAATAATAATAATAATAATAGTGATGGAATTATTTGCTTATCTCCACATACTGTTGCACAGTTCCAAAACATTCATGTTTTCAATGGAAATCTAAAGAGATTGCATCAATGAAACAAATCTGCAAAGCATTGACCACCTGCATCCGACTTAATTGAGCCAAATCAGAATTAGACATCAGTGTGTGTGTGTGTGGATAGATACAAAAAAATGTAAGAATGAGGGTAAAAAAAAAAAACAAAAAAAACATGAGTTTTGATCGAAAATAAGTGAGAAAACAAAAAAGAGTTAAGAAATTTATCAAACAGTTTTTTTTTTCTCACCCCAATTCTATTGATGTAACAACACTGCCTCATTTTTTTTTTTTTTTTTTTTTTACTTGCCATATTTCAGGCTTTCATGAGAACTACTTTTTGGGGTTTTTTGTATGCCAACAATTGAATATTTCAGTCTGTTTCTGCTTTTCATCAAATATTCTAACATTCTAATATTTGGATGAAACCCAGCATCTCTGTAAAACTCTCAGGTCACTGATTCCACACCCACTGGTGATAATGTAAAATTCTGCTTTTTATATGTCTCAGTTCCAACCAAATATTAGGGTGGTGCAAAAATAATGTCGTTTTCTCACATATGTTACTATGTGAGAAAACGACATTATTTTTGCACCAACCTAATATATCTTTTCATAAAGGGCCATAACTCATTGTAATACTCTCGTTTACTACTTCAACTAAAAGCCACTTTGCTTTTAAATATGGCTCTGCTTATTCAATACTTTTAATAGCATCAGATTATTGGCATTCCTTTCAGTTAATATTTTAATTTTAAACTCTATCCTTAGGTAAAGTGTTTCTCACTTGAGAATGCAAATGATTCTCTGACATGTTTTTCTTGTTAGTTGATGAAAAATATGTGTATCATTTCTATTCGTTTGTAACAGGTTTGCCTCAAAAAGGCAGGAATCAGACTTGCTACCTGCCGCACTTTACAAAACTTCCTGATTTTCTTTACAACCATTTTTCATTATTTTTACACTTAATACACACGCACACACACAAATTCCCTGAAATACAAATAACTCTGTATGTTAATAAATACATACCATATTTACAAACGTAGAGGAAGTACTTAAAACAAGAAACACCTTCTCAAATGACTGTGCTTCTTAATTTGTTTTACCAGTACAAGACAAAAACCTAAGCACCATTGTTTGATGCACTAGTTCACCCCTGATGAGGCCAAAGAGAAATGGTTAGTGCAGAACTTATGGTTACATTGGGCCATTTCAACTGACAAATTATGTGAATATAAATATGTGTGTGTGTGAATGTGTATATGTACGTGTGTGTGTGTATATATGTATGTATATATACAGGGTGTATCAAAAATACTTTTACAAATTTTGGAGGCGGATTCCTTACAATGAAACAAGGATAAGGCATGTTATGCAATTGTGCATTCTGTGAGAAATATAGTATATATGCATATTTACATGGATTGTTAAGTGGGTGTACGGCTAAGTGGTTAGAACATAAGCATTCCAACCATGTGACTCAGGTTTGAATCTCACCAGGGTTGATTTATCAGTGTAGTGTCATCTTGATACTATTGACCAGGGCAGTACCATTGGCAAATGCCTGAAAGCTATACACTATATTTTGAGTGAATTTGAGTTGATGGAACTCTTCAGAAGCCATTGATGATTGTGTTACCCCTAAGTTATCATTGTGGTCAAGGTTTTGAGTTTCTTGGTCTTTTGTTCAAACCACTGATTATGCCAGATTATGAGTTCTCTTCCAAAAAACCTAAACTAAGGTCTACTGAGTATAGTTAGGCTAGAAACCATAAATTGGCTCTGTGAGTGTTAGACAAACACAAAATACCTGAGCAGGTATGTGCAACAGGAATTAGCTAGCCACCCAAACATACAGCCATACTCAGATACTAACCTCGGCCATGCAGGTATTGTTAAAAAGATAAATTATGCCTATTATATTTAATTATCATTTTTTACTAATGTGGTTGATGTGTATACTATTTACATTACAAGACTATTGTCCTCCTCTTTGTCACCATATTTATTACAACTTTTCGGCCGTTGTACACTCCGGCCTTCTTCAGGTGGTTGGAATGTCAAACTCGACATCTGTCTATATTTCTGAGATGAGGTATTATGTACACTATTTAAATTATTCGGACTATTGTCCTCATCTTTGTCACCATATTTATTACAACGTTGTACACTTCGGCCTTCTTCAGGTGGCTGGAATGTCGAACTGAAGCCTTTATTTCACTAGCTGGGGTAGTTCCATGTGCCATGTTTAATGGATGTCAGTTATCAGTTATCTCCTGTTAATTTCCCTCTCCAAGTCCTGCATTGCCTTAACCATGGCATATGGAACTACCGCAGTGAGCAAAATAAAGGGCTCCTTTCAACATTCCAACCACCTGAAGAAGGCTGGAGTGTACAATGGCTGGAACGTTGTAATAAATATGGCGACAAAAATGAGGACAATAGTCTGAATAATGTAAATAGTGTACATAATACCTCATCTCAGAAATATAGACAGATACTGGTTGATGTGTGTTGATAAATTGGACAGAATTCAGGTTAGGCTGTCTCAAGATTTTGATTCACATTGCCAGGAGGCAGGGTGGGGGGATTAAATGTGCTGTTCTTTTCTTCAACCCTATCCTTGATGGTGACAGGTGTGAGTCAAAAGTTTTGGAAAACACAACATGAATTTGGGACATTTTATCCACACACATTAGCCACATTTATAAAAGGATATGTTTATGTTAGTATAAAAGATGATTAAATATAATTGCCACAAAATGTCTGTTGTTATTTAACAATACATGCTGCCCAAATATACCAAAAATACATCTGTAAACCATAATAATATAATATCTCTATTTAATAAAGAAATGATTTCATATTGGCAATGACTCGAAGAAACAATTTACTTGTTTGATAATAAAAATGTCATTCAATATTATCAAAAGCAAGTTTCAATTAATTATTGATAAACTACAGTAAAATCTATTTTATAATGGCCACTCGATATTATTTTTCATCCATTTGGACCTCGGATTCATTTTTTATTAATTTATTCTTTATTGACTTCACTTGGCACAACTGCTTCCATTTCTTAGTGAGTTACTACACTGCACCCATCCAATTGGGAAGCACAGAGTCATGCTGGAGCGTTTGAAGTCTGTTAAGTGTGTGTGTGAATTTTCAATACTAAAAGTAGCGTGAATATAGTGTGGGGACAACGATAGGCAAATGAGAGAACTCACCTGACAGGGGCCATGACGTGAATGCTCCTTCGGTGGACCTGGGTACAACCACAAAATTAAGGGAATTTGATTCTGGAAAAATGACTACTCTATCTCACCAAGTGTACAAGCATACAATGGACACTCACTTGTTCAGAAAAGCTACTGCTCACATGAAGCAGCAGCAAAATCTGGACTACAAGTTTTTTGACCACTGTTCAAATTTTCCAGAAATTTCAGGTAGCACCTTGTAAGTAAATGTGTGCAATATATATAATAAAAAATATAGTTTTAAGGCGGGTAAAAGTGCTCAATATCAGAGATAAATGAAAATATAAAAGTGGACACAATGACCTGAAGATTGCATTCAGGTATGAAACATACTGTTACTGCTCAGTGTTGACCTCAATGTCCACTATTATTTTATATATATATATATATATATATATATATATATATATATATATATATATATATATATCTCCATCCAAGTATAGGATTGGTGTATATGGAATAAATTCCAATAAACAAAACATACAAAAAAAAGTGCTCAATACAGAGTAGAGCAAATATAATTTATTTGAAAATTAAAATATAAATATGTTATAAAATCACTACAAAAATAGCCATTTTTTTCAACACTTCTGGTGTCTTATCAAGTGTTGGTGTTGAATGTAGAATAAAGACTCTTTAGTCTACGTTCAACATCATCACTTGATATGACACTGAAACTGTTGAAACAAAATGGCTATTTTGTAGTGATTTTATAACATATTCATGTTATAATTTTCAAGTAAATTTTATATATATATATATATATATATATATATATATATATATATATATGATACAAACAAAATATTTGTCATATAGCTGACTGATGTTACCTTCAGAGTTTTGTAGATGAACCTGTTCATCCACTTATCCATGGGTATCAGCAATTGATTGATTATACTTCTTGAAAAACTGTCATTATAAGTCATTACCATCTGCAGAATGTTATACATACATACATACATACATACATATATATATATATATATATATATATATATATATATATATATATATACAGGTATGATGAGAATAGAGTACAGTTTCAATGTCGTAACATTTAATTTAAAAGAGGGTTCACTACAGAGTACTGCAATATTATTTATTTTACACTGAAAACTTGTAAAAAATTCGCTACACAATTGCAGTCATGTTTCGATGCATATCAAAGTGTCTCATCAGGCGATTGTAAATTACTGGCTAATGGATGATTTATTTACATTTAAAAGCAAAATACAACCCCTTTTTACAAAAAAAATAAACAGAGGTGTTATAAGGTTAGTGGGCTTTACTCTAATCAATCAATCAAATATGTCCTACATTAAATTTAAACAAAGCAAAGAAAAATTAAAAATTATTTTTTATAAGTGGGTCATGATCCATAGATTGGCAGCTAATGGTAGCCAGGCATAAACTAGAGCAGATGCAAATGGTTACATAAACTATACAAACCAAACAATGCAGTTTTCTAAGAAATAAAAATGGGGTGGAGAGGTAATTTAATAAAATGCTAAATAAGTTATAAGCTTTGTGAATTTCCTACATAATTTTTTTTTTCTAGTTGATAATAAATAGCTTCTTTAAGAAACTAGTAAATAATTTAAACATATGGAATTATTTGGTAAATTATTATGGAACTGATAAATAAAGATCCTTCATATAAGATGTTAACAACAGTAACCAATCAATGTAAAATGTCAAAAATAGCAACCAAATACCAGTGCATCTGTACAAGATGTTATCAATACTACCAGGAAATTAATACAAAATTATATAAAACCCAGATTAATCTTACAATTAGAAAGATAAGCCATATATAGTGCAAAACAGTGCAACTAAAATATAAGAAAATGCATCATCAAATTCCAAAGTTTAACTAAATTGTAAGGTAAAAGATAAACTATGCTGACAATTAACTGTTAATTCACTTCTTTGATTTAACAATGAATTTTTGTCAAAAAATCTGATGATTTTGAGTTTTTCATGTTAACACAGAACACAGGGTTCACATAAAAATCTACGTATCCTTGCTATTTTTAAAACTTTCCATTTCATCTTAGAAGTCTAATTATCATCTTTCAAACTCCAAAAATATTTAGAAAATGATGTATTATTTCTGTATGTAGTATTGGTAAAGGACATGATATGTTGATACCACCTCGTCTTAAAAGAATTCATAGTATTACCAATATAGAATTTTTCAACCTCGGATTCTCTGTTGTAGAGATAGTACTAAGATAAACCAGAGATTTTGTTGAACATTTGTTTAGCAATGGACAATGATCAGAATTCCTACAATTACATTGGTCAGTATCATTAATATTTATCTTGGAACGTGTATTATAATACAGATTATTAAATTGGTTTAAAATTATATTGTTGTGTAACTTCTCAAGATTATTGGTGCAGCTATAATTTAGTTTTAATGTGTTTCTGCTAAATATTTTACTAAGAGGGTTACTTTTAGGGAAATGTTTATCAATTAAATGGAGGAACTTATGGCCTAACTTAGTACTAACTGATTAAATGTATCAAATATAAATATATAGGATAAGTGATTGCCATCTGTAAAATGCTTATCCTGCTTATGTAGCTTGGTGCAGAGACAGGTCTTCCAGCAGCCACCCTTTTGACCCTTTACTGTGCAGACATAAACAATAAAATAAAATGCTCAAAACACAAGTCAAAATTTTGTTGATGGTATTCACTAATCGAATTATCTAATCTTCCTGATGAAGAGATACTATCTGCAAAAGTTTGAGGCAAAAAGATAAGTTTTTTTACTTTATTTGTTTCCTGTTAATGCTTTATTTCTTAATATCGAGCACTTTCTGCTCACCTTAAATGTATCATCCTCACTGGTCAAACTTATTTTCTATTTTTTTGTAAAGCATAATCTTGGTCTTCAATGAATATATATATATATCTATATAGATAGAGAAATAGATATACATGTACAATTGGTTGGATGTTCAACAAAAAGTGATTTTTGATGTAAATATACAGTGAGGGGAAACAAATATTTGCACACATACATATTTTTAATGTATTGTATTTCCAACTAATGAATAAACATACTTTTCATATAATTAACTGTACACACAATTATAAAAAGTATTCCTGTGTGTGTCCAAGCAACTGCTCCCCTCCCACTGGTCTGATTTTAATGATTCTTAATATGCATAGAAAACAGAAAGAATTGATTTAATAGAAATAAATCCCATTTATCTATTTTAATGAGTGAAAAAAAGTATTTGTACAATACAAAATTCAAATTTGAAAACTGGATTTACTTTCAATTTGACAGTTTTATAACTTCAAATGTTATTACAGTGCATACTTTGTCTTTGAAATAAGATGCCACATTTTTAAACAGTGCTTATTTCATGTATTGAACTGTGAGGAATCTCAAAGAAAAAGTGTGCTCTCTGGCAGAGATCAAAAAGGAGAAACCACTGTTTGATCTGTCATGCTTATACCTTTTGGCTACAGAGAGCATCATGGTTCAGAAAGGCCCTGTTTTCCTTTTTAAGGAAAGCACACTTCCTCATTAAGATATCCACTATAGTAACATTCAAAGTAATAAAAATGTCGGATTAAATATAAATGCATTTATTCTTTAGAAATTGATGTATTTACGTTTTGAATGCGAAACCAAGCAGATATGAACTTCAAGAAAAATATCAAAGTGAGGAAGTGTGCTTTCCTTAAAAGGGTTAACAGAGCCTTGATGAACTGTAATACTCTCTGTAGTTGAGTTGCAAAAGCACAGAGGATGCAGGTTTGTTTCCTGCTAGAGAGTATAATTTCTTTCTTGTGATTTCTCATATATAGGCTGATAGAAATAATAAACTGTTTAAAGATGAACTGATAAAGAAATACAGATAAAAATCTAACAGAATGATAGAATAATGAATGAACACATGGTACAGTGGATAAAAGTGTTGGTGACAGGACCCAAAGAGTGTGAGTTCAATACCTGGTTAAGGTAGTGGAGAACTTTCAGAGGGAAATTAACAGGAGATAACTGATAACTGACATCCATTAAACATGGCACGTGGAACTAGAACAGTCTACCCCAGTGAGCGAAATAAAGGGTTAAGTTCGACATTCCAACCACCTGAAGAAGGCCAGAGCATACAATGGCCAAAACGTTGTAATAAATATGGCGACAAAGATGAGAACAATAGTCCGAATAATGTAATTAATGTACATAATACCTCATCTCAGAAGTATAGACAGATACTGAACAGGAAATGTTTATAAATTTAAAATGTTTTCCTTTTATTTAAGTTTCATCAGAAATTCATTTTGAAATTGTTAATTCAAGGGAAAGTTCTGTTGAATGATGGATTTGTTTTTCATTTGTCAGGTAGACCTCACATGTTTTGTGGTGTTACTCTGTGTGTGTGTGTGTGCGCGTGCATCTGGATTCTAGTGGTTACATTTATTTCAGTCTGGTAGTGTGTCTGTGTGTTTAATTCCTGAAGATAGTAGTGGGATGATGATGATGATGATGATATGTCTGTGTGGTTGCATATTATTTTTCTAGTGGATCTTACAGATGGGGGTGGGGAATTAGGGTTAGGGATCAGTTTTTTGGTTGGGGAATGTTTAATTGCTACATGTGGTGTGTTGGTTGGGGATGTTTGGTGTGTGTTGAAATGAAAGATTTAGGTTGTATCAAATACAGGTATTTGGATCTTGCATTCTTTAAGTAAGGGTTTTATGAAAGCTGATGATATGAAAATGTCTCACTGATATGCTGTGCTATTGGTGCAAATATATTTATTAATATTCCTTTTAAATAATTTCTTCATAGTAAAGCATTTTCTTTTCTTACCACATTGCATATATAAAGTAAAATAAAAATGAGGCATCTATTTCAAATATGAGTATCATCTATAATAACATTTAAAGTAATATAAATTTATATATATCTATAATTTTAAATAGAATATATAATTTTGAAACTCCCAGCTTCTCTCATTTGTGTGGATATATAGTCAAAACAACATAAACAAACCCAGTCAGATGAAACTTTTCCAATATGACATACATATTTTCTTTCAAAACTGATCTTGATATATAAAAATTTATATAAATTTTATACACTGCGTGCCAAATTATTATCGAGATAACTTTTTTTCTAATATTTCAAAAACTGTCCAATCAGTTCACACAAAATTTTCACATAATGTCGGCAACACTGACTTGTGCAATCACTGAAATTTTCGTAATGATCTGCACAATGTAAACAAACTGGCACCATATTTGTTATCAGCATTGTGATTTGAGTGTGCCAAATTATTAGAAAAGTGTAAGAATTTAGTGAAAAGATGGGCTATAAAAGCAGTTTAAGTGATGCTGAAAAGAAAACTATCACCTCAGAACTCTGAAAAGGTAAATCTACCCTAGAAATTTCTAAAATGATAGGGAGGTGTCATCAAACAGTGAAAAAGTTCACCCACGACCCTACACAAGTACACAAAAGAGCAGATAAAGTTAAGCCGAGTGTTATTTCACATCATTTCATGTCACGACTTAAACGAGAGGCCACGAAGAACCCTGGACTTACCAGTCAAGAGCTTTTCAGTCACATTGGGGATCCTACTCAGTACTCAGTGTCGGTATCTGAGGGAAATAGCAACAACAGTGAAACCTGTATAAAAGCCTCCGTTGACAAGAAATCACATTCAAAATTGCTTGAAATGGGCCGAGGACAATATGAAGATTGACTTCTCTAAAGTTTTGTTCACAGACGAAACTCGAGCAACACTTGATGGGCCAGATAGATGGTGCAAAGGCTGGGTAATAAATGGACAGAATCATCATCAGCATTTGAGACACCAACAAGGCAATGGAGGCATAATGATCTGGGGTGGTATTATTGGAAAAACATTAGTGGGCCCATGGAGAGTACCAGATGGCGTCAAAATGACCGCTGATGCATACATAGCATTTATGAAGGAGCATCTTGAACCGTGGATGAAAAGTCAAAGAGTTGGCTTCAGAAGGGCCATTGTTTTTATGCAAGATAATGCTCCTTCACATGCTGCTCACATGACTACTGAATATTTGAAACAGTTAGGCTTCGATGGACCTCGAAATATGAAGTGGCCAGCAAATTCTCCAGATTTGAACCCAATCAAAAACCTTTGGAGCATCATGAAGCGAAGACTGTATGCCAACAGACAACAATTCAGGAGCAACGCTGAGTTGTGGGAAGCAATACTTGACATATCTCGTGGCATTACAGCAGATGACATCCTATAATTAACAAGTTCTATGGATCGTCGACTTCTTCAAGTAATTTCAAAACAGGGAAAGTACATTCCCTATTAATTTGTTTAAAACTGAGCCTTTGTTTGTATCTGTTATTATTTGTTTGATTATCTTATTTATTAGCTTCTTTTGATCATAAACATTCATGTGCAACATTAATAAACGTTTTGTGTGCTCAATTCTGGGAATTTTACTGAACCTTTCTAATAATTTGGCATGCTCAAATCACCATGCTGATAACAAATATTTGGACATTTGTGTGAATTGATTGGACATTTTTTGAAATATTAGAAAAAAGTTATCTCAATTATAATTTGGCACGCAGTGTATATTGTCATCCCATCTCTCTCTGTCTGTCTGTCTGTCTGTCTCTCTCTCTCTCTCTCTCTCTCTATATATATATATATATATATATATATATATAATACAATGTGTGTTTGTCTAAGCAACTCTTCTGCTTCCACTGGTTCCATTGCAAAGTTTCATAGCTCATTCAAAAGACCTAGAAAAGTTTGGTGCAGGGAACGATTTTCATTGACCTGAGATTCAGGGTTGCCAGATTATGTGAGGTTAAAAGTATTATTTTCCTTTTGTATCCAAAATGGCAGTGCACATTTTATTATAAATTAGCTTAAAAGCCACCCTATCCTAGTATATATATATATATATATATATATATATTTACACACACACATAGATTCAAAATTTCTTTTAGCAAGATATGTATATATGGAAGAAGGAAGTTTGTGTACAGGGGAATCTTTTTACATTTCATTTTAATGAACTTTGATGATCATGGCACCTTCTCTGAAATTTTTTTTTTCCTGGTACCCCGACTACATGTATTTATGGATTTACATGTGCTACTAGATTGGCATTTAGGTCCCACCCTTTTACTGTTGAAATAGTTAAATGCAACTACCACTTCTACTCCAACAGTTTCTTTTCTCACATTTTTTTCTCACATTTCCCACCTGTGGAGCACCCTTCCATTTTCTTGCTTCCCCGATAACTACAATCTTCAAAAATTTAAATGCAATGTCAATCTTTCACTTCTGCAACCCTCTGTGTACTAGTGGCACTCCCACCCGGCATGGGGTGAAATGATTAAAAAAAAAAAAAAAGACAGAAAATTGCAAAAGCTTTTAAGTTCACATCTTTTAGCTGAAATTAAGAAAATCAGATTTCAAGATGTGGATTTTCCATTTGTGTTAAGCCTTTACAAAATATGTAAACATAAGCATTTTCTGTTTCAAAAACGAAAAGAAATGATGTCATCACGCCTGAAATGGATGTTGTTTCTATCAAAATACAATTGCCTTTGCCACACTTGTTCAAAAATGCTTACTCTCATTGAGCGAATAGCCGCCCTATTTCAGCTAACATAGAACAACAAAAATATTGAAAGCTTGCCAAAACATTCAGTCCAATTGAAAGTATGCCAAGCCAAATTTGAAAAATATTCTTTTGACTGAGAGAGAGAATGTATTCACTTACTCTTGAAAAGGGTCATTGCGGTGGTGTATCAGTCGGGGAGAGGAGGAGGAGAAGCCATGGGGTTGGTAAGGGTACAAAGGGTGGGTGTAGTCTGAATGTTTATTGTGTGGCAGAGCAGGACTAACCAGATCAAAGTATTGGAAGATGGGAATCAATAGACTGATAACAAAAAGAAATATTTTACAAGCAAGCAATAGAGAGACTTGCTTGCCCCCTCCTGTGGAACAGCAGCACAATAAGTTTATTAAATATATTTCAAAAAGATATTTGAATTTATCTTTTTTTTTCTGCTGGTTTATACTTAGATTACATCATATTGCAGAAGCCAGTTTTCATCATCCCTACAGGTTTGTTTTTAAAAGAAACACAAAAAATATTTCATATAATTTTTAGTATAGATGTTTAGAATTATTTTTGCTTGATCTCATTACAGAAAATCCTGCTGATAAAACTGAGAGAAAAGTATTAAAAAATAAAGTACAATTATTTTAAGAAACAAAATCACCAAACCAGAAAAAATAAAACCATATTATTGTGTTTTCAATACTTAATAGAAATTTTAAGAAATATCGAAACATATAAAGTATAAAAAAAACTCAAAATAATACCAGCTTGTTTTCAGTACTTAATAGACGTTTTTGAAAATCATATTCATTGATGTAAAAAATGGCCGAGAATTTTAGTAATCTCTTGAAATTAGGATACAATTTCAATGTTTGTTTTCTTTGTGATTTGGTATTTCAAGCCATGGAAGTTTATGCAGAGAAGATACTTAAAAAAGCAATGAGTCAAATATTGCCAGTTGAGATATTGATCTTTCAGACTGGTTTTTAGCATTTAATTTTAATGAATGGATCAATTTCAAATTGGTTTTGTTTTCTTTTCATATATTGGTTATCAATTTGTCATGATAAACATGGATACAGTTGGATTCTTATAAATGTATTCAAATTCAATAGGTTCCTAATTTGACACATTTATAAATTTGTTTAAAATATAGAGAATATATTATTCTGTTCTCTGTTAAAATATTAAAATATGATTAATAGTGAAAAGATAAGTTTTAACCCAATTCATAAAGATCTCCTTAAACCACACAGCTTTACGTGTGTGTGTGTATGTGTGTATGTAAATGAAAAAAATATTCAATATATCTATATGTGAAGTATTATATTTATTCATGGATTTGTACATGGAAGTGGGTGTTGCAAATTTCTTGACCTCACCCCCACCCCACTTCACAAAATATAAATTAACCAAGCATCAGATATTTTAGGGGAAGTTGAGCTTCTTGTTGAGTTCAATTTTTTCAGTGTTCAGGAGTGAAATTCATAGAATAAAATATATGAACCATCAAGCAACAAATTTTTTATGTATCTGGATGTGCTTGGTGGCTGAAGGAGTTGTGTGTTTCCCCACTGGTGTCAGTGATCAATTCTTTGTAGCTATGTTTTAAATATATATTTTTCAATGTATACAGTCTGGCCACTTAATTTACATTCAACATAATAATATACTTGTATGACACTTGCCTCCTGTCCCCAACTATGCTAAGCTTATTAAAATACATCAGCATACACAAACACACACACACACATATATATATATATATAAATAAAATGATGTGTTTGGTAAGTTGTCTTTTTCTTAATAATTAATTTATATAATAGTGGCTTGGATTAAGGAATCAGAGAGCCAAGTTCAAATTCCAGTTGAATCCATTACATTGACTTATGTGCTAATACCCTTGGGAAAGGTATGGATCTTCTTCTTCTCTGCCCAGCTATGGGTAAATAACAGGACAGACCAAGTTCTATAGCCTTGGATAGCAACTGGTCTACTGCAGGAAGAAAATCTACCATGTCAGTCATGTATTGCACATGGCACATAACTGACTGATAAGGAACAAATAAGAAATGATTATAAATTTAACATGTTTTGCTTTTTTTTAAGCTTCATCAGAAATTTTTAGAGGAAATTAATTATGGTAGAGAAAGTTCCAGTAGTTTTAGTTTTCATTGGTCAAGCAGACCTCAGGTGTCTTTATCTTTTGGGGGGTGTGTGTGTGTGTAGTCTATCTGACCAATGAAAAACAAACAGCACAGAACTAAAATTACTGGATCTTTCCCTTCTATAATTCATTTCCCCAAAAAATTTCTGATGAAACTTAAATAAATGAGAAACATGTTAAATTTATAAATGTCTTCTATTTGTTTATTATTCCATCATTCTGTCAGATTCTAATCAATATTTGATCACAATTCAAATATATATTGCGATTTTCTAAGCGTAGCTTAGATGTGGCAAAAGGCCAAAAGTACAGAACATCTGGTGAGGAACAAACTCACCATTCTATTGTAATTGATCTATCAAGACAACCTTGCTAACCATTACACCACATCAAGGTGTCCCAATTCAAATATATATATATATATATAT